>SJYX01013432.1:152509-263280 GCA_006410675.1 Oreotragus oreotragus
GCATAGACTTGGATAACTGTGATATTGAATGGTTTGTCTTGGAGATGAACAGAGACCATTCTGTTGTTTTTGAGATTGCATCCAAGCACTGCATTTCAGACTCTTTTGTTGACCATGATAGCTACTCCATTTCTTCTGAGGGATTCCTGCCCGCAGTAGTAGATATAATGGTCATCTGAGTTAAATTCACCCATTCCAGTCCATTTTAGTTTGCTGATTCCTAGAATGTCGACATTCACCCTTGCCATCTCTTGTTTGACCACTTCCAATTTGCCTTGATTCACGGACCTGACATTCCAGGTTCCTATGCAATATTGCTCTTTACAGCATCGGATCTTGCTTCTATCACCAGTCACATGCACAACTGGGTATTGTTTTTGCTTTGGCTCCATCCCTTCATTCTTTCTGGAGTTATTTCTCCACTGATCTCCAGTAGCATATTGGGCACCAATGACCTGGGGAGTTCCTCTTTTAGTATCCTATCATTTTGCCTTTTCATACTGTTCATGGGGTTCTCGAGGCAAGAATACTGAAGTGGACCACGTTCTGTCAGACCTCTCCACCATGACCCGCCAGTCTTGGGTTGCCCTGCAGGAATGGCTTGGTTTCATTGAGTTAGACAAGGCTGTGTTTCTAGTGATTAGATTGACTAGGTTTCTGTGAGTATGGTTTCAGTCTCCTTCTGGTGCAAACATGGTTTCAATAACTTATAACATGTATTAGTCCAGTGTTAAAGTTATCATTGCTGATCCAAAGAATGAATACATCAGATAGCAGCAACAATTTAAAATAAAACATAGACACATAGAATATTTTGCTTTCCCTTACTATTTTTGGACATTGTTTCTTTTTAAAAGAATTTGCTATATGTTTAGAACTTATTCTGAAAGTGATATTGGGGAAATAGTTCCAGTTAGAGAAAATAATATGAGTAAATATAGAGAAGTAGGGAGTATCAATGGGGATAAAGAGAGGGAATGGTGAAACAAGATGCGAAAAATGGAGTTTGTGATCAGACCATGATGAAATTACAGCATCGTGCTAAGTGGTTTTGAAATATCCTGTAGGGGAGTGATTGTTAAAATGTTTCTGAAAACGCATAGAAAGTATATACTATAGGCTTTGTGAGCCATGTGACTTCTGTTGAATCTACCCAACTTTACCACTGTAGTGCCAAAGCATCCGTAGAAAAGATGTACACAGATGGACATGGCTGTGACCAATAAAACTGCATTTGGAAAGCAGGTAGGCAAAATTTGGCCTGCAGACTCTAATTTGCTAACCTCTGCTCTGGAGAATAGGGAGCCAATGGATGACTTTTTAAGGAAAAAAGAGGGTAATTAAACTAAAGGTAGAACTAGGGTGGTAGAAGAGAAAACAAAGGGGAGGGTTCGATTGGATAGAACCTTTGAAATATGCTGATACATTTCGTGAAAAATTCAAGGCAAATTCAAGAAGTGGGCTTTCCTGTTCTTGGAGCTGGATGAAGCAGTAGATAACGATGGAATCAAGATCACCAAAATCTTGGCAGGCTGGAATGGTAGACCACGTATGTGCACCTGCATGCTAAGTCACTTGTTTCTGTTGTGTCCCACTCTTGGCCACCGTATGGACCACAGCCTGCAAGGCTTCTCTGTTCACAGGATTCTCCAGGCAAGAATACCAGAGTGGGGTGCCACGACTTCTTCCAGGGGATCTTTTGGACCCAGTGGTCGGACCCACATCTCTTATGTCTCCTGCATTGGCAGGCGGGTTCTTTACCACTAGCACCACCTGGGAAGCCCAGATCACATATAGGTAACATAAATCTCATAGAGGTGAATGTTAAGATCCTGCATGGGAAGAGTTTGAAATGATTTATCTAACAATATTATGTGTGAAAATGATTTGGTGATAGTGGTTGACTATAAGCTCAATTATGGGTTGAAACCTTAGAGAGGGAGCATGGAAAAGGTTCTGAGATTACCTCCGAAGAATTCTTGGACTTACAAGAGCTACAATTACTTATTCTACCTGATCTTTAGGGCTTCCCTGGTGGCTCAGATGGTAAAGCATCTTCCTGCAGTGAGGGAGACCTGGGTTTGATCCCTGGGTTGGGAAGATCCCCTGCAGATCGTTGCAATAACTTCTGAGCAATGAAGCCATGTATTTTTCTTTTTATAGAGAAGTGATTTTGAGGAATCCAGGGCTAAGTTTCTTACAAGAGGGCATCTAATTGAATTGAGCATATTTTCTCTTAATTTCCATATTTTTAAATCCAAGTAACTCTGACACAGAAACTGGTATTAGTTGAGTGTTAATGCTACAGCTATGAGAATTAGCTAGGATTGATAATAACGTCTATAACAATCTTACGTAATACACGTATGTATACTATATACATGCATAAGATTTAAAGGAACAAATTTAAATTAGACAGCATTGTACAAAAGAAGTAAACGTTTCTTGTTTGAATAGATGTTAAAAATTTTGCATGCATGACCCTTATGCTTATTACAAATATATTCAGAGTTAGGCAACTTGTCCTTTATGTGATTGAAAACTTATGTTTTCCACAATTTTTAAAATTTCTTGTATGTGCTTAGCTTTTACCCTAGGAAAAAGAAATGTGTAAATAGTTTAAATTATCTCCTTTTGGAGAACAGATTTGTACAGAGTCGAGTAGACTGACAGCCCCAGGTGATGACCTTGTCTTCTTTGGAACTTTGTGTGTTTTGATTACTCCATTTTTCTTGTTATAAGATTAATAAGGCTGATCAGCACTCATTGTACCATAAGGGAATGTCTTTGATCTTACATATTCTTTTTTAGAAGTAATACACATATCCAGAGGGCTTCCCTGGTGGCTCAAACGGTAAAGAGTCCATCTGCAATGCAGGAGACCTGGGTTCGATCCCCAGGTTGGGAAGATCCCTTGGAGAAGGGAATGGCTTCCCAGTTAAGTATTCTTGCCTTTAGAATCCCATAAGCAGAGTAGCCTGGCAGGCTATAGTCCATGGGGTCACAAAGAATTGGGCAGAACTGAGTGACTAAGTATGCACGCACATATCAAGAATAATTTGGTGTGACAGCTTTTGAGAGGACCAGAAACAAAACACTTATTTTATATTGTTACATTTTCAGTACCAAATACAGAACATTTTTACATGAAGATGGAATTATTAGTGTATATTTCTGCTACCAAGATACCCAACAGGTTTAACCTGCTTTAAAATCATGTTGGAAATGAATTTAGAAAGTTCTGGATTTTTGTTGTATGTTGAAAATCATTAGGTAATACCTAAAGTTGTTCTTCTAGCACTATTGAAAATTGCATCATCTTACACAAATACACTTACTTATTTTGTTATTAAGCTGCTAAAGTTTCTGTTTCCAAGCCTCTTACTGTGCTTTTTTATAGTTTTGCATGGATTCCATAAGCCTTGAGTAATATTTAAATAATATTAAGTGATGTAACCTAAAAAACATTCTGTTGGCATGGGAAAAGCTTTGCAACATCTTCATTTGATGGATATCAATCCTGATTATTACTGATAGACCATCATCTCCTAAGATTCTTGTTAAGATTGCCATATTGATGCTTTCCTTCCTGAAAATATATTTAATTTTCTTAAAAGGGAGTAGTATCCTCTGATTTAATTGTTATTGCGTGTTGCTTCTGAAATAATTATCACTTAAAATTATATGCCTGAAATGAAATTTTAGCCAACCTAGGTTTTTTTTTTTTTTTCCTGTTCCTCTTGACATTCCAATCTATCAATATTTTCTGTCATGTGTGTGGCCGAGAATGTGGGGCTTGGTTGAGAAATGCCAGTTCAGACTGATTATTAATCAAGACATGGATATGAAAAATAAAAAGAAGCACAGTCATTCGGGGAATAATTAATTTTAACCAAATTTGCACTCTGGGAATTGAAACGGTTTCACCTCATCTGTACAAATGTTTAATGCAAAATCTCCAATATAAGCAAAGTGCCCTAGGTGATCTGTTGACTCTCCCTTTTTGTCCATTACAGCTGGATCTTTTGTGTTCTCTTACTCAGAATATCTTCATCAATCTGAGGTGGATTATTTTATAGCACAAAGTAAATAAAGAAAATAAAGTTTACTGTATGATTTTCATTCACTTTCTATTGATTGGAATAAGGTAGTTAATTATCATAATTAACATAGTTAAAAGTTCTCAATAACAGTACAAAACCCAAACAGGTGGTTTGTATTGAAGAAATAAAATAAGCTTTATTATTGTAGGCTAGGACAATTATTTTTCTATTGCACATGACCTGGATAGAATAAAGTAGACAGCTCATGCTGAGAAAACTGAAATGTAGAGAATGCAAGAGTTAAAACACAAATGATATACCCAGGAGTGTCTCAGGCATGGATCTCTGGAAATTATGATGAACTATCCAACTTGAATGAATAAAAAGCAAGAGCTGGTCTGTTGTTTGCTTTCAGTTTTGAAGGTCGTCTTATAAATTAAGCATGCTAATAATTTCATCTCTATGATCACATTTATAAAGGCATTTATTTCTCCTATGTTGAAAATACTTGTAAGGGTTTGGTGACAATTAGTTTCATTGCTGAGTGCATTTTTTTTCTTTTTTGAAGCAGTTTTTGTAAAGTGAAAATATTTATGATTATGCTGGTATAGTCCTTAGGGTCGCCTACTCAATTCCTTAGACTCCTGGCTAATGACATCTACCTAAAGGTGTCTTTCCTCATAACTTGACATTTAACCTAACATGTTTAGGTTTGAATTTGGGGAATTCTAATTTTGCGTTCTAAGTATGGAAGCATTTCCAAATAGATATCATCATAGTTTTGTCAAGTATTACAAAGGAAGGTAAAATCTGTCATATTACCAAATACAAAATGTTCTGAATACTGAAATTAACTCAAATGCTTTCTTTTTCCATCTAGTTGATGTACTCCATGGAAAATTAGTGCTTAAGGCATTTCTTTTTTTTTTTTTCAGTTGACATAAAAGAGATAGCATGTATTCAGGCGCAGTCATTTTTGAGAATATTGAAACATTCGCATATTTTAATTGTAGAAGTGCTGGACATAAGCTGGGGCTTGCATTAAATTGCACACCTGATCACATGTCTGTTGGAAGATTTCCAGAGTATGCTCTCAAAGACAGTTTCTTCCAAGTTGTGCCACTGAAATTAAGATCTATTCCCCAGAGAAGACAAGTGAATTAACACAGTATGCTTTATGCACAACGAGAACAAATTCATCTGGGTTACTACTTCGCTTAGAACTGTAAAAAGTACAATGACATGTACTTATAGCTGAGTGACTGAATTCTATTTTTACCTTCAACATAGAATCAATGATTTACTTTGTGGCTTTGTTTTAGATTCTTCTGACATGTTAAGATTCTTTGAAAAGCTAGTTAGTTATTCTATTCCCTGGCCATTCCATTTCCTCATTTTCAAATCTTTATTGCACATGAAATAGGCTAATCATTGATAGAAAGATATTAATGTTAAAAAATCAACAAACATGTATAGCTTACCTCTTTGTCTTTTGCTTGCATGCATCACATTTTCAAAAAAGAAATCACCAATGCCATACCATTAGCAAACAAATAATAATCACTCAGACATGAAGAAGTATTCAAAGACTAGAAGATTTTGGTGATGAAGACAGGAGAAATAATAGAAATATGCAGCAAGGCTTTTGGTATATCTTGTAGGGAATATCTAGAAAATTAGATTAATCAAGGAGCAGACATTTGGAAGAAAGTTTGTGTGAATGCCTGACAGTCTTGCTCTTTCCCTCATTTCAAATGTTGGCAGGGTAGCAGGCAGCTCCAAGGGAAATGTGCTCCTTTCATACTTGAGTAATTGATGAATTGTATGCAATATGCAAATGAGAATCCATAAATCTTATGAATGACAGCTTAATTTATGTGAGCCTTAATGAATGCAGGATTAGATTTTAATTAAATATCCTCAAAGGCACCCTGAGTAGTAGATTTTTTTAGGCCTTGTTTTTTGAAGACTTGTTTCTCAAGCAATACATTTTACAAAAGCAGAAAACGAGGCAAAGAAGGGACTTAGCCTTTATTTTAGTAATAAGCATTGTCTCATTTCACATAGTAAACAGTATATCGATTGATAACTCCTTAACAAAATGTGTACAGATCTCTTTATTTTGTACATATTTCACTAAATTTGATTACTTTTAATAACTGTTGGTTTCTGATATCACATGCTATTTTTAATTACAAGAAAGTTATTAAAACTTTACCAAAAAGTATACTAGAGCTGAAGAGTTGTTAAGAGATTATATTAGATAGTAAACATTCAACGTATCAAATCTAATTTGACTAAAATAAAGTCTTCCTAACCATTTTTCCTTTTTCAAAATTGCCTCCCTAGGCAATATCTAATGAGATAAGATGATAAATAAGACTATTTCATACATGATATTTAATAAGGAGAATCATCTTAAAATTAGACTGAAATTATGTATACTCTCGTGGAATAGTTGTTTGCTTAATTCACTTTCCTTAATACATTAAACTTAAATACAGGTTTTTCATTGAATGTATATAAGGTGACAAACACCGTTTTATTTTTCTGTTAGTCATCTACGTTTTCAATTAGAATTTTCTTAATTATGCTAAAATGCATATACAACTTGGTATTTAGAAATTCTAAACATTTATTTCTAACATTTAAAGTGTTTTCTTGTTAAATCACACTGGGCTTACTTTTTTAATACTCATTAGTTTTCCCACCTAAATCAGTTTTAAACTCTCTGATTTAAAAGTATTCCTTTGAGTTTTCTCTTGGTAATGTTACAAGGGCCTATATGAATATAGGTAGGAAAAAATTACACATTTTTCTCTCTTAAGTAAAAGAAACACATAGTTTCCAAATGTAGTGTATTAAGCTTTGAATAAGAGGATGAATACATTCTGGGGATCTCATTGATGGCAGGCCGACTGTGGGTAACAATATTGTAATGTATGCCTGAAAATTGCTGTGAGTTGGGCCTTACTATTCTCACTGCACAAACACTAGACGTGAGGTGATCTATGTGTTAACTAACCTTATTGTGGTAATCATTTCACAGTATGTACATATATCAATTCATTAAATGGTACTTCTGGAACTACATGATGTTATATGTCAATAAAGCTGGGGAAAGTGAAGTTTGTTCACCTAATGTCTATGTACATGTTTAGGTGTGTATTGCATTGAGAAAAATAAAAGTTTAAACATGGAAATCAGAGTCCTGGCCTAGAGCTTACTTCTGAGATCAAGGTGTCGGAGAAGCCCTTGAAATTACACACACACGTTTTGGTATATAAACGTGTTTATTTTACTGACTTGAAGTGTACCTAACCTTCCACAGATTTTCAAAAATATTCATTATTTTAAAAAAATCCTACTATAATGAACATAATAACAGCAAAAACATAACTTTTGAAAATATATATATATAAATCTAGACAAAAATGTGTAGTCCATTCCATATAAGCCATATAACTTTGTAATTGATCAGTCTGTGTAAGCATACTTTCACTTTTTCATTAGTAATTTCTTTTTAAATATACTATGATTTATTGTGAGAACAACGTTCAAGTAAAATATCCTAAATTTTTGTTTTATTTTCAATGATTATTACAATTTTAGATATTGTGGTATATTAATATTAAGTCCATTTCTTGAATGAATATCATCAATTCTATCTAATCTATTTATGCAAAGAACATCTATTGACCAAAGTTAAATATATGTGCAAATACTATGACAAAACAGTTCTAGAGAAAATAAATATTTAAAAATATTTTAAACAAGATTTAACTGATCTTAAATTTGCTATAAAGTTATATTTTATATGTGTAATTTAATGTAAATTAGAGTTGTATATTATTGCATATTACTAAATTTGAATGTTCAGTTTTTATTTCAAGCTGTCTTATGACATATATATGGATATGTATATATTATATAGTTAATATTTATAAAATTTGACCAACTGTATTGTGACTGTTCCACTTTTTTTTCCTTAAAGTTAATATGCAAAGATAACACAGCAGACTAAAAGAAGGATTGAACTTTACATTTAAGAGAAATTAGGTTTCTAAGATGAGTTTTAAAATTAGACTTTCTTCTTCTTCTCTCTTTCGTCTTTGTTGAAACTCCACTGAATCTGTGGCTTCATTTTTTTAAAGGCTCTACCACTCAAATCAGTTAAAGCTGTAGCAACTTGTTTTTTGGTAATAACCCTCTTAGTATGGTTTCGGTGAGACTTGCTTTGATGGAAAAATTTCAAACTTTTTTTGTTATACTAATTTCATTTCTTACACAGTTATTTTCAAAATTTTGGTTTTTTAATTTTTAACTAAAACAAACAAACACACACGAGTTTTTAGGTTCAGTTTGACCAAAAGATAAGTTAAAACCCACACAGACTGCATATATTTTCATCCGTCATGGCATTCTCTGCCAATTGTAATATTTCTTGCTCAGAGATTTTTGCATTTGCAGTTGGGATTTTTGGAGGGAATTGTTCTTGCGTAAATCCAGAAGTTGTAGTTAGCTGTGATTGACCTTTATTGGAGCATAAAGATTCATTGATGAAGAAATATTTATAAGATGAGTGATTTAGACTGTAAGGTTTTTGGAAATTTTTATTCCTCTAATGTTTGGAAGGAATGATGCTAAAGCTGAAACTCCAGTGCTTTGGCCACCTCATGAGAAGAGTTGACTCATTGGAAAAGACTCTGATGCTGGGAGGGATTAGGGGGCAGGAGGAGAGGGGACGACTGTGGATGAGATGGCTGGATGGCATCACGGACTCGATAGACATGAGTCTGAGTGAACTCCGGGAGATGGTGATGGACCGGGAGGCCTGGCGTGCTGCGATTCATGGGGTCGCAAAGAGTCAGACACGACTGAGTGACTGAACTGAACTGAACTGAACTGAACTGAATGTGGTCTTTATTAGAGCTAATTGAAACTTTCTTTCAAACATCAAAATGGTCATAAATCATGCAGAATTTTGGTTGCTAATACCTTTACTGTTTTTTTCCTCTGTTTAAACCTCTAGGCATAATGTAGTCAATTTCATTTGTTATTAAAGCTAAATTTCCTATGTATTATTAGATAAAAGTAATTAATACTTTATTTAAATGACTTTGAAGTAATTCATCTCCTTTGCTGTGTGTGAAAATAGGAAACATTTAGAAGAGGAAGCATATGATGCTTATACAGCTTTCTAAGGGTGCTTCCAACTCACTTTGAACAGCTAGTTACAGAGGAGGTTTTAGGTAAATCTTGATGATTTCTAGCTTTTGTGTTGGTCAGTTGGGGTAATTTAGTCATTTAAATTGGCATGCATCAAATTTATTAATTATTGTAAATACAATTATATTGGTTTATACATTAAAAAGTTCATTCAGAAAGGATTATTTGACTAGTTGAGGGTCACCAGCTGGAACAGTCCAAGTATAGAAATCTGTTTTCAATACTTTTGTGGAAATTTTCAAATTACTTTTCATTTGAGCTGAAGAGGAAAAATATAGCCATAAACCCCTTAGAAGTTCTTATAGGATATACATTTTTTAAAACATTTCTTGCCCTTACTTTGAAAATTAAGATGTTTGAAATAGTTTCCTTTAGATAAGAATTTATACTTCTGCTTATTTTAGGTACAAATGAAAGTCTGCCAGTTATTCTCAATACTGAAAGGACTCTTCAGTCAAATCTAAGAATTGTTGCTCTTCCCCTCCACATATTCTGAGAGAAAAGTGAAAATTAAAGTGAAAACTAAAATTCAAAATAATAATCTGTCATTGAAATTGTTAATAAGGGAGTACTGATATGGGATTAGAAAGTAGATTTAAAACAAATACACAAAGGAAATCACAGTCTACAGCCATATTTTTCAAATTGCAATCAATATTGAAATCTTCTGTTGGTAATGAATACAAGCAAATTTAGTTAGTGTGTCAAATGCAAGTCAACATCAAAAGCACTTTTCAGCTTTACTGATCAGATACCTATTTAAAAATCACTGCAAATATTTGGGGTACCGAGTTCATTAAGACAAATTTTAGTAGTATTCATTTTATTTAGGATAGATAAATGTACAGTTGTTCTCTGATTCTGATGCCATAATCTATAAGAAAAGACTTACACAAACCTGGAAACTTCAAGCACATTCTGCATCTTCCATTTATAGAAGTATTCAGATGATCCTGTATCACTCCTTCACAAAATCTCCAAATATCAATTATTCCATCCCAAACCCCAGCTCCCAAGTACTGATAGAAGGACAGACGGTGAGAACTTTCCCACTGTTCTCTGCCCCGACACCTACATTCATCCTACTCACTGGAGAAAACCAGGAATAGCAGATTTAAACCCCATTGTTCGGATGCAGATACCAAGCCCAGAAGCATGGCTAAAACTAACAAGTGAAAACTAAAACCTATTAACTCCCAACTCAAAATCCAAAACTCTTTCCTCATCTTGTGAAAGTGAATTATGACTTACTTTTCAGTTCTTCATCAACATATTTAGAACTCTCATTTTTAGAAAGGTGAAATAATAAATGAGAAAATGATGTATATCTGCTTTGGAATCAGTAAAAATCAATAAAATCTACTACCTTGATACACTCCACACTCTACAATGATGTCTATTACGTGTCATTATCTAGGAATTGTCGTTATTCAGTCATCCAGTCGTATCTGACTCTTTCGGTGCCATGGACTGCAACATGCCAGGCCTCCCTGTCCCTCACCACCTCCCAGACTTTGCCCAAGTTCATCTTCATCGGTGATGCTGTCCAGCCATCTCATCCTCTGACGCCCTCTTCTTCTGCCCTTGATCTTTCCTAGCATCTAGGGACTTTCCCTAAGGACTTTTCCAAGTCTGTTTGCATCAGATGACTAAAATACTGGAGCTTCAACTTCAGCATCAGTCCTTCCAGTGAATATTCAAGGTTGATCTATACTTTAACTTTTTCATTAGTAATTTCTTTTTAAATATACTATGATTTATTGTGAGAACAACGTTCAAGTAAAATATCCTAAATTTTTGTTTTATTTTCAATGATTATTACAATTTTAGATATTGTGGTATATTAATATTAAGTCCATTTCTTGAATGAATATCATCAATTCTATCTAATCTATTTATGCAAAGAACATCTATTGACCAAAGTTAAATATATGTGCAAATACTATGACAAAACAGTTCTAGAGAAAATAAATATTTAAAAATATTTTAAACAAGATTTAACTGATCTTAAATTTGCTATAAAGTTATATTTTATATGTGTAATTTAATGTAAATTAGAGTTGTATATTATTGCATATTACTAAATTTGAATGTTCAGTTTTTATTTCAAGCTGTCTTATGACATATATATGGATATGTATATATTATATAGTTAATATTTATAAAATTTGACCAACTGTATTGTGACTGTTCCACTTTTTTTTCCTTAAAGTTAATATGCAAAGATAACACAGCAGACTAAAAGAAGGATTGAACTTTACATTTAAGAGAAATTAGGTTTCTAAGATGAGTTTTAAAATTAGACTTTCTTCTTCTTCTCTCTTTCGTCTTTGTTGAAACTCCACTGAATCTGTGGCTTCATTTTTTTAAAGGCTCTACCACTCAAATCAGTTAAAGCTGTAGCAACTTGTTTTTTGGTAATAACCCTCTTAGTATGGTTTCGGTGAGACTTGCTTTGATGGAAAAATTTCAAACTTTTTTTGTTATACTAATTTCATTTCTTACACAGTTATTTTCAAAATTTTGGTTTTTTAATTTTTAACTAAAACAAACAAACACACACGAGTTTTTAGGTTCAGTTTGACCAAAAGATAAGTTAAAACCCACACAGACTGCATATATTTTCATCCGTCATGGCATTCTCTGCCAATTGTAATATTTCTTGCTCAGAGATTTTTGCATTTGCAGTTGGGATTTTTGGAGGGAATTGTTCTTGCGTAAATCCAGAAGTTGTAGTTAGCTGTGATTGACCTTTATTGGAGCATAAAGATTCATTGATGAAGAAATATTTATAAGATGAGTGATTTAGACTGTAAGGTTTTTGGAAATTTTTATTCCTCTAATGTTTGGAAGGAATGATGCTAAAGCTGAAACTCCAGTGCTTTGGCCACCTCATGAGAAGAGTTGACTCATTGGAAAAGACTCTGATGCTGGGAGGGATTAGGGGGCAGGAGGAGAGGGGACGACTGTGGATGAGATGGCTGGATGGCATCACGGACTCGATAGACATGAGTCTGAGTGAACTCCGGGAGATGGTGATGGACCGGGAGGCCTGGCGTGCTGCGATTCATGGGGTCGCAAAGAGTCAGACACGACTGAGTGACTGAACTGAACTGAACTGAACTGAACTGAATGTGGTCTTTATTAGAGCTAATTGAAACTTTCTTTCAAACATCAAAATGGTCATAAATCATGCAGAATTTTGGTTGCTAATACCTTTACTGTTTTTTTCCTCTGTTTAAACCTCTAGGCATAATGTAGTCAATTTCATTTGTTATTAAAGCTAAATTTCCTATGTATTATTAGATAAAAGTAATTAATACTTTATTTAAATGACTTTGAAGTAATTCATCTCCTTTGCTGTGTGTGAAAATAGGAAACATTTAGAAGAGGAAGCATATGATGCTTATACAGCTTTCTAAGGGTGCTTCCAACTCACTTTGAACAGCTAGTTACAGAGGAGGTTTTAGGTAAATCTTGATGATTTCTAGCTTTTGTGTTGGTCAGTTGGGGTAATTTAGTCATTTAAATTGGCATGCATCAAATTTATTAATTATTGTAAATACAATTATATTGGTTTATACATTAAAAAGTTCATTCAGAAAGGATTATTTGACTAGTTGAGGGTCACCAGCTGGAACAGTCCAAGTATAGAAATCTGTTTTCAATACTTTTGTGGAAATTTTCAAATTACTTTTCATTTGAGCTGAAGAGGAAAAATATAGCCATAAACCCCTTAGAAGTTCTTATAGGATATACATTTTTTAAAACATTTCTTGCCCTTACTTTGAAAATTAAGATGTTTGAAATAGTTTCCTTTAGATAAGAATTTATACTTCTGCTTATTTTAGGTACAAATGAAAGTCTGCCAGTTATTCTCAATACTGAAAGGACTCTTCAGTCAAATCTAAGAATTGTTGCTCTTCCCCTCCACATATTCTGAGAGAAAAGTGAAAATTAAAGTGAAAACTAAAATTCAAAATAATAATCTGTCATTGAAATTGTTAATAAGGGAGTACTGATATGGGATTAGAAAGTAGATTTAAAACAAATACACAAAGGAAATCACAGTCTACAGCCATATTTTTCAAATTGCAATCAATATTGAAATCTTCTGTTGGTAATGAATACAAGCAAATTTAGTTAGTGTGTCAAATGCAAGTCAACATCAAAAGCACTTTTCAGCTTTACTGATCAGATACCTATTTAAAAATCACTGCAAATATTTGGGGTACCGAGTTCATTAAGACAAATTTTAGTAGTATTCATTTTATTTAGGATAGATAAATGTACAGTTGTTCTCTGATTCTGATGCCATAATCTATAAGAAAAGACTTACACAAACCTGGAAACTTCAAGCACATTCTGCATCTTCCATTTATAGAAGTATTCAGATGATCCTGTATCACTCCTTCACAAAATCTCCAAATATCAATTATTCCATCCCAAACCCCAGCTCCCAAGTACTGATAGAAGGACAGACGGTGAGAACTTTCCCACTGTTCTCTGCCCCGACACCTACATTCATCCTACTCACTGGAGAAAACCAGGAATAGCAGATTTAAACCCCATTGTTCGGATGCAGATACCAAGCCCAGAAGCATGGCTAAAACTAACAAGTGAAAACTAAAACCTATTAACTCCCAACTCAAAATCCAGAACTCTTTCCTCATCTTGTGAAAGTGAATTATGACTTACTTTTCAGTTCTTCATCAACATATTTAGAACTCTCATTTTTAGAAAGGTGAAATAATAAATGAGAAAATGATGTATATCTGCTTTGGAATCAGTAAAAATCAATAAAATCTACTACCTTGATACACTCCACACTCTACAATGATGTCTGTTACATGTCATTATCTAGGAATTGTCGTTATTCAGTCATCCAGTCGTATCTGACTCTTTCGGTGCCATGGACTGCAACATGCCAGGCCTCCCTGTCCCTCACCACCTCCCAGACTTTGCCCAAGTTCATCTTCATCGGTGATGCTGTCCAGCCATCTCATCCTCTGACGCCCTCTTCTTCTGCCCTTGATCTTTCCTAGCATCTAGGGACTTTCCCTAAGGACTTTTCCAAGTCTGTTTGCATCAGATGACTAAAATACTGGAGCTTCAACTTCAGCATCAGTCCTTCCAGTGAATATTCAAGGTTGATCTCCCTTAAAATGGACTGGTTTGATCTCCTTGCTTTCAGGAGTCTTCTCCAGCACCGCAGTTTGAAGGCATCAATTCTTTGGCGTCCTGCCTTCTTTATGGTCCTGCTCTCACAACCATACATGATCAATGGGCAGACCATAACCTTGACTATAAGGACCTTTGTTGGCAGAGAAATGTCTTTGCTTTTCAACACACTGTCTAGGTTTGTCATCGCTTTCCTGTCAAGACGCAATTGTATTCTGATTTCATGGCTGCTGCCACCATCCGCAGTGATTTCGGAGCCCAGGAAGAACAAATCTGCCACTACTTCCACCTTTTCCCCTTTTATTTGCCATGCATTAATGAGGCCAGATGCCATGATCTCAGTTTTTTAATATGTAGTCTTAAGCCAGCTCTTTCACTCTCCTCTTTTACTCTCTTCAAGAGGCTCTTTAGTTCCTCTTTGCTTTCTGCCATTAGAATGATATCATCTGCATATCTGAGGTTGCTGATGTTTCTCCCACCTATCTTGATTCAGACTTGTAACTTATCCAGCCAGGCATTTCTCATGATGCACTCAATGTATAGGTTAAACAAACAGGGTGACAGCAGACAGCTTTGTTGTACTCCTTTCTTGATCTTGAACCAATCAGTTTTTCCATACCCTTCTTTCTATTTTCAGCCAAGTTTTAAGCCATTTCCACCAAGCAAACTATTAAATGATTTCTTTGATATTTAGAATGGTTAGTCACAAGAGGATATGATTAGAAATCCACTGGAATTTCACATGTAAGAGACTTAACAGTCATTTAAAGTAAATGCTATTTTATGAGTTATTTTTAAAAAATAAAGAAGCAATCCTGTATCTGTATCCAACAAATGAAATCTTACAGGAAATTTGCTTCATTATCAAGCTTAACAAGGTTCAGGGTGAGGAAATCTAGAGAGATGAGGAGAAAAGAAAAATATATGGAACTTAAAATCATCAAGAATATCACTAAGAGAGCCAAAAGGAAGATCAGTTCAGTTCAGTCATGTCTAACTCTTTGTGACCCCATGGACTGCAGCACACCAGGCTTCCCTGTCCATCACCAACTCCTGGAGCCTGCTCAAACTCATGTCCGATAAGTTGGCGATGTCATCCAACCATCTCATCCTATGTTGTCCCCTTTTCTTTTCACACTCAATCTTGCTCAGCATCAGGGTCTTTTCCAGTGAGTCACTTCTTTGCATCAGGTGGCCAAAGTACTGGAGCTTCAGCTTCAACATCAGTCCTTCCAATGAATATTCAGGACAGATTTCCTTGAGGGTTGACTGGTTTGATCTCCTTGCAGTCCAGGGGACTCTCAAGAGTCTTGTCCAACACCACAGTTCAAAAACATCAATTCTTTGACACTAAGCTTCCTTTACAGTCCAACCCTCATGTCCATACAAGAATACTGGAAAAACCATAGCTTTGACTAGATGGACCTTTGTTGGCAAAGTAATATCTCTGTTTTTTAATATGCTGTCTAGGTTGATCACAGCTTTTCTTCCGAGGAGCAAGTATCTTTTAATTTCATGGCTGCTGTCACCATCTGTAGTAATTTTGGAGCCCAATAAAATGAAGTCAGTCACTATTTCCATTGTTTCCCCATCTTTCTTCCAAAAAGAAGATAGTTTCCTTAATTTCATCCTGTGTTACATATATAATATATAAACACATTTATAGCAAATGACATGTGACTGTTGCATACTGCTAAGAAATATTCCTTTCTAATTTATAAATTATTCAGAATAATGGCACATACAGGAATAAAAGTAACTTAAAGGTATAGATTTATAATTGTCTAAGAGCATAGTTTCTGAATTTATTCCTATAATAAATATCTTCATAATAGATACACTGTTCAAAAGAATTACTAAAACATTTGGGCATATACTCAGAACTTTGTGTCTATTCAGTTCAATTCAGTCACTCAGTCGTGTCCAGCTCTTTGCGAACCCATGAATCGCAGCACGCCAGGGCTCCCTGTCCATCACCAACTCCCAGAGTTCACTCAGACTCACGTCCATCGAGTCAGTGATGCCATCCAGCCATTTCATCCTCGGTCGTCCCCTTCTCCTCCTGCCCCCAATCCCTCCCAGCATCAGAGTCTTTTCCAATGAATCAACTCTTCGCATGAGGTGGCCAAAGTACTGGAGTTTCAGCTTTAGCATCGTTCCTTCCAAAGAAATCCCAGGGCTGATCTCCTTCAGAATGGACTGGTTGGATCTCCTTGCAGTCCAAGGGGCTCTCAAGAGTCTTCTCCAACACCACAGGTCAAAAGCATCAATTCTTCGGTGCTCAGCCTTCTTCACAGTCCAACTCTCACATCCATACATGACCACAGAAAAAACCATAGCCTTGATTAGACAGACCTTAGTCAGCAAAGTAATGTCTCTGCTTTTGAATATACTATCTAGGTTGGTCATAACTTTTCTTCCAAGGAGTAAGTGTCTTTTAATTTCATGGCTATATTTGTGTCTATATTCTACCCGTTAAGAAGTAAAATGCTTTAATATACTGTCAAGAGTTTTTATCTAAAATCTTACTTTTAAAATGGACATTATATATTTTTTCCAACAAAATTATTGAGGTTGAAAAATACTAGTGGAATTTCTAAATTATTTTATGCTATTACAGAATGAATAGTAATATAAAGTAAAAATAATTTTACTGCAAGTTTAATGAAATACAATCAGGAGAAAATAAGAACTTGTTATTTTTTAATCTTCAAATGCCTCTTGGTGATTATTTTTGTTCTTTTGAGATAGTGACTGAGAAATAGAGGTTGGACCTTAATTGTAACATTGCTATTAGAAACCTTTAATACCAAGCTGATTTTAATGTATGCAAAGTCATATAATTATAGAATTTAGAATACCCCTAGTTACCAAATGAGTAAAAGTGGCATTTAAGTGTTTGGCCCTTTAATCCAGAGACCTCAGTAGATGAAAATATGTTCATCTTTTATCTCCCCTAGTGATAATTATAATTGTATTGTTGGCTCACATTTCTTGACTCTTGTGTAATTTAGCTCTGTCAGCATTAATCTCTTGGCTGTTCACATCAGTGGAACTAAATGTCTGCTTAATATTATGTAGGTTAGATGGTTGTCATCCGAGTTGGGGAAAAACAATGAAAGAATTTACTGTTGTATTAAGCAAATATATTATGAGGGCACCAGGCCTAATATCTGAACATTTATACTACAGTGAAATCAGATTTTATTGCTTGCATGTTTGGAAATAGATTTTTACTGTCTTCATGTAGAAGATCAGTGATGGATTTATTTCTTAAGTAGCCATAGGTTACTTCTTACTTTTTCCAGCCAAAGTTATCCGTGTTCACTGTACAGCATTCATAACAGGAAATAGCTGTGGATCATTAAGAGAAATGCTTTTTTATAAAGTGGATTTACATTTTCCTTTCAGTATCTGATCATAGTTATATTTATCTAGGGGTAGGAACCTTCTGACAGGTGTCAGGGAAAACTGCTTAATATAAACTCACTTCTACAAGAAAATGAACCTTTTGATAAAGACCTCTTAGATAGAACTGATAAGTAAAGTATAGAGAACATAACTATGTGCTATTATGTATCATTTTATTACCTTTATACTGATGTTGATCTTTTATATGGATAGCAAAGCATTGGCAAAGGAAGACAAATATAGGTATTTGTATAGTGCACCTTTGGCTGCAATGTGATTATTACATCAAGGACTAGTTAGCCAGCAAAGCATTCATATTTCATTAAAATACAGAGTATTTTTTTATAGACTGTGAAAACTTAAACACTGTGGAGTGCCTTGGAATTTTAAATGAATGGCTTCCATTTATATTACATTTTAATTTACTTAGTCAAACACATTTGTTAAACATGATTATGAGTTGAGCCTTGAACCAGACATAATGGCTGAAAATAGGGCAGCAACGTGTGTCTTTTGCCTGAGAGAATAGATCGTATTTGGAGAATGGAAAGGGTGCTTACTGTTCAAAGGGCTTCCAGCTGCCCTGGTGGCTCCGGGGTTAAGGCGTCTGCCCACAATGCGGAAGACCTTGGTTCAATCCTTGGGTCGGGAAGATCCCCTGGAGAAAGAAATGGCATCCCACTCCTGTAATTCTTCCCTAGAGAATCCCATGGACTGAGTAGGCTACAGTCCACGGGGTCCCAAAGAGTCGGACACGACTTCACTTTCACTGTTCAGAGGAAAAGATTTAAGACTTAATAAGAAAGCAGGCAAATAAATATTACTGAAAGGTCGGTAGAAACCCAAACTTCTTCTTATACTGTCAGCGTCTCAGAGTTTATCTCTTTTCTTTCTCTCAAAGCTGAAATCCAGTCATACTGGCTTTCCCTTTGGTTTCCTGATGAGACCAAAGGTATAAGTTTCCTTGTACTTGCTATCCAATTGCCTGGAACTTGTCCCTCTTTTTTTCTAGAGCTGACAACTCCTTAATATTGAAACTTCATCTTCTTAAGAGAAGTCTTCCCTGTCCTAATAATCCAAAGGCATAGTTTTTTAATCCTTCACCCAGAACATTCGCTGAGACTTAATAAATTTTAATAAATGTTGAATGAATGAAAAAACAGCAAAGATAAATACAGGAATAAAGGTGGAAACAATCAATACAATTCAGTGAGGCTTATTGGGCAGTTAATTTTTAAATCCATTTTTGATGGAAGAAGAGATGTTAACCCTTCTTGCACCCAAAAGGAGAAATACTGATAATGACATAATACATACAAAGTTTGTAGACTGTGAAGACAGTACAAACAGTATCAGGCATTTTTGATTTCTGGAAGACAATCCATTTAACTCCAGCATGACAAATAATTTTAATGTGTCTATTACATATGCAAGAAACTGCAATATGAAAACTAATTGTAATCAGTTGGTGACAATTTGGTATAAGAAGTTTGTAACAGGGTCAAAAGATCAAACGAAGAGGCTTGGAGATGCTACAGTAAGACAAGGGAGTCCTGGTGTTCTTTGAGTAGCTAATCCTGTGATGAGATAAGTCATTCTCACGTTAGGTCAAAGGTAACCTTTCAAAGGTGGCCTGCAAAGGTTTTATTTGTTTTTCTTATTGAGAAATAGCACTAGAGGCTGCATTTACAATCTCCAGTGAAGGTTGTAAAGAAGTAGCCTCTTTCAAATATTCATAATTTAAGCTTTTAACTTTAATTATCAATTAGATTCTTGCAGGGTTTCATTGACTGTTGAAAGCAGTATACTGAAAAGTGTGGATGACCCAGGTGATGGGTTTAAATATCTATGGAAATAGCAAGCACAGTTAACAAGAGGAGACTTGAGAACTGCCAAGTTATAATTTTCCTGAAACTTGCTTTGATTTTTACTCAAAATCATCTTGCCTGATGTTCTTTATTTGCAAAGCAGTGGATAAGATACATAGTACTTGAGGAGAGTTGCCAGAGGGAACAGTTATTAGGATAACAAAAGAGCCTAAGGAAATAAGCAATTAATTAATGAAATAGTAAATGAAGTGGATAAGAAACTATATCTTTGGATACATGACCAACTGGACTTGGAATGGGGAGTGTGTCGCGTTGACAGGAATCATGGAATTCCTGATAAGAAAAGAGCCTCATCGGTGAGTGAGCTAAGATATGTACCAAATGCCGATTGTCTCCTTTTCAGTCTCCCTGATAATTTGAATAATTTGTCCAACTTCTGCTTGCTATTGGAAGGGACAAGGATCTTAGAAGAAGATAATTTTGCCTCTAACTTTCGACAGACTCTTCCCATGTTTGGTCAAAATACTCTTCCCTTTATCTTTGAGCGCAGACACAGAAGGAGTGAATTGAATGTGTCTTTTATTTGGTTTCCCTGTATCAGACGTGCAAAGGTTCTTTGTTGTTTAGTCACTAAGTCGTGTCCAACTCTTTTGAGGCCCCATGAACTGTAGCACGCCAGGCTCCTCTGTCCTTTGGATTTCCCAAGCAAGAATACTTCTTATTCTGTTTTAATCTCCTTCAAAGCCTTTATTTCTCATATGGAGCCATATCATGTCTTTCCTCTTCTGTTGTTCTGAATTTTGAACACTTTCAAGCCTATATTTTATTCTTTCTTTCTGTAGGCTTGGTGAGTAATGATTTTGTTTTGTTTTTTTCAAACATGAGGATTCAACAGTCCTGAGTAGCACCAGGCCAGCTCAGAATGTTTTGCTCTTCCTGGTTGTGGTTATTCTAGTTAACACTCACTGTCACATGTGATTTCTGTGATTACTTTCTGTTTAAGAATTTCTTTGGTTTAATAATTTCTGATATCTTGGCTGAAGAAAGGAAAGGGATAGCAGTTACATCTAACATCTAAGATATGAGTGGAAATAATGAGCTTAGTGATTAATATGGCAAGTCTCAAATGTAGATGTACATCCAATGGAATATGTATATATAAAGGCTATCACTGAATTCAGAAATGGTAGAAATCTGAAGAAAACTAGTTCTTTTTTTTTTCCTTGACTTAATATTATCTTTCCCTGAAAGTTGTCATGAAATGCAATACTTATGATAAAAACCTAAATGCTATTTAATGAAAAAATATTAACACTATAAGTGAGAAATAAATCTAAGAGCTGGAGTTATACTTGAGCATAGGCTAATAGAAATTAAATATTTGTAATACTTGACTCTGTTTCTTACAAACTAAGTGACAGAGAGAGAGAGAGGCATGGAATGTATGTGCATATGTATGTGTGTTTGTGTGTATGCACATGCACGTGTGTGTGTGTGTGCATGGTTACACACTCAGGTCCTTGCGGCATCTGAAAGACTGTATTTTCATTTCTGGTCACCACCTTAGCAAACTAATCAATGAGGCATGAACTGCTATCTGCAGTGAAAGAAATGAAAAATAAACCAGAGATAATCCTTCAGTTAAAAGGTTATTCTGTGTGATAAAAGCTATTTTGTTAATTTATTTACTTACTGGTACAGAGAGATAAAGTGAAAGTACAATTAGGGAATTCTCATTGAAAGGATTTTAAAGGGCAATGATGACTTAATATTTTATATTATTTGATTGGCACAAGAGCATTTTTAACTAAAATGTTTTGCAGCACATAAAATTCTAAATTATTTTACGATAGTTTTTGTGTGACTTAAATTTCATGTGTATTTACACAATTGATTATTCAATAAAAATAATCCTTAGATGAATCCTTAGCATTTTATATCTCTTAATTTAATGAAGGATAGCTATTTTTCAGATAGATGATTTCTATATTTTAATGTATCCTGGTAATTTAATTGATATAGTATACTTTTTTGAAAATTATTAATTTATTCCTTTTCCAGGTGATTTATCCACCAATTATAACTTTAATTTTCAGCTAGTTGGCAGGCTGTGTTGAATACTGGAGAAATATAAATAAATAGAACATAGTTATTTCATACAAAGGCTTTGTGTGCCTAGAAAGAAATGATATATAAGTTATTATATTGATGTGGGAAGTTCTGTGGATGTGGGTAGAAGTTAATGAGTTACACATACCTGGGGAAATTAGGGAAGGAGTGGATGTAAATTGGCTGAGGGTTTCCCCCATGAACAATTGAGTTCACTTCAGTTCANGACCTTAGTCAGCAAAGTAATGTCTCTGCTTTTGAATATACTATCTAGGTTGGTCATAACTTTTCTTCCAAGGAGTAAGTGTCTTTTAATTTCATGGCTATATTTGTGTCTATATTCTACCCGTTAAGAAGTAAAATGCTTTAATATACTGTCAAGAGTTTTTATCTAAAATCTTACTTTTAAAATGGACATTATATATTTTTTCCAACAAAATTATTGAGGTTGAAAAATACTAGTGGAATTTCTAAATTATTTTATGCTATTACAGAATGAATAGTAATATAAAGTAAAAATAATTTTACTGCAAGTTTAATGAAATACAATCAGGAGAAAATAAGAACTTGTTATTTTTTAATCTTCAAATGCCTCTTGGTGATTATTTTTGTTCTTTTGAGATAGTGACTGAGAAATAGAGGTTGGACCTTAATTGTAACATTGCTATTAGAAACCTTTAATACCAAGCTGATTTTAATGTATGCAAAGTCATATAATTATAGAATTTAGAATACCCCTAGTTACCAAATGAGTAAAAGTGGCATTTAAGTGTTTGGCCCTTTAATCCAGAGACCTCAGTAGATGAAAATATGTTCATCTTTTATCTCCCCTAGTGATAATTATAATTGTATTGTTGGCTCACATTTCTTGACTCTTGTGTAATTTAGCTCTGTCAGCATTAATCTCTTGGCTGTTCACATCAGTGGAACTAAATGTCTGCTTAATATTATGTAGGTTAGATGGTTGTCATCCGAGTTGGGGAAAAACAATGAAAGAATTTACTGTTGTATTAAGCAAATATATTATGAGGGCACCAGGCCTAATATCTGAACATTTATACTACAGTGAAATCAGATTTTATTGCTTGCATGTTTGGAAATAGATTTTTACTGTCTTCATGTAGAAGATCAGTGATGGATTTATTTCTTAAGTAGCCATAGGTTACTTCTTATTTTTTCCAGCCAAAGTTATCCGTGTTCACTGTACAGCATTCATAACAGGAAATAGCTGTGGATCATTAAGAGAAATGCTTTTTTATAAAGTGGATTTACATTTTCCTTTCAGTATCTGATCATAGTTATATTTATCTAGGGGTAGGAACCTTCTGACAGGTGTCAGGGAAAACTGCTTAATATAAACTCACTTCTACAAGAAAATGAACCTTTTGATAAAGACCTCTTAGATAGAACTGATAAGTAAAGTATAGAGAACATAACTATGTGCTATTATGTATCATTTTATTACCTTTATACTGATGTTGATCTTTTATATGGATAGCAAAGCATTGGCAAAGGAAGACAAATATAGGTATTTGTATAGTGCACCTTTGGCTGCAATGTGATTATTACATCAAGGACTAGTTAGCCAGCAAAGCATTCATATTTCATTAAAATACAGAGTATTTTTTTATAGACTGTGAAAACTTAAACACTGTGGAGTGCCTTGGAATTTTAAATGAATGGTTTCCATTTATATTACATTTTAATTTACTTAGTCAAACACATTTGTTAAACATGATTATGAGTTGAGCCTTGAACCAGACATAATGGCTGAAAATAGGGCAGCAACGTGTGTCTTTTGCCTGAGAGAATAGATCGTATTTGGAGAATGGAAAGGGTGCTTACTGTTCAAAGGGCTTCCAGCTGCCCTGGTGGCTCCGGGGTTAAGGCGTCTGCCCACAATGCGGAAGACCTTGGTTCAATCCTTGGGTCGGGAAGATCCCCTGGAGAAAGAAATGGCATCCCACTCCTGTAATTCTTCCCTAGAGAATCCCATGGACTGAGTAGGCTACAGTCCACGGGGTCCCAAAGAGTCGGACACGACTTCACTTTCACTGTTCAGAGGAAAAGATTTAAGACTTAATAAGAAAGCAGGCAAATAAATATTACTGAAAGGTCGGTAGAAACCCAAACTTCTTCTTATACTGTCAGCGTCTCAGAGTTTATCTCTTTTCTTTCTCTCAAAGCTGAAATCCAGTCATACTGGCTTTCCCTTTGGTTTCCTGATGAGACCAAAGGTATAAGTTTCCTTGTACTTGCTATCCAATTGCCTGGAACTTGTCCCTCTTTTTTTCTAGAGCTGACAACTCCTTAATATTGAAACTTCATCTTCTTAAGAGAAGTCTTCCCTGTCCTAATAATCCAAAGGCATAGTTTTTTAATCCATTTATTTATTTTTGTCCTTCACCCAGAACATTCGCTGAGACTTAACAAATTTTAATAAATGTTGAATGAATGAAAAAACAGCAAAGATAAATACAGGAATAAAGGTGGAAACAATCAATACAATTCAGTGAGGCTTATTGGGCAGTTAATTTTTAAATCCATTTTTGATGGAAGAAGAGATGTTAACCCTTCTTGCACCCAAAAGGAGAAATACTGATAATGACATAATACATACAAAGTTTGTAGACTGTGAAGACAGTACAAACAGTATCAGGCATTTTTGATTTCTGGAAGACAATCCATTTAACTCCAGCATGACAAATAATTTTAATGTGTCTATTACATATGCAAGAAACTGCAATATGAAAACTAATTGTAATCAGTTGGTGACAATTTGGCATAAGAAGTTTGTAACAGGGTCAAAAGATCAAACGAAGAGGCTTGGAGATGCTACAGTAAGACAAGGGAGTCCTGGTGTTCTTTGAGTAGCTAATCCTGTGATGAGATAAGTCATTCTCATGTTAGGTCAAAGGTAACCTTTCAAAGGTGGCCTGCAAAGGTTTTATTTGTTTTTCTTATTGAGAAATAGCACTAGAGGCTGCATTTACAATCTCCAGTGAAGGTTGTAAAGAAGTAGCCTCTTTCAAATATTCATAATTTAAGCTTTTAACTTTAATTATCAATTAGATTCTTGCAGGGTTTCATTGACTGTTGAAAGCAGTATACTGAAAAGTGTGGATGACCCAGGTGATGGGTTTAAATATCTATGGAAATAGCAAGCACAGTTAACAAGAGGAGACTTGAGAACTGCCAAGTTATAATTTTCCTGAAACTTGCTTTGATTTTTACTCAAAATCATCTTGCCTGATGTTCTTTATTTGCAAAGCAGTGGATAAGATACATAGTACTTGAGGAGAGTTGCCAGAGGGAACAGTTATTAGGATAACAAAAGAGCCTAAGGAAATAAGCAATTAATTAATGAAATAGTAAATGAAGTGGAAAAGAAACTATATCTTTGGATACATGACCAGCTGGACTTGGAATGGGGAGTGTGTCGCGTTGACAGGAATCATGGAATTCCTGATTAGAAAAGAGCCTCATCGGTGAGTGAGCTAAGATCTGTACCAAATGCTGATTGTCTCCTTTTCAGTCTCCCTGATAATTTGAATAATTTGTCCAACTTCTGCTTGCTATTGGAAGGGATCCTAAGGAAATAAGCAATTAATTAATGAAATAGTAAATGAAGTGGATAAGAAACTATATCTTTGGATACATGACCAACTGGACTTGGAATGGGGAGTGTGTCGCGTTGACAGGAATCATGGAATTCCTGATAAGAAAAGAGCCTCATCGGTGAGTGAGCTAAGATATGTACCAAATGCCGATTGTCTCCTTTTCAGTCTCCCTGATAATTTGAATAATTTGTCCAACTTCTGCTTGCTATTGGAAGGGACAAGGATCTTAGAAGAAGATAATTTTGCCTCTAACTTTCGACAGACTCTTCCCATGTTTGGTCAAAATACTCTTCCCTTTATCTTTGAGCGCAGACACAGAAGGAGTGAATTGAATGTGTCTTTTATTTGGTTTCCCTGTATCAGACGTGCAAAGGTTCTTTGTTGTTTAGTCACTAAGTCGTGTCCAACTCTTTTGAGGCCCCATGAACTGTAGCACGCCAGGCTCCTCTGTCCTTTGGATTTCCCAAGCAAGAATACTTCTTATTCTGTTTTAATCTCCTTCAAAGCCTTTATTTCTCATATGGAGCCATATCATGTCTTTCCTCTTCTGTTGTTCTGAATTTTGAACACTTTCAAGCCTATATTTTATTCTTTCTTTCTGTAGGCTTGGTGAGTAATGATTTTGTTTTGTTTTTTTCAAACATGAGGATTCAACAGTCCTGAGTAGCACCAGGCCAGCTCAGAATGTTTTGCTCTTCCTGGTTGTGGTTATTCTAGTTAACACTCACTGTCACATGTGATTTCTGTGATTACTTTCTGTTTAAGAATTTCTTTGGTTTAATAATTTCTGATATCTTGGCTGAAGAAAGGAAAGGGATAGCAGTTACATCTAACATCTAAGATATGAGTGGAAATAATGAGCTTAGTGATTAATATGGCAAGTCTCAAATGTAGATGTACATCCAATGGAATATGTATATATAAAGGCTATCACTGAATTCAGAAATGGTAGAAATCTGAAGAAAACTAGTTCTTTTTTTTTTCCTTGACTTAATATTATCTTTCCCTGAAAGTTGTCATGAAATGCAATACTTATGATAAAAACCTAAATGCTATTTAATGAAAAAATATTAACACTATAAGTGAGAAATAAATCTAAGAGCTGGAGTTATACTTGAGCATAGGCTAATAGAAATTAAATATTTGTAATACTTGACTCTGTTTCTTACAAACTAAGTGACAGAGAGAGAGAGAGGCATGGAATGTATGTGCATATGTATGTGTGTTTGTGTGTATGCACATGCACGTGTGTGTGTGTGTGCATGGTTACACACTCAGGTCCTTGCGGCATCTGAAAGACTGTATTTTCATTTCTGGTCACCACCTTAGCAAACTAATCAATGAGGCATGAACTGCTATCTGCAGTGAAAGAAATGAAAAATAAACCAGAGATAATCCTTCAGTTAAAAGGTTATTCTGTGTGATAAAAGCTATTTTGTTAATTTATTTACTTACTGGTACAGAGAGATAAAGTGAAAGTACAATTAGGGAATTCTCATTGAAAGGATTTTAAAGGGCAATGATGACTTAATATTTTATATTATTTGATTGGCACAAGAGCATTTTTAACTAAAATGTTTTGCAGCACATAAAATTCTAAATTATTTTACGATAGTTTTTGTGTGACTTAAATTTCATGTGTATTTACACAATTGATTATTCAATAAAAATAATCCTTAGATGAATCCTTAGCATTTTATATCTCTTAATTTAATGAAGGATAGCTATTTTTCAGATAGATGATTTCTATATTTTAATGTATCCTGGTAATTTAATTGATATAGTATACTTTTTTGAAAATTATTAATTTATTCCTTTTCCAGGTGATTTATCCACCAATTATAACTTTAATTTTCAGCTAGTTGGCAGGCTGTGTTGAATACTGGAGAAATATAAATAAATAGAACATAGTTATTTCATACAAAGGCTTTGTGTGCCTAGAAAGAAATGATATATAAGTTATTATATTGATGTGGGAAGTTCTGTGGATGTGGGTAGAAGTTAATGAGTTACACATACCTGGGGAAATTAGGGAAGGAGTGGATGTAAATTGGCTGAGGGTTTCCCCCATGAACAATTGAGTTCACTTCAGTTCAGTTGCTCAGTTGTGTCCGACTCTTTGCAAACCCATGGACTATGCCAGGCCTCCCTGTCCATTGCCAACTCCTGGAGTTTACTCAAACTCATGTACATTGAGATGGTGATGCCATCCAACCATCTCATCTTTTGTGATCCCCTTCTTCTGCCTTCAGTCTTTCCCAGCATCAGGGTCTTTTCAAATGAGTCAGCTCTTCGCATCAGGTGGCCAAAATATTGGAGTTTAAGCTTCAGCATCAGTCCTTCCAATGAATATTCAGGACTGATTTCCTTTACGATGGACTCCTTGCAGTCAAAGGGACTCTCAAGAGTCTTCTCCAACACCACAGTTCAAAAGCATCAGTTCTTTGGTGCTCAGCTTTCTTTATTGTCCAATTCTCACATCCATACATGACTATTGGAAAAACCATAGCTTGACTAGACAGACTTTTGTTGGCAAAGTAATATCTCTATTTTTTAATATACTGTCTAGGTTGGTCATAGCTTTTCTTCTGAGGAGCAAGCGTCTTTTAATTTCATGGCTACAGTCACCATCTACAGGGACTTTGGAGCTGAAAATAAAATAAAGTCTGTTACTGTTTCCACTGTTTCCCCATCTTTTTGACATGAAGTGATGGGACTAGATGCCATGATCTAAGTTTTCTGAATGTTGAGTTGTAAGCCATTTTTTTCACTCTCCTCTCTGTTTCATCAAGAGACTCTTTAGTTCTTCTTTATTTTCTGCCATAAAGGTGATGGCATCTACATGTCTGAGGTTATTGATATTTCTCCCAGCAATCTTGATTCCAGTTTGTGCTTCATCCAGTCTAGCGTTTCTCATAATGTACTCTAGATATAAATTAAATAAGCAGGGTGACAATATACAGCCTTGACATACTCCTTTGCCAATTTGGAACCAGTCTATTGTTCCATGTCCAGTTCTAACTGTTGCTTCTTGACCTGCATACAGGTTTCTCAAGAGGCAGTCAGGTGATCTGCTATTCCCATCTCTTTCAAAATTTTCCACAGTTTGTGGTTATCTCCACAGTCAAACTTTGACATAGACAGTAAAGGAGAAATAGATGGTTTTTTTTTTGTTTGTTTGTTTGTTTGGAACTCTCTTGCTTTTTCAATGATCCAGTAGATGTTGGCAGTTTGATCTCTGGTTCCTCTTCCTTTTCTAAATCCAGCTTGAACATCTGGAAGTTCATGGTTCACGTACTGCTGAAGCCTGGTTTGGAGAATTTGGAGCATTACTTAATTAGCATGAGAGATGAGTGCAATTGTGCAGTAGTTTGAGCATTCTTTGGCATTGTCTTTCTTTGGGATTGGAATGAAAACTGACCTTTTCCAGTCCTGTGGCCACTGCTATGTTTTCCAAATTTGCTGGCATGAAAACAGCACCTGCACAGCATCATCTTTTAGGATTTGAAATAGCTCAACTGGAATTCCATCACCTCCACTAGCTTTCTTCATAGTGATGCCTCCTAAGGCCCACTTAACTTCACATTCTAGGATGTCTGGCTCTAGGAGTGATCACACTATCGTGATTATCTGTGTTGTGATGCTCTTTTTTGTATAGTTCTTCTTTGTATTCTTGCCACCTCTTCTTAATATCTTCTGCTTCTTTTAAGTCTATACCATTTCTGTCCTTTATTGTGCCCAACTTTGCATGAAATGTTCCTTTGATATCTTTAATTTTCTTATCTTTCCCATTCTATTGTTTGCCACTATTTCTTTGCGCTGATCATTGTGGAAGGCTTTCTTATCTATCCTTGTTATTCTTTGGAATTCTGCATTCAAATGGATATATCTTTCGTTTTCTCCTTTGCCTTTCACTTCTCTTCTACTTACAGCTATTTGCAAGGCCTCCTCACACAACCATTATGCCTTTTTTCATTTCTTTTCTTTGGGGATGGTCTTGATGTCTGCCTCCTGTACAATGTCATAAACCTCTGTCCATAGTTCTTCAGGCACTCTGTCTATCAGATCTAGTCCTTTGAATATATTTGTCACTTCCACTGTATAATTGTAAGGGATTTGATTTAGGTCTTACCTGAAAGGTTTAGTGGTTTTCCCTAGTTTCTTCATTTAAGTCTGAATTGAAGAAAGTCTGGATTGGACAACTGAAGGAAAGGGCATTTCAGGCAGAAGGATTAGCATCTCCAAAGCATGGATATATAAAAGTAGTTAAGTACTAACTGCAGACTGAGGCTGGGTAAGTTTTGAGAAATTACACTGGAGAGAAATTGAGGCATTAGATCTTAGAAGTTCTGATCTGCTATGGTAAGAAATCTGGTGAGCTGGGGAAGATTTGCAGAATACACTGAAGGTATTAGAATGTTTTTTTCTGTGTGGATCACCTAGGTCAGAATACTATAGGAACACAATGAAAGGACTTGAAATAAGACAAGAGCCATGTGAATGAAGAAAAGAGTGAGTAAAGAAATACCAAGGGTAGAATCAGTAGGATCTGGTGACCCTGAGTTGTGAGGTAGAAAGCACACAAAAGGGGATGGAGGAATTGGGAGTGACCCTGGGTTTGGCTCTGAAAATTGGATACATGATGGCTTGTTAACAGATATGGAATATAGTAAGTAATGTGATGCAGGCTTAGGGTGAAAGATAAAAAGTTTACTTTTGACATACTGAATCTGAAATACCTGTGAAGTCTCCAGATGTTTGGTACAGCAATGGAAAGACAGCTCTGGAACTCAAGAGAAAAGGGAAAACATTATTTCTAATTTTTTAAAAGTTTGTTTTAATTGTTGATGAATTAGACCTCTGGTGACACAGACGGTAAAAAAATCCATTGCAGTGCAGAAGACCTGGGTTTGATCCCTGGGTCAGGAAAACCCCCTGGAGAAGGGAATGGCTACCCAGTCCAGTATTCTTTCCTGGATAATTCCATGGACAGAGGAGCCTTGTGGGATACAACGCATAAGGTTGCAAACAGTCAGACATGGCTACATGACTGACACTTCATTTTTTAATCTGATATAGAAATTATTGTGGGGTACAAAATTTTCCATCTAAGAAGTATAATTGTGTTTTCTCTTTCAGAAAGGAGAACCAAAAAAGATGTATATTTAGAGACCATTAGTTCCCTTACTCAACTGAAAGCTATCTTTTTACTTATATAGTTTATTTGAGATATTTTTCTCACTGGAAACTACTTTTCATTTATATAATCTGTATGCACTGGTAAGTATTGATCACTATTAAAATCTCTGTTTGATGTCTTTACCCAGTGAAACCAGGCAGGGCAGGAGGAAGAATAAGAACATTGAGACAGAGATAAGGTGAAGACAACAGCACAAATTAGGAACTAGGTTAGAAAAATGTACCCTTGGAAATCAGATAATACACTGACTTAGCTTTTTTCTGTACTTTCGCTGTTCACATTCTGCTTATTAGACACTTTATGATAGGAGTAGCTTCTCTGACTATCTTATTTCATATTTAGAAACTTTATCTGTCATGGCATCACTTGAACTTGTTAGGGAAGGAAAGATGTGGCTTCCAAAATTAAGTGAGTTGCCAAGTTCACACATCTAAAGAGTGACAGCTTCTGTCTTCTGATCCGTGGTCAAGTGATCTATTGTCAATATTGTCACTGTTATTTAGAGGTCCCATAATAATGGAGCAAGTGTTCACTTTGAAATCAGAGTTATATGGGCCTGACAGAAAAATATAAAATTCATGAGTCATGCTATTGGACCAGTCAACTTTAATTTCTTCATCTGAAAAGTAGAGACAACATCTGCCTTCAAGGACTATTGAAATTTAAATAATATGAGATAGCATTACTCACCGAGCACACAATAAGTATCCCGTGTATGCATGTCATCATCCCTTCTTCATCAGTCGTTTCAGTCTTAATGCCTTACGTTCTCAAATTGAGAGTAAAGAGGATTAACAAATCCACTATCAACACCTTAAAAACTAGATTAATTCGTTAGGTGTCCCCTTGCTTATTTTATTTCTTGGTTTCATGATCTTCTTTCCATCCTTTCTGTTTTGCTTCCCTGTTGGCTCAGACAGTAAAGAAAGTGCCTGCAGTGTGAGAGACACGGGTTCGAGGGTTGGGAAGATCCCCTGGAGAAAGATGGCAACCCACTCTAGTGTTCTTGCCTGGAGAATCCCGCAGACAGAGGAGCCTGGTGGGCTACAGTAGATAGAGTCACAAAGAATTGGAAATGATTGAGCCACTAACCTTTTCTTTCTTTCTTAATATTTTAATCTCTCTTGTTGATGTCTTAATACAACACAGACACAAACACGTGCGTATACACAGATATTTTAGGGTTTCCCAGGTGGCGCTAGTGGTAAAGACTCCTCCTGCCAATGCAAGAGACATAAGAGATGCAGGTTCGATCCCTGGGTTGGGAAGATTCCCTGGAGAAGGGCATGGCAACCCACTCCAGTATTGTTGCCTGGAGAATCGCATGGACAGGGGAGCCTGGTGAGCTATAGGTCATAATGTGGCAAAGAACTGGACAGGACTGAAGCAACTTAGCCTGTACCCACACAAACAAATATACCTACACAACTGAATATTGACTAATAATTGACTTACTATAACTAGTTAATGTATGAAAAACATTGCTGTTTTAAATGTTGCTTTACTTTTCAAAAAAGTACTCTCTTGCTATATTATTCTGAGAGATTACCATTTTAAGGACAACTGTTTTTACAGTGCCTAATGCCCTGGATTTTCTTGAACTGTCTCTATTTATGCATTCAGTTTCTGTATTTTAAACTCCTCTTATCTCTTGAACAGAATTCTGATTTCTTCTCATTGGTATGCTAAAACCTATTTTTACTATGACCAAAATCACATCTACATGATATACCAAGTACTGTTGGAAACACTGAAACTGTTTCCATGAAAGTATACATAAAGCCCATCAGTTCAGTTCAGTTCAGTCGCTCAGTTGTGTCCGACTCTTTGTGACCCCGTGAATCTCAGCGCGCCAGGCCTCCCTGTCCATCACCAACTCCCAGAGTTCACTCAGACTCATGTCCATTGAGTCAGTGATGCCATCCAGCCATCTCATCCTCTGTCGTCCCCTTCTCCTCTTGCCCCCAATCCCTCCCAGCATCAAAGTCTTTTCCAATGAGTCAACTCTTCACATGAGGTGGCCAAAGTACTGGAGTTTCAGCTTTAGCATCATTCCCTCCAAAGAAATCCCAGGGCTGATCTCCTTCAGAATGGACTGGTTGGATCTCCTTGCAGTCCAAGGGACTCTCAAGAGTCTTCTCCAACACCACATTTCAAAAGCATCAATTCTTCGGTGCTCAGCCTTCTTCGCAGTCCAACTCTCACATCCATACATGACCACAGGAAAAACCATAGCTTTGACTAGACGGACCTTAGTCGGCAAAGTAAAGTCTCTGCTTTTGAATATACTAACTAGGTTGGTCATAACTTTTCTTCCAAGGAGTAAGCATCTTTTAATTTCATGGCTGCATCACAATCTGCAGTGATTTTGGAGCCCAAAAAAATAAAGTCTGACACTGTTTCCACTGTTTCCCCATCTATTTCCCATGAAGTGATGGGACCGGATGCCATGATCTTCGTTTTCTGAATGTTGAGATTTAGGCCAACCTTTTCACTCTCCACTTTCACTTTCATCAAGAGGCTTTTTAGTTTCTCTTCACTTTCTGCCATAAGTGTGGTGGCATCTGCATATCTGAGTTTATTGATATTTCTCCCGGCAACCTTGATTCCAGCTTGTGTTTCTTCCAGCCCAGCGTTTCTCATGATGTACTCTGCATATAAGTTAAGTAAGCAACAATAGCCCATAGGGGATAATATTCAAGGGGAAATTATATAATTGAGTATCTATTTAAGCAATGTGATTAGAATATGAAAGTAATTATTGTTAGTCATATATATAATAGTTCTTATAAGTATTTATATAGGCATTTTGAAAGAGTGTCAACTAATGATAGAATAACTTTTCATTATTATATCATCCTTACTATAATACTGTTTTTATAACATGAAAGTAATTATTAATTGTTAGTTTGTCATATATATGATATTTCTTTTAAGTATTTAGGCATTTTGAAAGAGTGTCAACTAATGATGGAATAAATTTTCATTATGATATTTCTTATAAGTATTTATATAGGCATTTTGAAAGAGTGTCAACTAATGATAGAATAAATTTTCATTATTTTATCATCCTTACTATAATACTATTTTTATAACATTGTAGTTGAACATTAAGAGATGTAAAAAGGTTGAACCTCATCTACTTCCATATGCTTACTTACGCATATTAAAAATTATATTTATCTCTCTATTGTTCTTAGATATAGTCATTTTTTTAAAAATGCCAGTACTCCTTTGACAAATAGAAGTGGGAATTGTGTTACTACAGTTTTGTTCATTATATATCATGCTGCAGCAACAGGAATAACAAATATATCCTTTAACAGTAGATTTAATCAGTTATGTCTTCATACCTTAATTGCCTGTAGAAGAACATGAAAAAAATGTCTTAAGCAGCATTACCTTTTAAAACAGGTTACCATGAGAGTACAGTAACATGAGTTAGTTAAACGTAAGATCACCTAAATCTATGATCATTTAAATCATCTGCCCATTAATAATAGATCTAGGAGCTTTTATTTTTTGTGGAATTGGGCCTTATGGGGAAATAAACTTTCGATTGGTATAATTATAATAAAACAGTAATATATTTCTGTAGTTTACCATTTAGTCCTTGTTTTATTCACGTTTAGACTATTGAATTAATCTCTGAAACAATAGAAAGACATTCTTTACTAGAAATAGCCTGCTTTTGCCTTGACTTTGTGGCAAAATGACATTAGGGAACATATATGGTTGTTGAACCTGATTGCTTTAGCAGCCCTTGGGTTGATAGTATCAGGTTCCAGCTTGCCCTGCTGGGTCAACGTGGACCCAGGCCTTTAAAGAGAAAAGTTCAGGGAAAGTTCACTTCTATTGTTTTACCATGGTTACAAAACAGAAAGGGGGAAAAAAAAAAAAAGAAGAAATCTTCAGTTTGTGACCTGTCTCTGCCATGAGTCCTTTTCTGAGTTCTTTTTGCTTTTGTCAATTAAACTTTGCAACAGAGAAAATTCAAACTTAGAGTATATTTTGGCTTGTTTTCATTATGGATTACTCTATCATCACTCTTAGCTAATCTTCAGATAGCTTCAGTTACTGTTGTTGCCATTGCATCAAGTGTTTAGATTAGTTTAATTTCATCTAAAACATTTCATTTTTTACTCAGTAAAAGTTTAAAAAATGTGTAAGGTTGCTATATTAGGAAAAGTTTGTTGATTTTAGAGGGCAAGGGGAATAACTTATTAAAAGTAATTTAACTTTGATTAAATTTGTTGGAATAAAGTGCTGTTTTAACTTGAAGAGGGAGGTCATAATTTATTATTTTATGCTAGCTGTAAACTAAAACAACATTTTCATTTAAAAGAATTTGTTTACCTTAAATGGTAAGGAGTTATGATATGTAAGGGTCAGCATGACCTTGGCTTGGAGCAATCTTGAGTGTTTTTTGAATATCGGTAAAAATTCAAACAAGTTCAAAATCCTAAGTTTAGGCTATGTTTGCAAATAGTGGAAATTTTATTCTAAAATATTTATTAAGTTAGTTGTGAGGAAGGTCAATGCCATCTGGTTTACTATACACTTGTTCTGTGAGCCTATAAAATCTTATCTTATGATTAAAGAGTTGAGCAGTTGTGTTATTTTAAAAATTGTAGTTTTAATGATACCCATATTGTAGGATGTTATCTGTATAACCCAGATATAATCACTGTCTGATGATATTTCAGTCTAACTTTGTCCATATTTTATTGTTTACTATGAATTAATTTTTTTTTAAAGTTTTCAAATAGAAGTTCTAATGAAAATGACTTTTTTGTAAAGCATATAATTTATTTTATAATACATATTCAAATGATTAACTATACATGCATCTGCATATATATTAGATATTTCTTTAAGTAACAATAGTAGAATTTTTATAGTCATAGTTTAAAATACTGTTTTACTTTTTATTTGTTGTGCATGATAATGCTTAGTTTCTAGAGGTGAGAAAAGCAGAGAGGGAATTACATAGAATAAGATAACAGAGTAACATGAATCCTTGTAACTTTTTAGAATGACACTATCTCTGTTATGTGGTCATTTGTTTATTGATCCTTTGCTCTTTTGACTGGTACAATTTATTTTCCTTGAAGTCATCTATGCCAAGCATAGAAGTGAACTTTTTCATGATCTAGATTGAGAGTAAGAAGGAAAAGGAAGAGATTTACATATCTACTTAAATTAATCACAATGTATAAAGCACCAAGAACATTTCTTCTATAAATTTTATATCATCTCTATTATTCAAAAATAACATTTCTACAACTCTTTGCATAAATGCCTGCACATATTTACAATATCACCTAAGTATAATGGAATTTTAAATGGTCTCCATACTGCTTTTTTTAGCATCTGAAAGTTAGTCTTTAAACAAATAATTCTGATTGTATTTAGAAACGATGATCTTTACCTGTGATCCACAAATTTTTCAATATGATTTCTTTATATGTTTAAATTGGAGAATATTTAATTTGTAGCATTTAGCATGTTTAACATTGCTGATTATCACTTCTGAATTAAAATGACTGCTTGAATAACTGAATCAGGCAGCTGGTAACAAGTAACTTAAGACTTGAATTCAGAGGTCATCTAGTCCTTCACTTATCATCAGACAGGACTTACCTCAAGGATTCAAGATAAATGGCTGCCTCTCAGATGTTAAAAACCTTCAAGAAGAGTCTAGAGAGACTTTACCTGATACCCTATTCTCCTGTTTAACTGCTCTAATGAGAGGAAGAACTATTTTTTCATATCTCATCTACATCTCTCCTGTTGCTATTTAATGGCTGATACTTATTTTTAATGTTATTTGCCTACTCTTTATTACTGTATGTTCAGAATTTATTATTGGCCAAATTTTCCCAGAGCATGAATTGTTAGAAATAAATCTCATGCATTTTCAAGAATCCAGCCTAATATATGACCTAAACATATATTGCTTAACTTCGCTGGCCTTGAAACCATGTTTTTTTGCTCCTTAAAACCACTTTATGCATAAATAAAGAGATATAACTGTTTATTTTTGTCTAGAATAACCAGTTAGGGGAATTATTAGATCCATTCCTGCTCAAGTGCTATGAAGATTTGTAATACGATCTGGTTGAAAAACATTTACACTTTCTACAATTTACCCCAGAAGTCAACTTTAAAGTTCCTTCCAAAGAGAAATTCTCAAAGACTCTCAAGACCTAGTACACGTTTTAAGTAAATTGTATGCTTCACAGATACTCAACTGGATTCATTTATTCTATTTTTTCATATAAGAATCTATATGGAAAATCAGGATAGGAAACATTGAATGTTTGAAAAGTATTCTTTCTTGTGTTTTACTACCTGACACCTTTAAATGATATCTGTTTAAAACTACGTTTTGTTTTTTAAAAATTCTATCTCTTTCAAATATGTGCAGTTAAAAAATTTAACTTGGAATGGATTAGAAGATACTTTTGCTTACTCTTGTTTACTTTAACTTCTTTTTTTTCTTTTCTTATAACACTCATTCCACTCATCAGACACAGCTTCGTGCTTGCAGTTCACATTCAGGACCCACAGAAGCTATAGTTCTCTTTCACCTCTGGGACTTTCTGTACTACTTCAATCTCTTCTAATATTTCAATTTCATTGGCACTTTATCTTTGAAATCTGGCAAACATGGGAGGTCCTTGAGATGGATTCCATAAAGTGAAGTGTAACTTTTTAAGAGAAAAATCAATTAATTAATCTACATAGAATTATTCCAAGTTCAAGGATTATACTCTTCTTGAAGTCAAGGGTTGTCATTTTATTTCTTTTTATCCCACTTTAGACATATGCAGTCTTGAACTGTACTATATTATCAGTAAGCATACTCTGATTACATTTAAATGAAAGATTCTCATGCAATTAATGCATCTGTTTAAATCTTTTGCCCGCTTTCTAAAATGGAATCTTTTTGTCTTATTATTGAGTTATCAGAATTTTTATATATCCTGAATCCAAGTTCTATATCAGGTACATATTTTGTAAGTGCATATTTATAAATGTAATCGTAAATACATATAACTTTCTTTTGTAGATAAAATGTTTTATTTCTGAAGGGCAGTAAATTTTATATATTTTGTTAATCAATATTAAAAAAATATATGCATTTAAGCAAAGTTTGGCTGTGAAAAAGTTATAACCATTCTAAAAATACTCAACCTTGAGAAAAACAGTTGACCAAATAGTATTCATAAGCAAAATTTCAACATTATAGGGAAAAACAGTTGATAAAAAAATATATACTTGAGAGACATTATGTGTGTGTGTGTGCACGTGCGGCCTGGGTGGTGCAGTGTTAAAGAATCTGCCTGCCAATGCAGGACACACAGGAAATAGATGTGGGTTTGATCCTTGGGTCTGGAAGATCCCTTGGAGTAGAAATGGCAACCCACTCCAGTATTCTTGCATGGAGAAGCCCATTGACAGAGGAGCCTGGCAGGCTGTGGTCCATGATGTGGTAAAGAATTGGACACAACTGAGCACACACACACACAGAAAATAAGTTGATTAAAAAAAGATACCTGAGAGATATTAGCTTGCTGATTTGACATCTTGCACAAGTGTTTAGTCCAAAGTAAAATCTTCCGTGTCTCTCTCCAGATCTGTATTTGGAAAAATATTACGTTGACTAAAGGGTCATTTTCTTAATTAATTTGATCACACTCCTATTACAAAGGAATAAGTTGAGAAGTGAAAAAAAAATACTAAATCAACTAGTTTGATTCCATTACATCAAGCTCATTTTAATATTAGTTTTTACTTTGACGTTATGGAATGTAATTGATTAATTTGGTGCTTTAGATAGAGGTATAGGAATAAACCATGCAGATGAGATAGTTTGTAATTTGTATTTTTAATGGATATTTAATCAGGATTTTGTTTTTTAAGCATCTTCATTTTTGCTTTCACTGAAAATTGCTAACTCCTTGCAATAAAGCTTTGGTAACTTCATTTATAGGTGGTTCTTTTGAACAAAAGAATTTACGTTACTTTCTAAGTATGTTATAATTTTTTTCCATTTCCATGAGAGCGGCAAATTATGTGCTCTCTTTCAAGATTAAAAGGCAAATAGTGGGTTTTGTTTATAAAACACTTATGTTCCCTTGAATGTTTGTTTGCATACCCATCTCTTCATTGCCACTTTCATTGCCCTTTGTAGCCTATCATCACAGTTTATTTAGATTTTATTATCTTCTAGCAAACTTCCACTTTCTAGTCTTCACGACTTCACATTTAGCACCAACTTACATTTCCTTGCTTCAAATTAGCACTTTTGTGTAAATTAAATTTAGGCTTCTAGCTAGGCCTTTAAGCCTCTTGGAAATGTGATTACAAATTATTCTTTTAACTTAATCTTGCTTAGGTATAAGAGCCTCATTATCACTATGACAAATTTTGCTTCATGACTTTGTGTTACATCTTTTCTCTGGAATTATTGGTCTCTCCTCCTGTCCTGCTCTCCTTTCAGATTCCAATTCACTTTCAAATGAATTCACCAAATCAAATACCAAGTATTTTGTGAAGTTTATATTTACTCTGTTTCCCCAATGTTCAACATCTGCTCTTGGCTGCCATGCACAGAGGCTCACATTTAAGACTAGCCCAGGGCAAAATGGAAATGTGATTCCCCTTATTAAAAACGATGAGAATTCAAGTTGGTGACATCAGAGCCTTAAATCCAGGGCAGGAATATCTCTGGAGCACAGGCCCAGCTGCATGTTCAGTTGAGGCTTTCTCAATAAATGCTTCCACAACATACATTTCACACCGGACTGCATATCACCTACCATGAAATATTTGTAGCATGTATGTGTCTGTCACCCCTAGAAATTGTGATTCCTATGAAGGAACACACCATACTTTAATCTTCTCTGAAGTTCTGTACCCTAGTATATGTCTTCACAGGAAGAGAGGCTCACTAAACTATATTTAATTGAATGTGAAGATATCTGTGGGAAGAAAAGCATCCAAAGATGTATTTCTTAAATAATTTGGGGAAACAAGGTTTCCAAAATATTTTGCAGAAAATAATTTTCAAGAATTAAAGTAGAAATCATGGTTTCAATAAGATCTTTAAAAAAATTTCAGTAGTCAAAGCAAACCCTTAGTAGATTCATTGTAATTGTGAGAACTGGGCTTGAAATAGAGTGCGAAAAATCATTCTCAAATTTATAGTATTAAGTTGATCCTAATATGAAAATGGGTATGTTTTAACATTATTCAATACTGTATAGTACTTTAAGTAAGGATGCACATTTTATTCAGAAAAATTAAATTTTGTAATGTATAAAAATTACCATAAAGTAATAAAATTATTCTGAAAAAATATTTTGGCCAGTGAAAATATAAGGAAACATCATAGTTTTTATTTGTGAAGAGTCTAATTTTGTTTTCCTATCAAACCAGCATGTTAAAAGCATAGAAGATATCCAAGTAATCACCTAACATGCTTTTATTAATACTAAAAAAGAAATAACAATCAAATTGAGAAATTATGTCTTATTTTTGATCATTTCAAATTTGAATATTTGCAAATATGCTTTTTTGTTGGGATTTTAACTAAGGAGATGTTTCTTTTAAAACGCATCTTTTTTTGTCATTTGTAGTGCAGATACAAAATATTTTGTCCAAGTTTCAATCAATATTGACTTCTTAAATTTAAGCAGAATTACTAATATATGTACTCCTAGATTTTCGCTCCTGTATGTTTTCCTGATTCTTTATAAAACCTCAATGAAGATATATAATAAAATGTCATTTAAAAATTCTGAAATTGTGCAGGATTCTGTTCTGAGATTTGTAATATTTATATTAGAAAATACTTCTAATATTAATATGTGTTGAAGCTGAATGGTAAGCCTAGATGACATTAGGTTAGGTTACAGTGACATAAAGGCTTCCCTTGTGGGTCAGCTGATAAAGAATCCTCCTGCAATGTGGGAGAACTGGGTCTGATCCCAGGAATGGGAAGATCCCCTAGAGAACGGAACAGCTACCCCCAATTCAGTATTTGGGACTAGAGAATTCCACAGACTGTATAGTCCTTGGGGTCGCAAAGATTCGGACACGACTGAGTGACTTTCACACACACACACACACACACACACACACACACACGATGACATCGAGATTATGATCACTACATTTTTTGATTAATGAAAAAAAAACTGTTTTCAAGAAGAAAAATTTAAAATATATATATATATATAAAATACAGTATGAAGGTTAAAAAAATAAAGTCATGCATTCAAGATTAGTTGTTGAAGGAGGTGGGCTATGGAGGCAGGGAAATGATAGAGATATGAACTGAAATGGACATAGAATATTCTTGTGAAGTATATAATAATTGCTATTACAATGGAGACTTCATGGCATTCTGAAAAAAGGGTCGACTTGATGTACTTGATTCTAAAAAAGAGACATTTGATCTAGGGGTGCAAATGGCAGGCCTGGTGCGGACTTAACAGCAGAAATAACATAAGTTCTAGCTAACAATGAATTGGAGAAGTTTCTTTGGCATTTAACAAATTACCTATCCACCTATACATTCATTTATAGGCTTGGGCTTTGTGAATTTGATGAAGAATTCAAGTTCAATAGAACATTTTTTGAATAAATTTCTTGTTATTTTAATGGTGATTTCTTTAATGTTGTTTAAACCAGTGTCTTTCATACACTTTAACCACTCTATCTACTCACTTTAGGCAAATACTCATTTACAAATAGAACAATTTCTTTAAATGAAATCCCAAAGTTACCAGTATTGTAGCCAGTAGCATCTGGTCAATAAAGAGGGCTAGAGCCAATCTTTTCTTATTTCTGGTCATTGACTTTATTCTTATTTCCAGTGAGGATTCTTTAGATAAATAAAGGTCACATCTCATTTACCTTGACAATAATCTCTGGATCCTTAGTAGCTATTGGATAATTTTCAATCCTGTCCTAGACCTGTCTCAATCACCATTATCTGCACACACAAGTTACCATTCTTTATATATGTGCTAGTAAATACAGGTTAGAGCTTGTACCCATGCCACTATCATAAAAATATAAATTAATAGTTTATCAAAAATTATTAGATAATTTACCACATTGATCTTAGAAACAAAGAAGCATACTTGTTATAAATATATTTTAATTTTTATTAAAGTTTATTTCTGCATTTCCTTATTTGAAAAGAGATGAAATGCCATCATTAAGTAGGTTGAAAGTGAATTTCTTTTACTTTGTTTTTAAGCTCAGTAAACCATTTTGAGCTGTTCAGTTCAGTTCAGTCACTCAGTTGTGTCCGACTCTTTGCGACCCCATGAATCGCAGCACGCCAGGCCTCCCTGTCCATCACCAACTCCTGGAGTTCACTCAGACTCACATCCATCGAGTCGGTGATGCCATCCAGCCATCTCATCCTCTGTCGTCCCCTTTTCTGCCTGCCCCCAGTACTTCCCAGCATCAGAGTTTTTTCCAATGAGTCAACTCTTTGCATGAGGTGGCCAAAGTATTGGAGTTTCAGCTTTAGCATCATTCCTTCCAAAGAATACCCAGGGATGATCCTCTTCAGAATGGACTGGTTGGATCTCCTTGCAGTCCAAGGGACTCTCAAGAGTCTTCTCCAACACCACAGTTCAAAGCATCAATTCTTCGGCGTTCAGCTTTCTTCACAGTCCAACTTTCACATCCATACATGACCACTGGAAAAACCATAGCCTTGACTAGACGGATCTTTGTTGGCAAAGTAATGTCTCTGCTTTTCAATATGCTATCTAGGTTGGTCATAACTTTTCTTCCAAGGAGTAAGCGTCTTTTAATTTCATGGCTGCAGTCACCATCTACAGTGATTTTAGAGCCCCCCAAAATAAAGTCAGCCACTGTCTCCACTGTTTCCCCATCTATTTCCCATGAAGTGGTGGGACCAGATGCCATGATCTTTGTTTTCTGAATGTTGAGCTTTAGCTAACTTTTTCACTCTCATTTTTCACTTTTATCAAGAGGCTGTAATAATTCAATTTTAAGGCTATATCCACCTTGTTTTCCTCACATGTGAACAAATTATTTTGGACCAGTTGTTAGTAATCAAATTGCAATCTTTAGTCAGTTTTTCAGTACATCCAGATCTTAACGTGTAGGCTCCACATAATTAGTACCATCATTCAAAGTACGACTTGCTCTCCTCTTTGTTTCCCTTAAGAGTCAACCTACAATTAGCTCTGAGGAACAGATCTGCTCTGATTAGGTGTCTACTGTTTATCTTATGTAAATTCCTGACTCTACTCACAGGAGTGGAAGGCTTAGGATTTCAGTGAGCTTCTTCTGATGCATCTTATAAGCAGTTGAACTGTGTCCTGTGTATGCTTGTACATTTTAAGTAGTTACAATAAATAATTATGGTATTTATGATGCATCTGGCATAGTCAGTCTTATCTGCTGCAACATGAAACACCAAAATCTCAGAGACTTATGACAGCAGACATTTATTTATAGTTCACTTTACTTGAGGACTGCTGGTCACGGGCAAGTCTTTTGGGTTCCACTGGGGTTTGTTGACCTGCATGTTCTCATGGAAAAACAGAAGAAGTTCAGAAAGAGACAGAGCCATGTAAGTGCATTTCCGGCTTCTGCCCAGTTATAGCTTGTGTCACATCTGATTACAGTCCATGTACCACAACAACTCTATCAGATAAATATTATGATCATGACCCTTTTACATATGGATGGAATGATTACTGGATGGAGACTAAGTAAATTAATGGATCACAGAGTGAGATGAATAGAACCACATCTGAGTCAGACTCCTAGAGCCAAGACCAGAGTAAAAGGAGAACCTTCTACGTTGAAGAAGTATGTTTTTCTCAGACTGTCCTCAGGAAGGCATAGCAAAGGCAGCAAGGGAGTAGCTAATTGTGAACTAATAATAGCGTATAGTAGTCAATGTGAATTTATTAAATGCCTACTATCCTTTGACTTTGCTAATACACAGATGCCACACAAGTAAGAAAATTACTTACATTTCTGCTCACTGAGTCGGATACGACTGAGCGACTGAACTGAACTGAACTTAGAATTAAAGTTTTGAAAAGAGAACATTTTTAAAATATGAGAAAAACCTAACCAATTATTATTTTAAAATCTAGATTGAGATGGCAATAAATATGTTGGAATATACATTGTTAAATAGATATTCAAAAATCCAGTCATATATATACTTAATTAGTTCCTGAGTAAGAGTGGCAAGGTTCTTGAATATGATTTTCATATAACCTCTTTGAATGTTATAGTCTAATAATTTTCTCTTGTGAAAAATTCTTGTGAATTGATTAAATTAATTTTAGAAAGGATCTATTTTTTTTCTCACAAATTTTAAAGTAATTTATGGTTTAATCCTTTAAAATAAAATTGACTCTCCTTTTGGCAGCATCATGTATGCTGTTGTCAGCACCACCTTTTCCTCAGGAAATTATTATCAGGTGTTTCAGGAAAGATGTTAGGGTATATTTCATTGCTTTTATTTTTTAATCAGCATTGTTCCTTGTTTCAATAAATCTCTGTTATTATACACGTTCATTGCTAACTTTTGCATGACAATATTTTCTGCTTCAATGTAGAGTAAAAATAAATTTAAAGTAATTGCTTTCAGAGGTTTATTGTTTTATAGGACTGCTGTAAGAAAATAGGATGCAAAGCATTTGCTAATGTTTGCTTGCTAAGCTATTGAAGGTAGACATTTATTTAAGCCCAGAATATTTTTTTGCTTCCTGTTTCAGAGTACTCTAAGTTAATCAAGAATATAATTCATTGGTGGCAAACTTTTGGACATGATTTTGCAAGAAACGTAGGTTTAAATGCACTATGATTTTCACTTCAATTTGCTACCATAAAGGTGAAATCTATATGAAAATGATGTGCAATTTAGAGTTCTTTTAAGTTGAGAACATATTTCATATTTTCCAAAGTTCTTTAAATGTGAATAATTTGAGTTTTGCACATGCATTCCTTGTATCTTGCTTGATTTTTAAAACAGAATATTACAAAATAGGATTGAGTGGGAAAACATGGATTTTGTGTTGCTTCATTCACTTACAGTTAAAAATTTTTTTTGATAAAAAGGAAGAGAAAAAAAGGTTAAGGCAGAAACCAAACCTTGCCTACTGTGTGCACAGATACATACATGTGTGTGGGTAAACATATATGCTTATATAATTTAAAGTTGACTGTGTTGCTAGTGGCAGCTCTGAAGCCAGAGGGGTTAGACTGTGGGGCAATATCATGGCATTATGGGGCTTACGGGGCTTCCCTGATAGCTCAGTGGCAAAGAATCAGCCTGCAATGCAGGTGATGCAAGAGACACGGGATCAGTTCCTGTGTTGGGAAGATTTCCTGGAGGAGGACATAGCAACCCACTCCAGTATTCTTGCCTGAAGAATCCCATTGACAGAGTTCATGGCATCGCCAAGAGCTGAACACAACTGATGCGGCTGAGCACTGCACAACACAGCACACTGAGGCTCTTGATCATCACACAGAAGATTAAGTATTTCTGTAAAGTTGTGGAGAGCAGTAACCTGGGGATTTAGGCTCCCATTCTCCAAACACTATAAAACAGCAAGAAACTGAACAAACATTCACAGCTTATTATGAATATGAATGTTTCCTTATACCCCCCTCCTTGGATTACTATAACATCCTCTTTCCCTAACTACACTTCATCATCTCACATAGGAACACTTCTGATTTTTACTTTTATCTTTCTGGCTCACTAAAATTTTATTTCTTTTTATTTCTGTCTCATTCTTATGCTATGTATCTTCAAGTTTGTCTCCAGACCCTAGTTACTCCCTTAACTACCACACATCAATACCCCTTTCATTCTTTTTTTTTTTTGGTATTTATTTATTTATTTATTTATTTATTTTTTTACACGAACTCCCAAACATGAATCCCCCTCCCACCTCCCACCTATCACTATTTCTCATTTTCTTTTATATTTGATCTTTCTGGATTCTGTGCTTTGATGTATAAGTGATTTCACGTATATCTGAACCAACAGATATCAAATAGGTAAGCTTTTGCTATAGGATACAGAGTGATATGCATCATTATATCCTGGGAAGACCATGTGATAAATAAAGTAAGTGGGATCATATGGGGAAAGCAACTGTGTCTAAAGTTACATGTCATAATTATAAATGTAATAATTATATTGAATTATTAAATCTCATGTTTAAATATATGCTTACCTATGAAAATATCTTGATTATGTAGTAATTTAAAAAGCATCATATTTATTGATTTCATATACATTTATATATATATATATATANATATCCTGGGAAGACCATGTGATAAATAAAGTAAGTGGGATCATATGGGGAAAGCAACTGTGTCTAAAGTTACATGTCATAATTATAAATGTAATAATTATATTGAATTATTAAATCTCATGTTTAAATATATGCTTACCTATGAAAATATCTTGATTATGTAGTAATTTAAAAAGCATCATATTTATTGATTTCATATACATTTATATATATATATATATATATAACCATTCATGGGAAAAAATACTTAAATGAATCTGTGTTTCTGTGAAATAACACTGCTATCTTTCATGCCAGTTAATAGCTTTTTGGTTGCATCTCATTTTTGCATGTACATATGTATCAGCCCTCCTTCAAATTATTAACATCTACTACATGCTTTAAGATCAAGGAGAGAGCTGCTAAAGGCTTATTAGCAAGTTTGATTTTAGATTTTAGGTCAAGGCCTGGTTTTGTATTTTTAATCTATAATTCAGGAAAAAATTACTAGAAAATAATTTACTAGTTAAAATTAAAATTTAGGGGCCTTTAAATTAACTCCAGTTAATTTAAATTCAATGGATTTTACTTTTAACTTATTAAAAAATTAATTTATTTTGAATTTCTCTTTTAACCAATTAAAAGCTAAGATGGGGTGAGAGATGTGAAAAGTTTGGAAACACCAAACAACTTAATTGTCATTTTCAAATATCAAGTTTGTATTATTTATTCTAGTTCCAAAGAGAGGAAAGGAAAGACATCTTCCTTTCCACAATATTAGAATATTAGTATATTCATGCATACAAGGCTAGTCTAGCTAGTCCCAGGGTTCTAACCTACTCTGTGGCATTTCCTTAAATTTAATCATGCAAATTAAGATTGTTCATTTCTCACTATATATTCCTGAAGTTGCTCCTGAATAGCAGGAATGTTTCCTAGTTTACTAAGATCTTTTTTTTTTTTTTGGTCTGTCTTTTCTGTTTTCCTTTTCTTGATTCGTTTGCCATATCCACTGGCTTCAGCATGTGAGGAGACTGCCAGCATGTATCCAAGCTCTGTGTGTGTGTGTGTGTGTGTGTGTGTGTGTGTGTGTGTGTGTGTACGTAAACATGCACACGTGTGCTTTACATAGAATGTCGGAGTCCATTAGTCTAGCTGCTGCTGCTAAGCGCTTCAGTTGTGTCCGACTCTGGGCGACGCAGTAGACGGCAGCCTACCAGGCTCCCCAGTCGCTGGGATTCTCCAGGCGGAACCCTGGAGTGGGTTACCATTTCCTTTTCCAAACCATGAAAGTGAAAAGTGAAAGTGAAGTTTTTCAGTCATGTCCGACTCAGCGACCCCATGGATTGCAGCCTATCAGTCTCCTCAGTCCATGGGATTTTCCAGGCAAGAGTACTGAAGTGGGGTGCCATTGCCTTCTCCACCATTAGTTCAGAAGGTAAAGCAAATAGGGACCAGAAAACATAACTGAAAATAGGCAATTAAAACTAACATCATGCAATCAACCGTTTTTTAGCAGTACAAATTCAGGAATGTAGCCAAATAAGAAGATTACTTTAAAAAATTTTAATGCTAATCAATAAACGTTTTGACACAAAGTGAAGCTGTAGCAGTTGTATATATTTGACTAACATTTAATTGAAGAACTGATGGAAACTTTTGGCAAAAATTCTGTTCAAATATTTCTTGAAACCTCATGATAAGAGTTTTGTGTGAAGGTTGAAAACAAGATAAATTCCTGTGTTGATTCAAAATAACTTCTATAGCAAAATTCTACTGTTGTCTATTAACATCCTGTTCAGATTGGTGTCTTAGGCACCAAAAGATTCTCTGCTCATAAACTACTCACCAGACAACACCCATGCAGGTATAGTAAACCCTGTCATTGAATCCAACAAATGTAGAGAGCATATAGATAAAAGAGGCCACATGTTTTAGGAAGAGGTACTATTTTTTCTCACTCAAACAAGGAGGCTTTGAGATTTAGTAAAATTCATTATTGAAGTCTCAAAAAGCACTGTGTTTCAAAAAGATGGAAAGCTAGTTTTCAGAAATATTGTGCTGAATGTTATTTACACAGTTATTAAATGTTATTAAACACTAAAATGCAGTTCAAAAATTAATCACTTTGAGATATAAAGGTGAGAGTTTTTACATAGTTAACAATTGCCATAACATTCACTTTTTATTGTATTTTTCTTTAAATATTTGATATAAAATTTTCTGGCAAAAATGTTTCTCTGTATTTGCAGCTCCACTTAATATATAAGACTTTTGGAGGCTGAATTTGTCCTAAGCTTTCCAACTTGTGGAAAGGAAATAGCCAAGTTATAAGTTCTTGGCAATAAAGTCTAGATATTATGCTCTTAATATGCACAGAGTTTAAGGACCTAGTTTTAATAATTTATTTTTTCTTCATATTAATGCTTCTAAAATAAATTACTCTTCTGTAAGTGTATGATTTTTATTCTAACATATTCAGAGAGTTGCATGTTTGTTTTTCTTGGTGTTTGAAAAATAATCTGTTTTTTTAGTACCACTGAATTCATCTCTAGATGCTCCATTTCATTGCTTCTCTGATTAAAAAAAATGCTCATTACCAAATGTTTAGAAAATTTCAAAAAAAAGTGATCAAAGATAATATGTGATCACATATGAAAAGAAAATCACTGAAAGCATATATAAAATATGATCATAATGTAGTGTAATATGTTCTAAAACATGAACTCTGTGATAGACATGTTTCTGGATCCTTTTATCTAGCTTTCTTATATATATAATTTTAATGACCCTTTTAGAATTTCAGTCTAGGATACATTGTAGTTTATTCAACTCAAGACATTTGTATGAATCTGTCTCAGGATGAATTCTTAGATTTGTCACTTTGAAAGTATTGGTATAAAATGTTTCATATTTTCAACTTTGATACATTACACAAAATGGACTCTGAGAAATGTTATGCAGAATACATGCTTCTGCCAGTATAGGAGAAGTATGGTCTTCTCTGATAGTTCAGTTGGTAAAGAATCTGCCTGCAATTCAGGGGACCCTGGTTCAGTTCTAGGGTCCAGAAGATCACCTGGAGAAGGGATAGGCTACCCACTCCAATATTCTTGGGCTTCCCTTGTGGCTCAGTTGGTAAAGAATCTGNATGGTCTTCTCTGATAGTTCAGTTGGTAAAGAATCTGCCTGCAATTCAGGGGACCCTGGTTCAGTTCTAGGGTCCAGAAGATCACCTGGAGAAGGGATAGGCTACCCACTCCAATATTCTTGGGCTTCCCTTGTGGCTCAGTTGGTAAAGAATCTGCCTGTACCAGTATTTTTTTAGCTCTGCACATGTGTTGTATGTAATAGTCTATATTTGATTTGATCTTTAATTCCTTATTTACTAGTGAGTTTGCTTATTTTTATAAGTTAACTAATTTATTATTATTTAAAATCTTTTTTCCTGTTCATTTTTTTTTACCATTTAATATCAGATTTTTCAGGGTCTGTAAACTAAGAGCAATAACACTTAACCTTTGATTTATATATTTTCCTTTTTGTTACTTAACTTTCCAATTTTCCTAAATATATTTTTAATTTCTGCAAAGATAATTCTATCAGTCTTTTTAGAAAATGGTTTCAAGTACTAATGCCATGTTTGTAATGCCATGCTCCTATCTTATCCCAAGGATAGGGTTTTTTCTTTAGTTTTTTGGCATTTTTAAGCATTTAATTACTTAATCTCTTTTCATTGCATAAAAGAAGGTCTGTCTGAACTTTTCAAATAGTGAATTGCTTTGACACCACGCTTTATGTAATTTATTCTTTTAATTTATTGAAATGAAATAATTTGGGACTTCCATACATAACCATGTATATGTAAGGTAGAATTTGTGAAAATAAAGTTTAATCCAAAGACGGTTTATTTTTGATGACTTAGCAGGATCGATTAAATTAAATGATTAGAAATATACACCTTATTATGAGAGTGTGAAATAAATGTTCAAATATATAAATCTAGCTTTTTTAAGCCAAATTCGAATATAAACATATTTGAAAGTGAAATATCTTGGCTGATGATTTCAAGATTCACAGATTGCCATCCACTTACAAACATATGGTGTATTATCATTCCAGCCACATCATTTTGAAGAGTTAAGTCTGATTCAGCATATTCAGTTGGATGTGGAATAATGCTAAGAGGTCAATAACTCAGCAGCCTTCAACTTTATCATCATTATCAAATTGACACCATAGAAAACGTTCTGACATGCAGTAGCCTCAGCCTGAACGGAACTGAAGATAGTGTAGATTTCAATGGCCATAGATCAGCAATAAGCATCTGGTTTTTTTCCCTCCATGCATTCATTCATTCTTTTATTTTCATTTAATAGATATTTATTGAGTCCTGACTTTATGCCAGATCTGGTTTCTATATTCTGGGAATATACCAGTAAACAGAAGTCATTCAAATATCCTTGCCCATATACAGGGTATCTGGACAGATAATTACCAATAAATAACTATCTAGTATTTCTAAATAATACTCAGGTTAAAAATACATTAGAGGAAAAAAAAAAAAAAACATCAGAGGACTGGAGGTGAACAATTGAATGAGCCTGGTCCCATGTTGTATGTGGGCCAGGGGAGAAGGTGAGGCATAAACACATCTTATTGAAGAGTATTCTAGGAAGTAGCAACAGCAAGTACAAAAGTGTGGAGGCAGCCTTTCAAAATAGTAAATCTATTTCAAAATAATGATTGTAGGCTAGAAATACAGCCTTGAAAGTAAATTTCAAAAATCATCTAAAAGTGGATATTTACTTCTAATGTAAATTTCTGCAATGTGTAAGCATTTTTATAATTAGCATGGCAATTCAGAGTGGACTTTGGCTCAGATGTGGTTCTATTCACCTCAGTCTGTGACCCTTTAAGTTACTTAGTCTCCATCCTGTAACATTCCATCCATATCTAAAAGACACTATTAAACAGAAATTCTAAGTATTTTAGATTATGATTTGAGATTGAATAAATAAGAGAACATAGAAATTAGCATAATGACTGGGATTTTAAGAGCTGCCTTGCACAGTATTCCACGGGAAAGAATCCCATGATAAAACAATGTCTATTCAAGCTTAAAAGGACATTTGCCAACTTCTTCTTCAACTCTGAAGTGCAGGCAGCTTGTGTCATAATTTTTTATAATATTGAACATTCATATTAAAGGGCCCTTCACTGAAGAAAATACTTTCATAAAGTATTAAATAGAATTCAGTTGAAGTAAATCATACTCATAGCAATGTTTGGTGCCTATGTAATATCTATATCAGGTAACAAATTAAGCATGTTATTACATCTCTGCAGGATGAAAACAGCATACTTTGTCTATCTTAATATAATCCTTTTATTAGTTCATAGACCTAAAACCCTGCTGGGAGTATCAAAATTTGTCAGAGGTCTCTGAATTCTGGGTTGTTATCTGAATCTCTATACTTTACGACTATGTATCTTGACAGCTCCCCATGCATTACACAGCAGAGGGGAATGGAGGATGTATTATTTTTTCTAACTGATCTCTCAAATAAATTAGTTATGTACATTTTCTCAAGAGGTAGCAAACAAATAACTTGTCAGTGAGGGGTGAAAATACAGATTTTAGGTTAAGTCAGGCATCTTACCTCTGCATTCACAAGGAGGAAGACAAAGTTTTCTGAGTTCTGAATTAATTAGTTCTGCTTTTAACTCTCATTTGAAGTTGCATCTCAAAAGATCAAGAGTTTAACATAAATAAAACTGTTGTTTCTACTTTTGTGACTTATGTGTGAAAATGCTCACACCAAATGTTGTGTGTGTACATGTACTTTGCTAAAAATTTATAGTTGTTATTTATTACTTTAGAACATAAAGATTGATGTGGCACTTACTATAGATTTTTCCTTCCTTATTGTTGGCTAGCAATAATTTTTTTTTACAAAATATTTTCATCTTCTATATTAGAAAGATATAGTAGTAACTTTGGTTAAAATTATAAATATTATAGAAAAATAATACTCATTGAGTCATTAATGAATTTCACTGTTATGGATATAAACCCCTTTTAAAGTAAAATTTTGAAAGGGCATGGATTAGTTACTGGATGGAGAAAGGTTTTATCTACAGAACTAATTAAATAATGTCATATTGGGCTCCTATTTAATTCCTCTAATATAAAACATCACAAAAAACATAGAGAACAGAATTGCGGTTGCCAAGGGGGAGGAGGGAGGGAGAAGAATTGGCTGGGAGTTTGGGGTTAGTAGATGCAAACAATTACATTTAAGACAGGATAAGCAACAAAGTCTTACTATATAGCACAGAGAACTATATCCAGTCTCCCGGGATAAATCATAATAGAAAAGACTATAAAAAATACTGTAAAACAGAAAAATACTGAATCTCGCAGAATTTTAACTTAAAAAATAAAGTAATTAAATGAATCATAATGTCCCAAAGGCATTTAACCAAAAATCAGAACCTATCACATCTAACTTTTTTCTCAAAGCCAGAAGAATGGAGGCAATATGGAGAGATTATATGAAATTATTTGAAAATGATCATGTACTAAGCTGTGTGATACTAACTATTTTAAGTAAGAAAAGATGAGCATGAGTTTGAGTAATTGAGCGTTTCATTACAGGAGTGCATGTATAAGTAAGGTGAGATTGTGTCTCTATGTTCTTTCCTTACTAGCAAGCCCTCCTCTTCTTCAGTTGATTAATTTCTGTTCACGCTTTATATTTCCTGAGAAATCCCCACCATGGTGTTCCCAGAACAATGCTTTCGAACATTTAATTCAGTGTTTAATAAAATTTGCTGCAACGCTATATATGTATCTATTTACACCAATAAAGTCAGGGGCAATATCATACTAGTATTTCCTGCACACATTAAAGGTCAGGCACATTAACATTTTTTTTGTTGATTAAATTAAACAACAGATATGGAACAGAGAGACAGATTGCATGATGCTCAGTTCATGGCTTCTGGACTAGATGGCCTTAGTTCACAAGTCTTACTTTTTTTTAAAGACATTTTTTTTTAGATCAGTTTTGGTTCACAGCAAAATTGAGGAAAAGATACAGAGAATTTCCATATAGTCGCTGCTAACACACATGCATAGCTTCCGACTTTATCAACATACTCCCCCAGAGTGGTACATTTGTTACAACTGATGAACTTACATTGACAAGTCATAATCACTCAAAGTCCAGCATTTACATTAGTGTTCATTCTTGGTGTTGTATACTCCATCAGTCAGTCAGTTCAGTCGCTCAGTTGTGTCTGACTCTTTGTGACTCCATGGATTGTAGCATGCCACGCTTCCCTGTCCATCACCAACTCCCAGAGATTGCACAAACTCATTTCCATCAAGTCAGTGATGCCATTGAACCACCTCATCCTCTGTCATCCCCTTCTTCTCCTGCCTTCAGTCTTTCCTAGCATCAGTTCAGTTCAGTTCAGTCGCTCAGTCGTGTCCGACTCTTTTGTGACCCCATGAACCGCAGCACTCCAGGCCTCCCTGTCCATCACCAACTCTGGAGTCTACCCAAACCCATGTCCATTGAGTCGGTGATGCCATCCAACCATCTTATCCTCTGTCCTCCCCTTCTCCTCCTGCCCTCAATCTTTCTCAGCATCAGGGTCTCTTCAAATGAGTCAACTCTTAGCATCAGGTGGCCAAAGTATTGGAATTTCAGCTTCAACATCAGTCTTTCCAGTGAACACCCAGGACCGATCTGCTTTAGGATACATTGGTTGGATCTCCTTGCAGTCCAAGGGACTCTCAAGAGTCTTTTCTTCTCCAACACCACAGTTCAAAGGCATCAGTTCTTCGGTGCTCAGCTTTCTTTAGAGTCCAACTCTCACATCCATACATGACTACTGGAAAAACCAAAACCTTCACTAGATGGACCTTTGTTGGCAAAGTAATGTCTCTGCTTTTTAATAGCTGTCTAGGTTGGTCATAATGTTCCTTCCAAGGAGTAAGCGTCTTTTAATTTCATGGCTGCAATCACCATCTGCGGTGATTTTGGAGCCCAGAAAAATAAAGTCAGCCACTGTTTCCACTGTTTCCCAATCTATTTGCCATGAAGTTATGGGACCAGATGCCATGATCTTAGTTTTCTGAATGTTGAGCTTTAAGCCAGCTTTTTCACTCTCCGCTTTCACTTTCATCAAGTGGCTCTTTAGTTCTTCTTCACTTTCTGACAAAAGGGTGGTTGTCATCTGCATATCTGAGGTTATTGATATTTCTCCTGGCAATCTTGATTCCAGCTTGTGCTACTGTTTCCATTGTTTCCCCATCTATAAGCCATGAAGTGATGGGACCAGATGCCATGATCTTAGTTTTCTGAATGTTGAGCTTTAAGCCAGCTTTTTCACTCTCCGCTTTCACTTTCATCAAGTGGCTCTTTAGTTCTTCTTCACTTTCTGACAAAAGGGTGGTTGTCATCTGCATATCTGAGGTTATTGATATTTCTCCTGGCAATCTTGATTCCAGCTTGTGCTTCTTCCAGCCCAGCATTTCTCATGATGTACTCTACATATAAGTTAAATAAGCAGGATGATAATATACAGCCTTGACATATTCCTTTTCCTATATGGAACCAGCCTGTTGTTCCATGCCGAGTTCTAACTGTTGCTTCCTGACCTGCATACAGGTTTCTCAAGAGACAGGTCAGGTGGTCTAGTATTTCCATCTCCTTCAGAATTTTCTGGAGTTTATTGTGGAAATTCCAAGCATCAGGGTACAGTAAGTCATTTCTTTGCATTAGGTGGCCAAAATATTGGAGCTTCAGTCAGCATCAGTTTTTCCAATGAATATTCAGTACTAATTTCCTTTATGAATGAATGGTTTGATGTCCTTGCAGTCCAAGGGACTTTGAAGAGTCTTCTCCAACACCACACTTCAAAAGCATCAGTTCTTTCATGCTCAGTTTTCTTTGTATTCCTAGTCTCACATCCATACATAACTATTGGAAACAGCACAGCTTTGACTGGAAGGACCTTTGTCAGCAAAATAATGTCTCTGCTTTTTAATGCTGTTTGGTAGGTCTTAGCTTTTCTTCCAAGGAGGAAGTGTCTTTTAATTTCATGGCTGCAGTCACCATCTGCAGGGATTTATGGAGCCCAAGAAAATAAAGTCTGTCACTGTTTCCATTGTTTCCCCACCTATTTGCCATGAAGTGATGGGACCGGATGCATGATCTTAGCTTTTTGAATGTTGAGTTTTAAGCCAGCTCTTTCACTTTCCTCTTTCACTTTCACCAAGAGGCTCTTTAGTTCCTCTTCACTTTTCGCCATAAGGGTGGTGTCATCTGCATATCTGAGGTTATTGGTATTTCTCCTGGCCTTCTTGATTCCAGCTTGTGCTTCATCCAGCCCAGTGGATGTACTCTGCCTATTAGTTAAATAAGCACGGTGACAATATACAACCTTGATGAGCATTACTTTGCTAGCATATACTCTATGGGTTTGGACAAATGTATAATGACATGTATCTACCACTGTTTCATCACACAGAGTATTTTCACTGCCTTAAATATCCTGTGTGCTTTGCCTATTCTTCCTTCCCCCCAACAACCCCACTTTTAATGTGTGGCATATTGAGTAAGACCATTTACTTTCTTGTATTGATATTTCACTTTCTACATCAGTTCTGTATTGGCAGGTGCATTCTGTACCACTGAACCAGCTGGGAAACCCCATTGTTTAATTTACGATTCCATTATAAATGAAAGCATTTGAGAAGAGGGTATTCAGGGTGTTTAAAATGGGATCTCCTATAGAGGAAAGTTGGATACCATTTTGAGATTGAAACTGTGGACATATCTTGGGGCCAAATTCAAGGTGATCTAGAAAAACAGAGCCACTGACATGTGCAAGTACAATTATGGCATGTGGCAGTGAGATAAAAGACTAATTATGTTATTTCTGGTTCATACAAAATATAAGCAACAGCAGTTGCAAAGAGGATCTAGTCATTTGAAATTCAAACTGAAAAATGATAGTAATGAAAGTTTTTTCTTTGTAATGATGGAATCCATAGATTGAATAAAAGATCGTGTTCGATACTGAATGTCTTAGTTGGAATATTTTTTAATATTAAATTTTATAGAATATGGTTTTGAAGTATGACAGATACTGTAAGAAAGAGGCCAATAAAGTAATAACTGGTCCCCAGATTTTAAGAAAATCATTTACAATAGTTTCTCGTTATTTTGGGATTTGTCCCTTATGGAATGTTAGTCATTCTTTGCAGACAATTTTGAAACAGATGTGTTGTGGGTAGACTTATCTGTGGCTTGGAAAGCTTGTGGGAAGAAGAGAAAATTATAAGGTGATTAAAGGTTGAAAATATTTAACTCTCTAAAAAGCATGTCATTAAATGTAATTTACACACAGTCTCCTCTTTGGAAGAAAGATCATGTATATCAATGTTTAATATATGCTATGGAAAGGTAAAAATAAATAGTATTAAATTTTTATATTCTTTATTAAAACTTAATTAAATTAATTTACTCTTTAGTGAATAAAACATTTAAAGTATATGAATATGCTTTTATGATTCATCAATAGATATACTTCATAAACTGTCATGTACCTTTGATGTCAGAAAGAATTCAAATTGAGAAGAGAATACTAGGCTTCTGATTTTATAAAAACTTTATCAAAAAGTATATTCACTAAGGTAAGATATCCGTGAGTAATATGTTAACTCTAATATTAATATAGTTAGCATATTTCATAGATTGTGAAGAATCTTCTTAATGTGGTTCTCACATATAGATTTTATAAAAGGGAGGGAGGGGACTTAAAAACTTCAGGGACTAGATTTTCCCAAATATATAATTTGTCAAATAAGGACTCTCTTTAGTATTCGGGACTGTAATTAATTGTAAACACAATATACAAATGCTTAAGCATAACTTAGCCACATTCCAATATGTTTTAACCCTTATTTTGAGGTAATTTCTATGCACTATGGTAGCTTAACTGGTAAAGAATCTACCTGCAATGTAGGAGACTCCAGTTTGATTCCTGGGATGGGAAGATCCCCTGGAGAAGGGATAGGCTACCCAGTCTAGCATTCTTGTACTTCCCTGGTGGCTGAGATGGTAAAGAATCTGCCCCAAATGCTGGAGACCTGAGTTTGATTCCTGGGTTGGAAAGATCCCCTAGAGGAGGATGTGGCAACCCACTTCAGTATTCTGGCCTGGAGAATCCCATGGACAGAAGAGACTGGCAGATTGCACTCCATGTTATTTCAAAGTGTCATACATGACTAAGCCCTGAGCTGGAGACTTCAGATATTTTGCCAGTGTCCTTTGAAACAAGATTTATATTAAATACATTTCCTGTAGTACTTGAAGTCTGGATAGTGCGAGGTTTGAAGTCAGAGTCAACAATTATTCTTCCTCATCAGAGTAGCTAATTTCAACTATTAGTCACTTTCTGTTTGTAATGATTTCAATTTACTCATGTTAACCTTGTGTTTTGAGTAATTATCAACTCATATCAGCTGCTTTCCTTGCCCATGTGACAATTGTCATATGACCTGTGATGCAGAAAATAGTTTGGTAATGTGAAGTGATGAAAAATTTTTATAATTTGAAGTTAAGTGTACTATTGGGAAGAACATATTTCTTTAGAGTACAAGTCTCGAAGCAGACTCTTTGAAAATAACAGGTTTCATGGTAAAACTTAGTAAATGCCTCTTTTATAATACCTCATTTTGGAGATTTAGAGTATATTTTAGCATAGTGAAAGTTTTTGAGAAATTGTTCCACAAAGCAAAAATATTAAAAGCTGTGGGAATCTGTGAAGTTTTTCCACAAAATATATGTATGTTTACTAAGTTTAGCTGGGTGTTTACCAAGTTTATTTGAGCAGAAAATGGGCTAGATTTTCCCAAGTATGTAACCTGTCAAACAGGGCCTCTCTTTAGATTATTGGGCTGTAATTAATTGGTAACACAATATGCAAATGCTTAAAAATAGCTTAAAAACAAAACAGAACCTTTTTAAAGGTTTGTTTCTAGTTCTTTTCCACAGGAAATTTCATTTTGTATATTTGCATATGCATTTATTCAGTTAATGTGTATAATTGTCTACTGTCTTAGTCTTGCTCAGGTTGCCAAACAGAATAGCATAAACTGGGTGGTTTAAACAACAGAAATTCAGCTTCTCAAAGTTCTGGAGGCTGACAGTCAGAGTTCAGGGTGCTTGCTTGGTCATGTTGAGTGAGGCTGTAGACGTGGGTTGTAGACAACTGCCTTCTCACTGTTTCCCCATGTGGCTGAGAGAGAAAGCAAGCAAGCTCCTTGGTGTCTCTTTTTTAAGAGCACTAATCCCATGATGAGGCCTCCCTGATATCCTCATCTAAACCTAATTACTTACCAAAGGCCCAACCTCCAAGTGCTGTCACATTGGGGTTAGGGTTTCAGTGTAAGAATTTAGAGGGAATAAAATTCAATCTAGAACACGTATCATGTAAAGAATTAAAGGAATGTTGTATGTTTTAAGTGTATGACTCACTAATCTGAGGGTGCTTTCCAGGTGTCCAGCTGGTGATATTTTAAGTGCCTGCCCCATGGAAATAGGTATTTTGGTGATGGTGGAAAATCATCTCTTTATATTGTTAGTTCATAATCCATTTGTACTGAGAAATACACATAGCTGGGACACATACCTACACAGAAAATAGGAAAAGATGTCTAAACAAATATGAGATTGAAAAAGTGCTCAAATTTGTCATCGTTGCACAAAAGTAATGTATCTTTCAAAATTTTGCCAGGTGTAGAAAAAAAACTTCATGGAATGGGAAAATGATGCTAATCATGTACTTCCTGTATTATTTAGCCTTTCCCAAAACTGAAGGAACAAATTTCAACTAACAGGTTAACAAGGTCTTTCTAAAAGAAAACTATCCATTTATAACCTGCATATTATAAATCAGCTATAACTTTTGGTGAAATATGTACATATATTTGTCTTAGGAAATTCTTTTTGTTCTTTTATTTTGATGGATTTGTTCCATGAAGTTGACTTGATCTGCAAGATACTAATGATTATCTGTACTTTTCATATTTAAATTACTTTTATAGTTCTCACAAGGGTAATATTTTTACATATAACCATGTATTTTATTAAATATTTTAAAACAGATGGAAAAGAAAGAAAGATTCAATTTAGTTCAGTTCAGTCACTTAGTCGTGTCCAGCTCTTTGTGACCCTGTGGGCTATAGCATGCCAGGCTTCCCTGTCCAACCAACTCCCAGAGCTTACTCAAACTCATGTCCACTGAGTGGGTGATGTCATCCAATCATCTCATCCTCTGTTGTCCCCTTCTCCTGCCTTCAATCTTTCCCAGCATCAGGGTCTTTTCCAGTGAGTCAGTTCCTCACATCAGGTGGCCAAAGTTTTAGAGTTTCAGCTTCAACATAAGTCCTTCATGAACACCCAGGGCTGATCTGCTTTAGGATGCACTGGTTGGATCTCCTTGTAGTCCAAGCGACTCTCAAGAATCTTCTCTAACACCACAGTTTAAAAGCATCAATTCTTTGGTGCCCAGCTTTCTTTATAATCCAACTCTCACATTCATACATGACTACTGGAAAAATCATAGCATTGTCTAGATGGACATTTGTTGGCAAAGTAATGTGTCTGCTTTTTAATATGCTGCCTAGGTTGGTCATAGCTTTTCTTCCTTGGGGGAAAAAAAGTTCTCACAAGGGTAATATTTTTACATATAATCATGTTTTTTATTGAATATTTAAAAATTGAGATGGAAAAGAAAGATTAAGAGGATAAATTATGTCTGGTTTCTGCTATGGATAGAGGTAAACCTCAGGATCAAATTGAGCCAGGATCATGATTTGTCCACAACAAATTCTTTGATGCATATGACAGAGAAATTAAAACCTTCAGATATAAAAAAATATATATAGAATTTTCTATTCAATGATAATCCACTTAATAGTATGTATGTTTTCTACAAAATATATGTATGTACAAAATAGTCTAGTATGTTTTCTAGTCTTTTTTTTCTATGCATATGTATTGCACTTATTTCTCTCTTTTGTGCTCCAGTATGCCATATATGGAAGTCTGTATCTTGAGTTTTCACTTAGAACATAAGAATTTCTTTATATTATCATACATTCCTCATAGATATCACTCTTTCTGACTCTATAATATTCAAATGGAAGTATAAATCATTAAGCAAATTGTATCTTTCCAATCAGAATACTAGTATATATACAGGTCATATATATGAATACATTTCTCATGTTTTTTGGCTTGGTTTTGAGGAAACTTAATAGAAGTAAATTATGCAGAATGTAAACACACAACTGGCACTTTTTGGGTAAATAGATTCAAGAGGGTAAATGAACTCTTCTTGATGAATGGAGCGAGCTGCTTTTATCCCTAATGCTTGTTGTGTCCCAAGACTAAAATCAGTGCTCACTGGCTGCCGTGTATTTCTCTTCTTCATTGTTATCCCACAGGCTATTTACTTTTATATTCTGTCTCAAAGAAATGGGGGTCTTTATTCTCATAACTTTTATCTCTATCCAATTGCTTGTTGTACAGTAGCTCCTGTCCTTTAGATACATGGAGGAAGGAATTGTCTGATTGAATAGCATCCTTCTTGCCTTTCTCTAAATAGGTAGGATTTGGAACCTAAATTTCTACTAAGCAGTGACTTTTGCATTTTCCGATTTATAGCTATCACAGTCTGTTTCTGGATTTCACGGGTTTCTCTGCTCCAGTCTCAGGAGAAGAGTTGAACTTAATTTCCCAAGAACTACTGAAGAGGTTAGCAGAAGCTGATGCTTGTGGAGGAGGTTAGGGGTTGCACAATCTGTCAAGCACCCTCCAACATTTCAGATATCTCTCAGTATTTTGATGGACTTAGCCTCTTTGAGTTAAGTTAGATTTTTACTTCATATTGAATAAGCACACTAAGTGGAAGCGTTGGTAACCATTGTACAGTTAGGGGAGAGAGACAGAGATTAGCCTGAGACGGATTTAATGATGTAGACAAAGTAGAGACACCCACCCACTGATCTCTCTGGAAAAGAAATCTTTTTGATTTCTGTAGAACAGCAGGAAACCATAAGCCCGAGTGGATTCTTAGGTAAGAGAGATACTAAGTGCAGTCATCTCTAAGTGATTACTCCACTATTTTAATGCAAGTTGGTGAAAGTACTAAAGGCTCACGTGTGAAGCTGGCAAAAACAATTACCAAAGTCATAAATTTTGATTTCTGTCAAGCTATTAAGGGTAATAATTTATTTAAGTGAGGTCTTCTGCTTTGATTAGAACTAAGAGAGTTCAGCTGCTCTGATACTCTGGGGGTAGAGCTGGGTTACTGGGTAGTAAGGAGGCTTGAAGGTGTCTGCTGTTGTGGCAATTGATCACTCCCTGAAGAAGTGCCTTTGCTAATTGTTTCATTCCTCTTTTCAGTGAAGTTGTTGGTTTTCTTTCCAAGAATAACTTATTTCTAACAAAACAAACAGGCCCATTAAAAAAAAATGCTGATTTAGTCAGATATTCAGAGAAGTGGCTTGATCAAGGTCACACCTTCTAGTAAATCAGCTGGAACTACTATGTAAAGTGAGATCTATCCAGACAGTTTAACCCATGTTTCTGAGCACTGCACTACACAGTTTCTCCTGGAAGCTCCCTAAATCTCTCTTGAAAGTAATTTAAATATCTAAGTATTTTATGATTAAGTTATCTTCCTAGATTTTCTAGACTTAAACCCTCTAGCAGTTAGTGATCAAGAGTGCAGTAAAGGTAATACACCAAGCCTGTCAATAAGGAGACTTAACTGTAGGTCATGAGGGACAGAGGAAAGTCTTATTAATCAACAAACTTAACTTCCCCAGCAACCGAGAAGTCTCCTATATTTCCAGGAAGAGCTTCCTCTTGTACTTAGGGAAAAGGATAAATGACTTGTCTTTCCTTGGAAGTCTTTCATTGGAGTTCTTCCCACCTCCCTTTTTATTTACCTAGGTATCTCAAGATTGCTCTCCCCTAATTGCAAAGTCATCCCTAGTAGAGTGTGTGTAGATTGTTTTAGGGTGTCACCACCACCAAGGATATTTGCATTTTAATGGAGGGCTTTAAAAGATCTTAAATCTTCCAGTCTAAAAGCAGTAAATCTCTATTGGTGAGGTTGGAGGCAACTTGATAGATTGGGCAGGAGGTATCTAGGGTGAAAAGAGCTCACTGGGTCTCTCCTAATCACAGTGTGAAATAAAGTGTTCCTACTTAGTAGCCTGACTTCTACTTCCTGAGTGAGGACTGTGAAGACAGCTCCTGTGGCCTGAATAATAAAGTACTGCTAAACAGTTTCATCTTCTTTAAAAGCAAAACAAATTCAAGAACTAAAACTTCTTTAAAAGCAAAACAAATTCAAGAACTGAAACTTTCAAATCTTAACTTCCTTTTCCTTTCACACTTTTTTCATGGCATCTTGTTTGAGTTCTCCTGATACTTATTTTTCTCTGAGCTTCAAATATATATTTAGCATCTTTAGACTCAGAATCCCAAATTTATTTTGCATCTCACTTTTCATTTCCTGGAATCTTGGAGACTACTGGAATTGGTGAGGAATTTGAAGAATTGCAGTGAACGTTTTAACAAATTGAATTAAAATTTATTTAAATACATACATTGAGCCAGGCACTGAGGTATTTTAATGACAAAAAAAAAAAGTACACTTTTTACCATATAGTCTTGGGAGTGAAATAAATAAGCAGATTACTATAGTCAGTGCAGAAAAGGCCAAAATAGAATTATTTGTCATGAATCATCATAGTGCATAGAAGGAATACTCTATAGAAGGCATTGGTAGGAAGGATGATGAATGTTTAGTCAGTAAAATGGGGCTGAGGATGGGTTGCTGTAATAAAAGTCTTAGATGACAAAGACAGTGACTTGTATAGAGGTAGTATATTAGGAGATCAAAGCAATATAGGGTACTGATAATAAATTCATTAAGGCCAAATATAAGCAATGAATGTAGGAAAAAAAGGATGAGATGATTGTAAATGTAGACCAGGGCTAAGTATTGAAAGGCCTTTTTACAGTGCTAAGGAGTGTCGGCTGGATGGCATCACGGACTCGATGGACGTGAGTCTGAGTGAACTCCGGGAGATGGTGATGGACAGGGAGGCCTGGCGTGCTGCGGTTCATGGGGTCACAAAGAGTCGGACACGACTGAGCGACTGAACTGAACTGAACTGAACTGAAGGAGTGTCGATGCTATAGGGAATATTGGTATCTGTGTGTGTGTATGCTCAGTTGCTCAGTCATGCCCAACTCTGTGACTCTGTGGGCTGTCGCCTGCCAGGCTCCTCTCTCCATAGAATTTTCCAGACAAAAATACTGGAGTGGGTTGCCATTTTCTCCTCCAGGGGATCTTTCTGACCCAGGGATTGAACTCATATCTCTTGTGCTTCCCGCTTTGGCAGGCAGATTCTTTACCACTGTGTCACCTGGGAAGTCACTGATGCCTTTAAGCAGTTGAAAAACAGGATTAAAAAAAAAAAAAATCCTTCTAAAATCAGTATGGAGAGTTATCTAGACTTCACTTTCAGCTCTAGCATGGGGCAAAGCTGAGGGTAGGTCTTGAAAGAGCTGTGATAGTAGATCAAATAAGAAAGGAGGGAATGATCTGGAATACAGGTGTGGGCATAGAGAGATATCTTCATTGGGATAATATTTGAGTGTACAAAGGAAAGGAAAGACACAGCTGAGTCCTGGATTTTTGGCTTAGTCAATTAGGTGCCATTTTGATTAACCAAGGAAAAGTAGGTTTTAATGGAGAAGATGCTGAGTTCAACTTTGGACAACTGAATCTTCTATTATTATAGAACATAAACAGGGATTTCCAGCAGGCAGGCATTAATCCCTGTGAATCCCAGGAGAAAGATCAGGCTGTAGATAAGATTTAGCTGTTATTCCTTATCATATCAGTAATGTTAATAGAAGAAATCACTCAGGGAGAATGGAGGCTAGCAGAACACTGTTGGTGGGCTCTAGGCTAATAATATAAGTTAGAGAATCAACTGAGGATGAAGAGTAATTACAAAGAATAAGTAGCCAAAGAGATATATCAGTATTCACAGGACAGTGTCCTTATTGGTTAGCTACTTAAACAGATGCACAATCTACTTGCTGTTGGTTCAGAGTCCTCCAGGATCTGGCCCTAGGCAGTAAGTCTACTGTGTGGATTTCTGCCGCTTATTTTATTTGACCTGTTTCAACTTATTGGAAAAAAAAAAAAAGAATCTTGTACCTTCATACATTTTCAGGTTTCCATTCCTTTCTCACATTCCCACTGAAGTGTGATTTCTTCTGTTCTTTTTCTCTCCATGTCCAACTCATCATTCAGAATTCTCTTCTAATCTCCCAAGGCCATGAAATCTTAACTCCAACAGGGAGTTATCTATCATTATCCAGCTTTTCCACATTAGTGTTCAGACTGCAACTTGCTTAGGACACAGCACATTTGAATTTGCATCCTAGTTCTTTATGTACCAGATTTGTCCCGCTTGACAAGAGTATAAGCTCCTGAAGACTAAGAATGCGTTCTCCCAAATTAGCCCCCACAGTGCACTGCTTTGAAAAGAGCAAATGCAGTTTTTGTTAAATGACTACATATATTACTTACACTAAATAATAGAGATAGGATCTTTGAATCCTCTGACAAGGCAAAGGATCTCAGTTGCGACTTACATGGAAATGTTAACTTATGAAGGATGCATCTGGAGGTTTTGATATATCTTGGCACATATTGGCCAGATAAATGACAGAAAAGCCTTTCATAAATGTACATTCATGATACAGAGGCAGACAGAGGAAACATAATGCTAATTATGTTTGCTTCAAAACTTGCTATTATATTCTTCATGTTTCCTTATACAAGAATGGTGAATATGTGTATCCTTTTCACTTTCTGCTTTGATAATTTGAAAAATTATGCTTGTAAAACAGGCAAGTGAAAGAGAAGTATTATTAGAACACAAACAGGATTTTTAATTATTCTAAAGTCAGATATAAGATGCTACTCTGGCCATTTCTTAATGATGTCCTACAAATAATCCTAAGCATTTCCAATATAATTTTTAGTATATTTAAAGTAAGGCAACCTAGTGGGGCTTTTCATTTAAATAGAATAAGGGTTAAATGATAACTTGACTTATCTTTTAAATGACAAAAAATAAAGAAATTGCAAGACCTTTTCACACATTAGATATGTATTGTCATTTATCATCTAGATATCAGGCTAGCAGTGCAAAGTAATAAAACATATCATCGAAAAATGTGCTATAGGTCTGAATCACTCTTTCATTCCACCTCCCAGCTAACTGTAGTATTAAATCAAACAAGCAGAACATTTCCTTAGGCAGCCATTGCCTTTTAATTTCCTGAAGAACCTTAAAATATCATTCATTACAAGTACTACACATATTTGGTTTTTAAAAGTCTCATAAATCAATAGCAGGCTGACTGTAATAATTATTACAAGTTAGTGCATAATTTTCGTGCTGAAGGCTGCATGCAGAACTTTAGCATATGCAAACGAGGCAATTCAAACTGTGTATAGATATTAATATGAAGAAGCAGGTAACGAGGTGCAGGCTATGAATTATGCATCAAGAGTGGCTGATCTTCAATGAAGAAAATGAATTCAGCATGTAATCTAATTAGTGATGGAAGTCTATTACATCTAACTGCAAAAGCAACCGTCCTTGAAACAAATTTATTTACAGTCCATGTTACCACTTGAAACAACTTTGAAATGATGTGTAAGACAACAGCTTAATTGTAAAAATTTTTTGTTTGTTTGTTTCAGTTCTAGACCTGGAAGGCCTCCTAAGAGGACTCAAAGTGTCACCTCCCCAGAGAACTCTCATATCATGCCACATTCTGTCCCGGGCCTTATGTCTCCTGGGATAATCCCACCAACAGGTAAGAGTGCTACTGACTGATGCCTAAAATATTCAAAATCAGCCAACACCATTGTTTTCATATATACCTGTGTTTACACAGATGTTCACACTCATCAGCTATATTTTGTTCACGCTAAGACCATGTTACTGATGAGAATTTATTTCAAAACTGCATTATGGGTATCATCATTTAAAAAAAGAAAAAAATAAAATAAAATAAAATGAAAGAAGTTTAATTGAACATAGTTCTAGGGTTTATTCTAATTAATTCTCTTGCCAATATCAAATAACAAATTATTATCCCTAGCTAAGAAATAACCAATGGCTTTCCCAAGGTCAATCAGCTGATCACTGTCAGTGGCTAGTCAAACCCAGATCTCTGGATTCTAAGCTTATGTGTCATTCCATAAAAACTCTAAACTATATTAACATGCATCCAAACAAAAGACGATAACTATGTCAAATAGAAATATCTCCTATTTTTTCCTAAACTATTTCTATTAGAAACATCTGAAAGATATTTATTATTAGAATTTTTTCAATGTGCAAGTAAAAGAATACTCTTGACCACATAAGCTCTATGTCATAAACAACTTTAATAATGTACTTCATGCAAAAATAGCTCATTTGATTTTCACCACCGGCATGTGTTCATTAATTCTTTTATTTACTCACACATGTCTGCTCACTTTTCAAGTTTCATCCAGACTCAAAACAAATTAAACTAATAGTCATAATGAAATTATTATTATATAGCACATAGTATTTATTTATTCTTGCCATCATGAACGTTTGTTGAGGACATAGACATATCAATATGTAAGTGTCATTTAACAATAACTGGAACAGTAAAGAGAATCTAGCAAGATCAGGAGAAAGTCTTCATTTTTTTTCTCTGAATATCCATATTAGCGTTTGCTTTTTCTGTTGTTACACTTGTCTTTCTCTAGGTTGTGATATAATCATGGGTGTCTTATTTCACATTCCATACTGCATTGAAAGCTCCTTGGAAGGAATGGCTCTTTTAACTCACCTTTACTTTTGTGACAGTGTCTGAACAGTTTGTTCACTTTTAGGAACCTTTATCAAACATCCACTGAGTTGAATTTGAAGTTATTTGTTCATTTTATGTGTTTACATTTTTTAGTGAGATACGTGGGGAAGGCAATGGCACCCCACCCCAGTACTCTTGCCTGGAAAATCCAATGGATGGAGTAGCCTGGTGGGCTGCAGTCCATGGGGTCGCTAACAGTCGGACAGACTGAGCGACTTCACTTTCACTTTCTCTTTCATGCATTGGAGAAGGAAATGGCAACCCACTCCAGTATTCTTGCCTGGAGAATCCCAGGGATGGGGGAGCCTGGTGGGCTGCCGTCTATGGGGTCACACAGAGTTGGACACGACTGAAGTGACTTAGCAGCAGCAGCAGCAGCAGCAGTGAGATACGAAGGTTCTTAAAAGTTAATGATTCATTTGCCAATGAAGAGTTATATTTTTATGCTAATACTTGCAGGTGAAAAATTGAGAAACAGAAGAATGAAATCAATAGCTGAAAATAACCCAATTACAGAGCATGTATCATCATCATTTGTTACTTTAGGTCATGATTCACAAGTGACTGAATCCAACTGCCTGAAATTCTAATTCCAAATTTGATATTTAGGAATGAAATAGGTAGCATTTTGTTAAAGCTGAACATTTTATTTAACTAAATAAAATTTTCTGATTTGCAAATTTTGGGCAAAGGGGTTGGTACTGTGCAGACAAGGTGAAAAGAAAATCTTAGCTTTTTATGTTTTATGATAAGACTCAGGTGTGCTAGAAGAAAGAGTCTTTGACTTCTCAATGAATATGTCTGGGGCCTTAAAAATAATCATTTTAATAATCATTATTTTGTATTTGATAAGTTTGTGTTGATTCTAACAAGTCAGTTATATTTGGGGTGAAAAGTATTCTAGATTGTTTTCATATTGAAATAACGAAGATCTAGTTCCAAATTGCCTGCCAGCGTTTTCAGGTGAAAACAATAAATACCTCACCACCTAAGAGATGGTGAGAAAAGATGATATTATCAGGATCTAAGTATAGCATCACCTTCCACAGTTAAGACCATCAAGTAACTTTGGGGTAAGTGAAGTTTTGAAACAACTGAAGATCACAAGCCAAAACTCAAAATCAAAATATTAAGTCATTTTTGATAGATCCCTTTCTGAAATATCTTACACACTTTTTAAACTTGGTGAACAGAGATACTGAAAGTAATTTTAACTTGACTCATCACTTCATTTTTGAAGCAGGACCATTTCATACATTTTATGTGCTTAAAAAAAAACTTTTATTCTTACTATTATGTTGTGAGCCCAGAAATTAAGATTTCTCTCAAGCTATTACATTGAAAGGGGCTTCCCTGGGGGCTCAGAGTTTAAAGCCTCTCCCTGCAGTATGGGAGACCGTGGTTTGATCCCTGGGTCAGGAAGATCCCCTGGAGAAGGAAATGGCAACCCACTCCAGTATTCTTGCCTGGAGAATCCCATGGAGAGAGGAGCCTGGTGGGCTACAGTCCACCGGGTTGCAAAGAGTCGGACACAACTGAGCTACTTCACTTCATTACACTGAAACACGCCTTAAAAGTCATATTCCAGAGAAGGATGAGGAAGTGGAGACTTACCAGGAGAGTAGACTGAATTTGAAGACGTGGATTTAGATAGTTTAATACTCTAGAGAGCCCAGGGAATGGCTTTAAAACAAGTCTTAAGAGCTCACTATTGCCTAATTCACTTAATTCAAATTTTGGACATTGGGCCAAAGATTTGAAGCCTCCAGAAGTTTGACTGTTGTACATGAATCATGCTATCTTAATATATTCTTATGATTGCTCTTTTTACACAAAGTTTTTCTAGATGGAGAAGTCTCTAAATTTTAGAGACTATAGAATAATATCTTAAACTCCTGGAGAATGTTTATTCTATCTTAAAACATTAGCTGGAAATTTAATCATTGGAAAGATATCATATAGTTCACAAAAGCACGTGACACTTTTCTCTCAGGAGTACTTAATCTACTGGGGGAATATGATTCAATATGGATATATAGACTTTTCATCCCAGAACTTTATTTATATTTGTTACATTCTTTAAAAGTAAAATGCTATTTTTTCCCAAAATGGGAAAGATAAAATATGTTATTTCTTGAAACATTGAAAAAACGATATATCAACATTTTTTTTTACGTTAAGCAAAGTAGTTTAAAGCTATTTCTCTATACTTTTGACCTGTGAGTTTGGAGTTTAAAACATCTTTTTCCCAGGAAACTATAGTTATATCATATCTTCCTAGGTGGTGCAAGTGATAAAGAACCCACCTGCCAATACAAGAGATGTAAGAGATGTGGGTTTGATCCTTGGGTTGGGCATGGCAACCCACTCCAGTATCTTTGCCTGAAGAATACAAAGGACAGAGGAGCCTGGTAGGCTGCAGTCCATAGTGCTGCAAAGAGTTGGATAAAACTGAAGCCACTTAGCATGCACAGTAGTTTTATCAATATCTTTTAATGACTTGGAACTCATTGTTCTAAAACTAGCAAAACAAGTACAAAAACATATAGAACAAAGAAGAAAACAACTCACTCTCCAATCTCAAATCCTTTATAAGATTTCATCATTGACTGCATATAAATATTGACCTGTACTTTTGTACTCCAATATTACCATTGGAAAAGCATAAAAAATGCAGATTCACCTTCAAGGTTGCCTGAACTGGTCCTTGACAAAAGTTTATTTATTTTGATAATTTATAAAAATCTGTCAATTTGTTTCTAATCATTTCCTCATTTTCCTTTTCAACAACTGAACACTGTAGTTAAGTTATAATCTTTCCTTAAGGAATTTGCTTTTCTAAAAAAAAAAAAAAGACTATATTTTTAAAAAGTGCATTCCCAGTCCTAGGATTATTTACTTAGGTATCTCTAATTTGAAAAGAAAAAATCTTTAAAACTGCTTATGGAGTTTTTGTTTGCTCTTTTGGTTGTTCAAGTGGGCTTGTGTGTAACCTTGGAAGGGGGCGTGGGCAGATGGTGATAATTTCTAAATTTATGGTTGTCACTGGGTGTCATAGCAACCAGAAGTGGAAGTTAATGAAAGAAAGAAGGCTCTTTGTAGAGTCTCACAACACAACACCTCCTGTAGTGCTCTCTACATTTATTTGGACTGAGCACATATCATAAATCATTTTTGATAATAAATACCGGTTTGAAATAAATTCATCCTAGCAACAGAATTTCCGTAACATTCATACATTTTATAGAATCATGTGTATTTCACAATTAAGGAAAGGGTTATTTAGGACTTCTAAATACTCCCCTCCTGTGCCAGGAGGGCGATTTGAGACAGCATATTTGGCCAATTTCTTGATTTTATCTTTAGGGCAGAATGCAAGCTAGTTTTGAAACACAATTTTCATGTAAGTATTAAGAAATAACTCAGTGAGTCTCAAATATTTGCCTTTTTCATTAAAAAAGTTATCCATTACTATTTTTTCCAAATACATTCAAGTTAAATGAATAAATGATTCATAATTTTGCTTCTTAGATGCATCTTTTCTCTCACTGTGACCTTGTAGGCAAATAATCAATATGTGATCAGATTTTTAAAAAAAGTAATTATAAACACATATGCACTATGCTTAAAAAGTAAGAATCTATAAATGCAGTTCTACTATTGTGAAAATAATACTATGTTAGGGCAGTATTAGGAAGAGTCAATTCTGTTGAAATATTTTCATTTAAAAAAATAGTAGGAAAGTATTCTCATGAGGATTTATAATTCAGAGACATTTTCAAAGTTTATAGGCTTTATTTTTCTTTCTAAATATTACCAACTGGCAACAGCATCCAAACTACCTGGTTTTTTTTTTTTTTTGGTAGTATCAACATTGTAATATTTTAAATTCATTAAGCTTTTCAACTTCCAAGGGAAAAATTCATTATGTGGAAATGTGTTTTCCATATTGAGAACTTTATCATAACAAATGCATTGTATTCCCTGAAGAAACTCCCAAGTAAGAGTAACAAGTAAAACAGTCACAAATGAGTTGATCATCTTAACTAATAATTTAAACATAAAAATCTTTTGAATGCCTTACTCAAAGAATAAATATGATACATTTAAGACAGTACTGTTTATGCAGTATATATAAGTATGTATTTTCATACATTTGTATGTAGGAAATACTTATGAAACTTAATCATTGGACATTTTGATAGATAATGCATATGACCTATCAGTATCTGAGGCATGTTGTTTGTTATTGCTGTTTAGTGGCTAAGTCCTACTGGACTCTGTTGAGACCCCATGGACTCAAGCAGCCTGCCAGGCTCCTCTGTCCATGGGATATTCCAGGCAAGAATACTGCGGTGGGTTGCCACTTCCTTTTTTATGGGATCTTCACAAACCAGGGGTCTGAACTCACATCTCTTGCATTGGCAGGTATTTCTTTATCACTGAGCTACCAGAATTTCAAGTATTTTTCCCTTTTAATTTTTCTTGAAAAGAAAGTAATTTATCTCAGTAATTTATCTTCTTTTTCCTTTTTGAAAGGCTGATAGCTTGGTTCCAAAAGAATCAGCCTGGAATGCAGGAGAACCGGTTCAATTCCTGGGTCAGGAAGATCCACTGGAGAAGGGATAGGCTACCCACTCCAGTATTCTTGGGCTTCCCTGGTGGCTCAGCTGGTAAAGAATCAGCCTGCAATGCGGGAGACCTGGGTTCTGTCCCTGGGTTGGGAAGATCCCCTGGAGAAGGAAAAGGCTAACACACTCTACTGTTCTGGCTTGGAGAATCCCATGGACCCCTGGAGAAGCTCATGGGGTCGCAAGAGTCGGATACTAGTGAGCACTTTAACCTAAATTTGAAATTCATCACATAATTGGTTTAATTTTAAAATTTGTACTGAACACTCTGTTAGTTTCGTGTGGCTACTGTAACAAATTACCACTTATATTGTGACTACAATAAATAAAAAATTAATTCTGTCACAGTTCTGAAAGTGAAAGTGAAGTCGCTCAGTTGTGTCCAACTCTTTGTGACCCCATAGACTGTAGCCTACCAGGCTCCTCTGTCCATGGGATTTTCCAAGCAATAGTACTGGAGTGGATTGCCATTTCCTTCTCCAGGAGATCTTCCCAACCCAGGGCTCGAACCCAGGTCTCCCCCATTGTAGACAGATGCTTTACCGTCTGAGCCACTGTTGAAAAACAAACAATTCACGTCCATTTCAAGTTATTGGTGGGGCCACACTCCCTCTGGAATCTCTTTGGGAGCACCTGTTTCCTTACCTTTTTGAGCTTCTGGAGACTCCAGCTTCCCTTGGCTTGTGACCATAATTTCCACCTATTCTTGTGTGTGTGTCTCTGTGTGTGTAAATCTCCTTTTATTTCTCTTGAAAGGATACATGTGGTTGTATTTAGGACTTGTGAATGTATTTAGGACACATCAGATTATCCAAAATCAACTCCCCATCTCAAAATCATCAGTGTCATCATATCTCCAAAGACTCTCCTCTAAAGGAGGCATTCACAGTTTAAAAAATGTGAGCATAACTATGGGATCTTTGTCAGCCTTCCACACCCAGAAAGTTCCTGGTTGAGATATTAAGAGGGCCCCAAGTGTGGTGTGAAAGTTATCCATACCAGTGGATTTTGGTGATTGTTTACCACAGGATGCCATTGTGTAGAGTACTGCTCGCCACAAAGCAGATATTCAACATAAGTATTTGTTCAGGAAATATGGCTAATATATGTTTATCAAGGGATTTCTGTGAGACATGATTAAACCTCAGAGTTACAAATTTCAACACTGGTGTTATAATGCAGTTTATAAAATCCATTTAAATACAGTTAGGCTCCAGATTAAAGATGCAGAGTCTAGGGCTTGATGGAGGTGTACTAGGTAAATGGAAGGCATTATTTGTTTGTGGGCTGTGATGTCTACATTTCAGCATTATTAACAGTAATTGATGAAATTGATACTTCTAAATTGATATTCTAAAGAAGCAATATTTTCAGGAATGGAATGATAACATAGAATATACTAGTCTTTAAATTTCTTGCATATATATAAACGTACCCACAGTATCTTGATATACAACTAATTTGATACATATGTGAATAACATGGCTCATAATTAAGTGTAAATATTGCATTTGTATGAAAGACTAGATAATATATTTAGTTTATTAAATATGTGGTATATATTATAATCAAACATTTCCGTCAAATTATTATATGTCCTGGTTATTAGTAGCATATAAATTAAAATATTTTCAAAGTTCTTAAGTAAGATTGTTATCAAAGATTTAATTGAATAATTACATATGACTAGACTTCTGGACAGGCCTCTCATCTACTTAATTTAGAAGAAAATTACAGTTCTTTCCTCCCTAATTTGTTTCCTTCTTCCAAATTTCTATTGAGTTCTGTAGTCTCCCATGCCTACACTGGTCCATACGCAGAGTTATTATCCACTTAAATTTCTCTCTCAGCAGATTTGTAGTAATGAAGTTGCTAATATACTTAACTGATTAATTGCAAGATATTATTTGCTTCTTTTTTTTTTAAAGTAATATGATGTTTCCTGTGATAGAAGAGATATTTATTTACATTGAGAAAAGCAAATCAGATTTTAAGGGTCAATTTTTGATTATGCTAGTGGATGGTGTGTGGATTTAGCCAGAGCTTTGTGGATTATCTTTTTATTTGTCGGATTCTCATACAATATTCTCGGAGAAGGCAATGGCACCCCACTCCAGTACTCTTGCCTGGAAAATGCCATGGGCAGAGGAGCCTGGTGGGCTGCAGTCCATGGGGTCGCGAAGAGTCAGACATGACTGAGCTTCACTTTCAGTTTTCACTTTCATGCATTGGAGAAGGAAATGGCAACCCACTCCAGTGTTCTTGCCTGGAGAATCCCAGGGAAGGGGGAGCCTGGTGGGCTGCCGTCTATGGGATCACACAGAGTCGGACATGACTGAAGCAACTTAGCAGCAGCAGCATATAATATTCTAGTCCCTCATTTATACAACATGTCACCTGTTGTCTTGTAGTGCCTACCTGCGTGCTCAGTCCTGTCTGACTCTTTGCGACCCGTGAACTGTAGTCTACCAGGTTCCTGCCTCCTGCAAGGTCTCTTGTCTTCTACTGCTTGCTTTAATTTATTGACCAGCAGGAGGTGCTATTACTATCTTTTTTTTCCTTCTCTAGACTTCCCAGGTGACACAGTGGTAAAGAATTTACCTCCGGAAGCAGGAGACACAGGAGATGTGGGTTTAATTCCTGGGTCAGGACGATCCCATGGAGGAGGAAATGGCAACCCCCCTCCAGTATTCTTGCCTGGAGAATCCCATGGACAGACAGCCTGGTGGGCTACCATCCATAGAGTCAAAGAATCAGATACGACTGAGCACGCACATATGGCCTCTTCCCTAACCAAGGGAAGTAAGAAATACATTAAATAATGTTCATTCAGAAAAATAAATAAATAAATAATCAAAGACTCTTTATAGCCGCATGGACTATATAGCCCACCAGGCTCCTCTGTCCATGGAATTATCCAGGCAAGAATACTGGAGTGGGTAGCCATAGCCTTCAGGCGATCTTCCCGTCCCAAGGATTAACCCTGGTCTGCATTGCAGGCAGATTCTTTACTGTCTGAACCACTAAGAAAACTCTTCTTCACTTTCACTTTTTCAATCAAGAGAAATGATGAATACATTAAATAATATTCATTCAGGAAGAACAACTAAATCTGCTATAGATATATTTTGAGTATTCCTAAAGATATTGTCTTGAGAGTCCTTTGGACTGCGAGGAGATCCAACCAGTCCATTCTAAAGGAGATCAGTCCTAGGTGTTCTTTGGAAGGAATGATGCTAAAGCTGAAACTCCAATATTTTGGCCACCTCATGCAAAGAGTTGACTCATTGGAAAAGACTCTGATGCTGGGAGGGATTGGGGGCAGGAGGAGAAGGGGACGACAGAGGATGAGATGGCTGGATGGCATCACCCACTCGATGGACGTGAGTCTGGGTGGACTCCGGGAGTTGGTGATGGACAGGGAGGCCTGGCATGCGGCAGTTAATGGGGTCGCAAAGAGTCGGACACGGCTGAGCCACTGAACTGAACTGAAAGATATTGTAGAACAAAAGCTAGAGAAGATAAACAGAATTATTTGTTTAGTTTCCTTCTCCGTCTTTGGTAGGCTTTTCTCCCTTTGGCTCAATTTATTTCCTTAATGAAATGTGTTAAATTTGTTACTAAGGATTTAAATTCTGTGTTGAAATTTCTTTGTATTTTCTCCATGCATACTGAGGTATGTTTTGCAACTTTTATGTTCTTCTTCGTAAAGAATAGAATTGCTAATTGCAAGTGTTGACAGGAACAAACATTGCAAATAAAGTTGGCAAAGGTCAGAAAAATAACTACATTTTTAAAACCTGAATTCATTTTCCCAAAGCATTATTGCTCTAGTTGTAAATGAACCCAAGACCTGATTTGAAAACATTCTAAATGAAAATCACTGAAGGATTTTATTTGTTTGTGCAGCTATATGAACCAGTGTTGTGATAAAAATTCTGGAAGTGCTAGACACTTAAGCTTCATGGTTAAGGATATAAAGTCTGGAGAAAGAGAAACAGCATGGTTTTACTCTGCATATCAGATGACATCTGGAATGTTATGCTCAGTCATGGCACCACAGTTTTTAGTAGGACATTGACAAACTCTGATCATTAAGGGAATAGCCTAGATGATAGGGTTTGGGAAATGATGGTAATGTTTAGTCTTAAGAAGAGTTACAGAGGGTCTGAAGTGAATGATAGAGTCGATTCATACTGTGTTCTTTCAAGGACAGAAATCTAACTGATGAGCAGTAGTTATAGACATCTACATTGGCTTCCATAAGAAAGAGTCTTGCTACAAGAACTATCTAAAAGTGAAGCTTATTACTCTTAAAGCATTAACTTTTCCTTTTGACAGAAGGGTTTAATAGGAAAGTGGGATGAAAAGTTAGCAATAGTACATATATTTAATTACTGTTTATTGGCCATATTGCTCACAGTATAGAAGTGTAATAGTTTAAAACAAATTCCTTCTTTCCCAGACCACCAACCTTCCAGTTCCTTTCTTAGTAATTACTGTTGTTCGGGAAATTTGAAGGTAATTCTGCATTGGAAGGAGGTAGATTAAATAAGGCAATCTTATTCCTTTCTACTTATAAAATTTGATGATTCTATTTTATTTTACTTTGAATTATTTTCTAAACTTTGTAGGGTGCCTTTCTGGTTAAAAGACATCCGTCCTTTAACCACATCCTTCAAGGTTTTATAGTCATATTTTTTCATAGTTTTTGAGATGGTTTTCAAACATTACTTTTGAGAATGTTTCATGTTTATAAGCTATCATACTGTTTCTTACCCTGGTCTTCATGGATGGGTTGGTTAACTCATGGGCAAGACTGTGACTGTAGGCTCACAAATACATTTTTTCCAATTTAAAGAACATTTTGAATGTTTTATGCTCCTTTGTTCTCTTTCTCCTTCTTTTATGAATACTCTATGAAGGAGTCTATAGTTGTAAGATTAATAATAAGATAAAATTACAATCATTAAATATTATATAAGAGAATATTTTTAGCCATGGTAGGATTTGGAATGGAGGGTGAAAAATATTATTTTAACCAATAAAGATCATCAGAATTGATAACAGAAAGGCATGAATTCTTAAAGGGATTTAAATAAAAGACCTTGAACTTTACTATAAATTAATTTGATTTGACTTTCTACTATAAAAGATAGTCTCCAAGAGAAGTGTCAGTTTTATTATTACTGAAGTATAGTTGATTTATAGTGTTGTATTGATTTCTGCTGTACAGCAACGTGTTTCAGTGATACATATATATATATAATAAATATATATGTAAAGTATATATACATATGCTCTATTATGTTCTTTTCCATCATGGTTTATCTCAGGGTATTGAATATAGTTCCCTGTCAGTTCTTGAATTTGTGGAATACTTCCAACAATCAACTTTTAAAATGTTTAATAATTGAACCAGTCAAGTANATATATAATAAATATATATGTAAAGTATATATACATATGCTCTATTATGTTCTTTTCCATCATGGTTTATCTCAGGGTATTGAATATAGTTCCCTGTCAGTTCTTGAATTTGTGGAATACTTCCAACAATCAACTTTTAAAATGTTTAATAATTGAACCAGTCAAGTATTTTGATCCTTTATTTTTTCATGTATAAAGAGTCTTTTTATCTCAAAATTATTTTCTCATTAAATTGCCATGAATGTCAAATGACACAATTTATAACAGCATTCTGTAAATGATGAAGCTCGGCAAAGATAAAGTAGTATTAATGTAATTAAACAGGCTGATCCAAGTGTTACTGATTTTTATTGCAGACTATCATTCCTTTGGATTTAAGAATAAAACTGATAACTTTAAAAAGATGTGTAGCTTAGGTTTAGAAGTCTTAGTTTGGCAGTTTATTCAAATTCATGTACTGTGCTCTCTATATAATCCTAATAGAATTAGTTAACACTAAAATTTTGTTATTACAAGTTTATTTTCAGGGTTTACTTACAATAATTTCTTTTCATAAATTTTTGTTTGTGGCAGAATAAGCCTTATGGATATGAAATATCATTGCTACTGTTATATGTTCAAACTGTCATATATTGCTCTTGAAATATGCACACCACAAATGCTAGTAGATTTTAAAAATGAAGATTGCTTTCAATTGATTTCAGCTGTATGCTGTACTATTAATTGTTGGGAATGAATTGACATATACTGTAAAGTAAACAATAAACTAGTTTTCAAAATGATAAAACTGTAACCTAATTCATTAAATTGAATCAGATTACGCAAACACTTTTGCACTTCATTAAGGAAGTAGTCAGTATAATTAATGTGAGAGCACTTTATCATGTTCACTTGTTGATATATGGCTAAGGATATGTACAGCAGATTAAACTATTTTCAGATCTACTTTTGTGCCATTTCACATTTTAACTAAAGTTACCATAAACCAGATTCTTAGAGAACACCAAAGTGGATTTGATCGTTTTATTGTCGTTGATTTTGTAATAGAATTAGTAGGCCATCAGTTCAGTTCAGTCGCTCAGCTGTGACCGACTCTTTGCGACCCCATGAATTGCAGCACGCCAGGCCTCCCTGTCCATCACCATCTCCCGAAGTTCTCTCAGACTCACATCCATCGAGTCCGTGATGCCATCCAGCCATCTCATCCTCGGTCGTCCCCTTCTCCTCCTGCCCCCAATCCATCCCAGCATAGTAGGCTACAGTTTTCTCTAAAGACATGCAGTTTGTTTGTTTGTTTGTTTTTTTACACAATGTGATGCTGTGATGTAATTCCTAACTTGGAACTAAAAAGTCTGGTTTTTATTCTCTTCCTTATCACTTCTAGCAATGTGGCCTTGGCTAACACTGCCTGGCCTCAATAACTGCAAGTTAGATGTATGTGTGAGTGTTCAGTCGCTTCAGTCATATCCAACTCTTTACGACTCTGTGGACTGTAGCCCACCAGGTCCTCTGTCCATGGGATTCTCCAGGCAAGAATACTAGCCTGGGTTGCCTTGCCCTCCTCTAAGGGATCTTCCCAACTTAGGGATCAGACCCCGTCTCCTATGTCTCCTGCATTCTGGGCAGATTCTTTACCCACTGAGCCACCTAGGAAACTCCACAGGTTGATACTAGGACATAAAACATCATTTTAGAAAAGAGGGAAAAAAATGATAAGAGACTTGTCCAAAGTTTCACTATTATGTGCTAGAGACAGTTTCCAATTCAAATTTTGTGACTTCAATTTACTGGTTATTTTCCTATATGGAGCTGCCTTCTGAAATACTTAATCATGTACAAACCAAGCATCGTAATATCTGCCTTATCTCCTACTTGGTAGGACTTTGTGATGAGCTAATGTATCACAAACACTTTGCAAAGTCTTATATAGCAAGGTGTCATCTGAGATTTGGTCTTATTACAATTCTCAAAACAGGATATTTGCCTTGTTCCAAATAGAATACCAGTTATTTATCTATCAGTTTTACCGCACAGTTGCACTCATCTCACATGCTAGTAAAGTAATGCTCAAAATTCGTCAAGCCAGGCTACAGCAATATGTGAACTGTGAACTCCCTGATGTTCAAGCTGGTTTTAGAAATGGCAGAAGAACCAGAGATCAAATTGCCAACATCCCCTGGATCATGGAAAAAGCAAGAGAGTTCCAGAAAAAACATCTATTTCTGCTTTACTGACTATGCCAAAGCTTTTGACTGTGTGGATCACAATAAACTGTGGAAAATTCTGAAAGAGATGGGAATACCAGACCACCTAACCTGCCTCTTGAGAAATTTGTATGCAGGTCAGGAAGCAACAGTTAGAACTGGACATGGAACAACAGACTGATTCCAAATAGGAGAAGGAGTACGTCAAGGCTATATATTGTCAACCTGCTTATTTAACTTATATGCAGAGTACATCATGAGAAACACTGGACTGGAAGAAACACAAGCTGGAATCAAGGTTGCCAGGAGAATTATCAATAACCTCAGATATGCAGATGACACCACCCTTATGGCAGAAAGTGAAGAGGAGCTAAAAAGCCTCTTGATGAAAGTGAAACAGGAGAGCGAAAAAGTTGGCTTAAAGTTCAACATTCAGAAAACGAAGATCATGGCATCCGGTCCCATCACTTCATGGGAAATAGATGGGGAAACAGTGGAAATAGTGTCAGACTTTATTTTTGGGGGCTCCAAAATCACTGCAGATGGTGACTGCAGCCATGAAATTAGAAGACGTTTACTCTTTGGAAGAAAAGTTATGACCAACCTGGATAGTATTTTCAAAAGCAGAGACATTACTTTGCCAACAAAGGTCCGCCTAGTCAAGGCTATGGTTTTTCCTGTGGTCATGTATGGATGTGAGAGTTGAACTGTGAAGAAGGCTGAGTGCCGAAGAATTGATGCTTTTGAACTGTGGTGTTGGAGAAGACTCTTGAGAGCCCCTTGGACTGCAAGGAGATCCAACCAGTCCATTCTGAAGGAGATCAACCCTGAGATTTCTTTGGAAGGAATGATGCTAAAGCTGAAACTCCAGTACTTTGGCCACCTCATGCGAAGAGTTGACTCATTGGAAAAGACTCTGATGCTGGGAGGGATTGGGGACAGGAGGAGAAGGGGATGACAGAGGATGAGATGGCTGGATGGCATCACTGACTCGATGGATGTGAGTCTGAGTGAACTCCAGGAGTTGGTGATGAACAGGGAGGCCTGGCATGCTGCGATTCACGGAGTCGCAAAGAGTCGGACATGACTGAGCAACTGAACTGAACTTGAACACGTCAGTTCTACGGATGATATGTCCTTTCCTTTATTTATGGAATCAGATTGTAAGCATCTCCTGTTTTTAAAAAAATTGCTTTTGTATCTTCCAATTAGCTCAAATAAATATTTTTCTCCTGATACAATCTTCTCATGTCAATGATTACTTTTTGAACACTGTGATATTTAGAATTTTAATTCACTGAAATGCCTCCTAACATCAAATCCTTTGATGGAATGTCGTTCCATCAAACATATTCCCATTAGCTCTCATTTAAGAAATGCAAATATATGTGGAGAGACTATTTTTCTAAATATGTATTTTCTAATGATTTGACTTTGCCTCCTGAGATGTAAGGATATGACTTAAAGGAACAGTGTGAAGTTTTTAAGCATTAAAAGGAATGTAAGAATCTTTGTCTCTTCCAAAGGATTTGAGATTATAAATGAGTATGTTGGGTTAGACTCAAAAAAGTGATGCTTAATTGTCAAGATTCTAAGCATGTATAATATTTAATATTAAAGTCAATAGCATGTTTACTCCTTCTGGTGAAATGTTATTCCCTAGAAGTAAATTTTTAGGTCATTCTTCCCTGTTAAAATATCTAGTTGAAAACTATTTTCTAAATGTGAGAATGTGGCATTGTGAAGGTTTTCAGAGTCTGCCCTATTGGAAACCTTCATTCACGTATTAAAGCTGTAAATGCCTTTTGTATTATTTATTATCTTATATTGGTTAATGAAATCTTTCCAGGGGATTGTATTAGGATGTAAAAACACTTCAGAAGAATTACACAGAACCATGTTAATTCAAAGGCATATACATACAAGAATCTCTAAATTCCAAGAAAATTGATCTCTTTCCTTTTAGAATATAACAATAGTTTGGAGTTATTTGAGGATGAGATTCATCTCATCATACCTAACCTTTAAGTTACTTATTGAATAAATTACATTTAAGGATACCATTCCAAGAAGAACCCGTTACCATATGACCTGTCCATATGAGTTGTCTTTTTGATTTATAACGGCAATTGCTTTCTCGGCATGGATTTCATGACATAATAATATTCTATGAATTTTTGAAATTACAGTGAGCTTCACATCAATCATCTCTAATAAAATACTATAGGTATCAATGAGCGAGGATTATTAGAAGGTAGACATTTTAGAAATGTACACTTCTCCAAAATACCAATATTGATATTTTAATGAAATAGGCAGATTGCTTTTTTGATATTCTTAAAATTGATCATAAAAATGGTCAGTATCATCACTCCCATTAGTACACTATTTATACTCTTAATAGTAATTTTTGTTTTCCTTGAAAGTGTTAACTGTCCATCCAGTTAATTTTGCCTAGACCAATGTTGTTCTTGGCCTGAATTCAAGGAAATATATTGCTTCGGGCGTCCCTAGGCATTAATGTCTTAAATTTCAGGATTATAGTTAAACATATGTGACATGGGCTACCATTATTTGTTCATGTTTCTTTTATCTGTAAGAATCAGAGAGATTTAAAGTAAGATCTTAGCTATGTTAAGAATTGAGTGTGCTTCTGTTTTTCTCTTCATTTTCTTTTCACAAAATATTTTTGAAAATAGCTTGAGTTATAGTCTTTCATGAGTAAATATTTATGCTATGCTGTGTGAAAAAATCTGTACCTAGAATCTGCCATCAGCAGCTGCCTTATTTTTAACTTAATCTCATTTAGTTTTGTTCCTAAAACACCACATTAACTGGCATGTGTGGTACTTCATTATTTTGACATATTTTATGCCATCTTTTCATTAATAATCATTATATTTTTAACTGACTTCCTATTTCCTCTGTAAGCATGACTTTCTTAAAGACAGTGTACATTTCTTAAGTAATATATTTGGAAACCCTATGAACACATTCAAAAAGAACTTTACTTTCTAGAAAACATTTCTGAAAACTTTTTCAAATTTATAGTCTTAATCATGTAGCTTAGAAAAGCCATGGCCATATTGCAGATGAAAAACACAGAGAATATTTTCATAAGTGAAAATATTTGAGATTTGCTTCAAAATTTTACCTTTGGTTAATCTACATGGTATATCTTGTATGTCTTTGTTATAGATATTCTCACAGTTATGTCATTTATTTACTCTAAAACTTTGTCTATACATACTATCCAATGGAAAGAAATGAAACCAATTTATCAGATACGTGTATATTTTGCCAAAAAAGTTCAAGCACTTTTATATGTAAAAACAGCAGCTATGTTTATACTTTTTACCACTCTGTTCAGTTTCTAGCATGATATCTAGTCAAACTGTTAAAATATTTTCATAAATAAATATAGTTAAGTGGTTAAAATAAGAGGGAATGGAAACATTTATTCAGTAACTATTAACATAGTAGGAAATCTTCTAACATCTAAAGATTAATTTGTATCTCATAAATGAAAAATGTCTTGCTTATCCCGTTTTACTTACAAGTTAACTAAGGCACCAGTGGTTTAAATGATTTTGTTTAAGTTGAAAAGAAGGCCTCACTTGAGGATTGGACTTAAGGAAGGGTAATTATAGACCCTGTTATTTACTGTATAATCCATTCCAAGGAACACATTATCCACCTTAGAGGCTATTTATACTTTGAGTAGAATTGAAACGGGATGAATCAAAATGAAAGAGTTTTTAAGCTAATGGAGTCAAATTCTTGAAGAATGCTTCAAATTTGTATTAACATGTTTAATCTTAATTTGAAAAACTCACACCACAACTTCATATATTTGGCAGAAAAATAATATTCTTGTATTGTAGTTATTCTAACCACTAGTTTAATATTGGGTAGAAGCTTAACTTATTTTAAATTAATTATATTTTAAATAGCTGATATGTTCAGTGCTTTGATTGGAGGCTTAGTATAGAGATAGCAAAAAAATAGAATGAGTGATGTAAAAAATTAAATTTTAGAATTATAATCATGCTTAATTGCTTAATAAGCCACTGTGTTTGAATTTTAATTCTAACATGACTATCCTTTGTTTATGGAAAAGCCTATCGAGCCTTTTTTATTTTAAAAAATTGCACTTTGCTGCATAATGTAATGCTAACTGACTTAATGGTTTCCTGCTTTAGAATTATTTCTGAACTTTATGAATAGTAAAACATAGTGTAGTATTACTTATTAAGACAGAATCATGCTATTTTACCCTAAACAACTGAAACAAATTCCTAAACTTTTATCAATTGTTTACTCTTTGGGTTTTCACTTGCCCCATCCCTCATTAGTAGTAAATCTCTATGTTATTACTTATTTGTGCAATTGATATATTTCTTGGTTGAGACATTGTAACAGTTGGCCTCCAAGGGAAGTTCAGTGTAGGTTCTTTGGTTCCAAGAATTAGAGAAATACTTTTCACTATAGTTTATTCAACACTAACCCACTTGATATAATTGACAAAATAGAGCTATATTTCAGATATTTAATTATTAAGTTATTATTGCCTCATTTTGGAAAAATAAGAAATTGTGTTACTTGTAATTCCACCGTGTCATGTAACATATTTTCTCTTTGTTTATAAATGCTGAGTCCTTGCTCACTTGTATACCAAATATTAATATTTACTAGAATGGCCTATGTCTTGCTGTTTTTCAAAATGTGGTGAACCAATTGTTTACAAACATAGTGCACTATCTCAGGATTGTTTTAAAACAAATATGGTGGAATCATAGTTTCATCATTGGTATCATTCCAAATCTTATCCGTCCTCAAAATCTAGGTTTGGGATTCTTTTTTTCTCTTTGCATTGTATTTGCAATACTTGTGAGCACTTGGATTGTTACCAGTTTCATATTAAGATCTCAATGAACAGGAAGTAGAAACAATTTCAACAATTTATGCCTATTAAGCATTTCAAATTCTACATTTATTTTGTTATTCTACTTCAATGTGTTTTTCAAAGGGGAAAAAAAAGTTGTTTCTGAAATTTTCAAAAAGTTGAGTCTTGATAGAAAAATGAATAGATAGCAGTTTTTATTTTGCATTGACTCTCAAATCCAAATGAAAGATTTGAATATTAGGACCTTGACTTGACTCACCTCTGCTTAATTTTGACAGTTGTCTTAAAGTGAATTTAGTGTTTAATGAAATTTTCTGGACTGATAACTCAAGACCTGAAGGGAACAATTTTAGTAGTGAGAAAGTAATTTTCTGGCCTAATTACACCTTCGACCTCACTACAAAGTCTGTCAACAAAAGTGCCAGGTTTGATCATGATTTTTTTTGACGTGTATTCACCAATCTACTTCACACAGGAGACTTTTAACAATAGCATTTGGTATTTGCAACCTAACTAAGATTTTACATTAGAGAGAGAATCAAACCTCAGTGTACTGTTGCCAATAAGTGCGTCACTTAAATCCTTTTTAGAGAAGAAAAACTATGTGATTATTAATGAACTTTACATTTTGCACTCTTTGGAAACCTACATGGCTATATTTTTTGAGGTGGCCATGCAAATTATATCAAACATTAGCAAATTAATGATGAATTGGTCTTTACAATGTTGAATGACTGCCGTCTCTAAAATTTATTTCTTATCTGTTTTCACTCTAAAAGCCTAGTAGAGTTCTAATCTATACAACTGGCCTCTTAAGGGAATGTGGGACCCGGAATAACCTCAACCACTAAATACATTTTCTTAAATTTTTGAGTCTGACTGCTCCTGTGTTTCAATAATATAGTAGTTTATGTTTAATTGTTCAGTTCTTAACTTGAGTACTTTATCCAATAACTCTTTGAACAGAAGACTTTTAATGGCTGCATTAAAGATCTGCTGATGCTTTTCACAGGAACCCAAGTTTTGCTCCCCAACCTGACATTCTTTCAACCTAGCCTTTTTTTTGTTTGTTTGTTTCTCCTCCTCTTCGCCCTTGTCGTCTTGAATTTTATTCAAAATAGTTTAATTTTCAAGGTTGTTGAAACCTTGTGTTCAGCAGAGGCTTAAGTCTGATTAGAGAAACAAGGTAACAAAAGATAACTGATTGATGCTTTTGATTTTTTGTCTCTGGCCTATCTGATTTTAATTCCTCCATTGGCTTCTGATAAATATTTTTCTCATTTGGTGTAGTTACACACACACACACACACACACACACTTATACACATTCTCACACATTAATGTGAATACAGTTTTCAGTATATTAAAGTGTTAGTAATTGTTACCATCTATTGGCACTTATTCAGAGAAGGCAATGGCACCCCACTCCAGTACTCCTGCCTGGAAAATCCCATGGATGGAGGAGCCCGGTAGGCTGCAGTCCATGGGGTCGCTGAGGGTCGGACACGGCTGAGCGACTTCACTTTCCCTTTTCACTTTCATGCATTGGAGAAGGAAATGGCAACCCACTCCAGCATTCTTGCCTGGAGAATCCCAGGGATGGGGGAGCCCGGTGGGCTGCCGTCTATGGGGTCGCACAGAGTCGGACACGACTAAAGTGACTTAGCAGCAGCATTGGCACTTATTGGATTTCAGTTAGTAAGTTCTTTTACATATGTAAACTCATTTAATCCCTATAATGGGCTTCCTTCATAGCTCAGTTGGTAAAGAAACTGAAAGTGAAAGTCGCTCAGTCCTGTCTGACTCTTTGCGACCTCATGGGTTGTAAAGTCCATGGAATTCTCTAGGCCAGAATACTGCAGTGGGTAGCTTTTCCCTTCTCCAGGGGATCTTCCCAACCCAGGGATTGAACCCAGGTCTCCCACATTGCAGGCGGATTCTTTACCAGCTGAACCACTAGGGAAGCCCAGTTGTTAAAGAATCTGCCTGCAATGCAGGAGACCCTGGTTGGATTCCTGGGTGAGTCGGGAAGTTCTGCCGGAGAAGGGATAGGCTACCCATTCCAGTATTCTTGGGCTTCCCTTGTGGCTCAGATGGTAAAGAATCAGCCTTCAATCCCAAATTGAAGGTTCGATCCCAAATCTTGGGCTACTCACTCCAGTATTCTGGCCTGGAGAATTCCATTTACTGTATAGCCCATGGGGTTGCAAAGAATCAGACACAGCTGAGCCACTTTCACTTTTCAATTCCTGTATGTCTTTGGGTAGTTATTATGATTTCCATTTTACAGACAAGTAAAATTTGTGACTGATTTTTCTGCTCAGCATTGTTAACCTGACTGTGAAGTTTGTCTCCTAATTCACTGTGCAACAATCATGCATTCTTATGAGCAGCTTTGTGTTCATTAATGGTTATTATATCATGATTTAAAAAAATATTTTTTTTCACTAGTAACGTATTTTACTCTAGACATTTTTTAACAATACATTTGATGTTTATAACCTAAGTATGATTTTTGCATCTGAGAGTAAAACGTCAATGTACTTTTGCCAATATGGTAGTTCTCTTGCTTATTTTAAATTTGATAGATTATGGGGGTGCCAGTGGGCTCTACATATTACTGTTTTGGCAGCAGCCTTACTTGCTTAGATCATATCAACACTATTGTGCCCATTTATGGTTACTATGTCTTGAGAGGCCACAACAGAAAACAGTTTGACCAGATTGAATAATCAGTACTGAAAGTTATTTTCTTAAGATTGGTTGAAGGAAATGAAGATATTTAGAAAAGTCATGGGGCTTTAGGGATGCTGTCTTTGGATGTTAAAAAGGATATAGATTAATTGTTCATTGTTTTAGGAGGTAGGACAAAAAGTTTCACTTATTAAAAAAAAAGATTTATAGGGCACAAAAGAAAGTATGAAAATTAGCCTACTGAGAAGCTATGTGGACCACCAGGCTTTGATATCTCACTATAAATATTTTGACTATTGTCTCCCAGGTGTGTTGTAGAGTATTTTTGTTTTTTTACATTTAAGACAATTTCATAAGCATTGTTATTATGAGTAGTAGTAGTTCTAATTTTCAGCATGCTGACAAAATAAAAATAAATAATCCCAAGGAGTCATTTTATCTAAAACTTTTTATTGGATATTTTACTTTGGAAACATGTAATTTAGCAAGTTTCACAAGTTTATATTCCTTTCCAATACTATACAGAAACAATGTAACTGATGAACTAGCTTTTTGACATCTGAAATGCACACATTTGATTAAATCAAATTTAGATGTATAAATTTGGATAATTTTATACATGATTGTCTATTTGAGTAACACTTCATTAATCATTCTGTTGTGCAGAAATGGCTATAACATTCCAGGCACAGTTTAAATAACGTTCAGTCTTCTTTCTTGGAGTTTAAATTAATCCTTTGGCAGATCTAGGTAACAAAATAATAAAAGCATTAAATTTTACTTTTAATACATTAAATTTAAAAGATCTCAGGGAATCAATTTTGCTCTGTATTAACACATTTTCCAGTGATTAAGTTCATGTTTACTTAAGACAAACTGGTGGAGCCAAAGTATTACTGTTATACTTTATAATAAACAATTATGAAACACTTATGGAGAGAGTTCACAAAACTTTATCTTTTTTTATTCTTTTCACTGTTTATATTCTGTTCTGTAGTGTCTTTATATTCTTTTTCATTATTGTCATCACTCTTATTCATTATACTTTCCAAAACATTTCACATCCATCACTACATATTTATACTTGAATTTTCTGTTGTCCTTTCAAACTTGTCAGTGATTAAAATTGAGCACATTATTGTTTCTTCCATACCAAACTCAGCTGATTTTTCTGTTTATCTTAATGGTAATTTCTGTTTTAAATAGTCACACAGGCTAAAGAGCTGGGAGAATTCTTCTAATTGCTAAAGGCAATCTAACAAAACAAAACCAGCTTACACACAACATGAAATATTATTTACAGATTCATTTAAAGTTAGAACTTACTTTTTAAGCATTTGTACATTATATTATCTTCGCAAAATTTTTGTGACATGAAATAAAACCTCAGCTCATAAATGAGGAAATTGGGAGTCAAATTTGTTGCTCAAGATCAGAAAAGCTAGAAAATGGCAGAGTGAAAATTTGAATGCATGACTACACATTCTTGATCTTTGTACTGTATTCATTTAAGGGGCTATTATTATCACATGACACCAATGCATGTGCTTAACTTTAGTAAAAATAAAATGATTTTGTTATTTATTATAACTGTAAATAAAATTATTACTAAAAATGTGTCTAATACCTAAACCTCAATTGACTATACATGTTTTATGTCAGATCTGAAATACTGATACACTATATGGTCAGAACTCTTGTTTATAATTATAACCCTTCTAACATTAAGCAGGCGACTGGACTAAATATAAGTCAGACATAAAATGCCCTGCATGTAGCAACATAGCGAATCAAGCAAATTATCAAACAGCAAAGCTCATTTTGTCCTCTGGGCAATTTCTGCTGCCAGCACTTATACATCAAAACTTCACTCAATGTACGATTGATTTTATTTTATTTTGTTTATTTTTAATTCCCTACAGCAAGCTATGTTACTTTTGTAGAATGCTGTCTGCATCATTAGTTTCCTAAGAAATTATAGTTGTTTTAGTCATGGTTGACCAAAATGTTATTCCCTTCTATAGACCATGGATATTGGTTCTTGGATGGGTATCACTGAGCTGAAAATGTGTAAGGCCAGTGTTTCAGATACACAGCACACAGACAGAAAGCATCAATGTTATTAGAAATGTGAGTATCTGAAGAATAATACTGTAAAATCAAACAGGCAGTGGCCATTAAAGATATTTTCCAGTTCAAGGAAAGAGGTTCAGATTAAAGTATGAAAGTCCGGTCTTAAGGCAGGAATGAATTCCAGTGTAAAATGATACATGTCTTCCTTTCACAGTTGCTTTTTATGTTGCTTTAAAACATGTCAGAATAATCCCCAACAGAGGAGCCTAAAAGGAATGTCAGCTCTGTGGTTATGTAAATCGAATTGAGTGCTTTACAGCAGGTTTAAGATTTTTATAACTCAGAAGTTGTTAACAGCCAGCTGGTTTGTATCTGTTTTTTACGGTTATTCTTGTCATATGCAGCCTCCACAATTTTTAATTATATTTTATGGTATGTGTTTTCCTCCTCTTGAATCCCTTAGCCACTCTTTGCTTCACAAGATATTTTCCACTGGGAAGGGAACAAGCACAGCGATGGGACTCCATCACTGGAAATACAGTTGTATAATTACTTACCACTAACAGCTCTATAGTGTGAAATTCAAGTAACTTTCCATTGCAAATACATAATCTTCTATTAGAGCATTAAAATTGCTTTAATGTAGCAATAGCTGCTTGTAAGTTTGTGAGCTGCCCTTCCCTAGTAAGGATCAAAAACATGATGATTGTGTCACTGCTTATATTTCAAGTTTCTGAAAAAATGATAATATAGATATTATCTTTTTTCTTTCTTCTTTTCTTCCTTCCCTCCCTCCATCCCTTCCTCTCTCTTTCTTTCCATTTCTCTTACTTTTTGAGTATTCATCCTGTAAATTGATATCTGCCTCATACTGCCTCAACACTTTGTTTTCTAACTTTGATTACACAGAAAGATAGTAACTTACTTTATATTATGGTCCAAATAATCTCATACTCTGGTTGTAAGATATTGCTACAGCCCCAAAGGTATTAATGAGGCTTCCTGAGATTTCTGATATCCTAATTGGAGAGTTGGGCTAAATTTTTCTTTTAAGGAAAATGAAGAGAGTAAAGAAAAATGTTTGGAATCTGGAAGATGTACTAAAATAATTTAAAATGTCCACATATATCAAAGGAGGGGTGTGTGTTTTTTTCATAGAGACATTTTCTAGAGAAATCAAATCTTTGAAACAATACTTTGGTTTTGTATTAACCTTATTCTTCAAATCATAGAGTTTCCAGATTTGGGAATACAAAGATGTAAGATTTAGACATTTAAATATCTGAATGAGAATATATTGTTGCTAATATTTCAGACATAGTAAGAATATTCAGACCAAGTGAAGGCAATTAAAATAAGTAACTGTGATTTGATATTCATCATATAAATATATACTGAATCTTTATTCAAATTTCAAGTCAATTTGATTCTGTCATAGGAGATCCATGATACATAATATGCAATGGAAACTATTTACTATCTTGTCCTTAGGATTGATTCATATAATCTGATTTTATTACCTTATAGACCATAATTAAACCAATATTATTATTACCAAACAGTATTTCCAAACATAACTTTTAGTGACTTATAGCTATACTATTTTTACGATTCTAGTGGTAAGGTTCAGAAATATTTGAGTCATTGAAAAATTTTATACTAATGTATTTAATACTATTCAGTTATTTTTCTCCTTAGGACTAGGTATCTAAGTACATTTTTATTAACTTTGCCTGAAACTATTAATATTTAGGTTCATAAGTGTTCTTTTGAAACTAAATTATGGCCATGAGGTAGACTTTTATGTTAATTATTTTGTGATTTGGTTCATTTTGTATTACATATGTGTGTGTTTATGCCAGAACGCCAAAAGAGCATCAGAGGAAATTATGAAAAGGGATAAAGGAGAAGTGTTTATTGAATGCCAGCTATGTACAAGGCACTAGAGTAGGAGGAGGCATTTTATATGCTGCCTGTCATTCACTTCTCACAAAAATGCTGTATAGTGCATGCAATTAGCCAGGTTTTAACATAAGGAATCCAAGTCTTGAGTTAGTTAAGTTGCTCAAGGAGCCATAGCTAAGAAGTAGTGGAGGAGCATTTATTATATATATATATATATATATGTATATATATATAAAATAAGTAATGCATATATATTTATCACATTCTACCCAGAAATATAAGGCTTCCCAGGTGGCACTAGTGGTAAAGAACTCACCTGCCATTCAGGAGATGTAATAGAAGATCCCTAGGTCAGGAAGATCCCCTGGAGGCGGACATGGCCACCCACTCCACTATTCCTGCTTGGAGAATCCCATGGACAGAGGAGCCTGGTAGCCTACAGTCCATGGAATCAGAAAAAGTTGGACACAGCTGAAGGGACTTAGCACACAGGCGGCTGCTGCTGCTGCTGAGTCGCTTCAGTCGTGTCTGACTCTGTGCGACCCCATAGATGGCAGCCCACCAGGCTCCCCCGTCCCTGGGATTCTCCAGGCAAGAACACTGGAGTGGGTTGCCATACCTTTTCCAATGCATGAAAGTGAAAGTTAAGTCGCTCAGTTGTGTCTGACTCTCAGCGACCCCATGGATTGCAGCCCACCAGGCTCCTCCGTCCATGGGATTTGCCAGGAAAGAGTACTGGAGTGGGGTGCCATTGCCTTCTCATGCATCAAGAAATGCAGATAGACCGTTAAGAAATGTTTGGAGAAATAAAAAGATGTTTTTGGTAAGGTAAACCAGACAGGGAAGATTTAAATTAGACTTAGCCTGGTGGCTTTAAAAAGCAATTAAATTAGCTATTTTTTCCAGGGTTAAGGAATTATCTACTGACAAAAGGAAGTTTTGGCCTTTTCTACCTATTCAATAGTCAGAAGAAAAGTTATAAACCAGTGATCAAATTAAGGAAAATAGAGTTGAAGAGAAGTAAAATTAGGGTACTTGAAGACGAAGAATATAGAAAGAAGAGGAAATGAGCAAGGTTTGTCATAGATATAGGAAGTCTGATTCAAGATTAGTTTGAAGTAGTCTGTCTAGTCAAGGCTGTGGTTTTTCCAGTAGTCACGTATGGATGTGAGAGTTGGACTTGTGAAGAAAGCTGAGCACCAAAGAGTTGCATTTGAACTGTGGTGTTGGAGAAGACTCTTGAGAGTCCCTTGGACTAAAAGGAGATCCAACTAGTCAATTCTAGAGATCAGTCCTGGGTGTTCTTTGGAAGGAATGATGCTAAAGCTGAAACTCCAGTACTTTGGCCACCTCATGCGAAGAGCTGACTCATTGGAAAAGACTCTGATGCTGGGAGGGATTGGGGGCAGGAGAAGAAGGGGACGACCGAGGATGAGATGGCTGGATGGCATCACCGACGCTATGGACATGAGTCTGAGTGAACTCCGGGAGTTGGTGATGGACAGGGAGGCCTGGTGTGCTGCGATTCATGGGGTCGCAAAGAGTCGGACACGACTGAGCGACTGAACTGACTGACTGACTGACCAGTGATGTCAAAGATAATATGAAACTGAACTGAACAGGATGAGAAGAAGAAAGAGGAAAGAACAATTTACTTCTGAATAAAGACCTATATCCTAAATACTGAATAGCTTAATTAAAAAAAATTGTTAATGATAAACTTTGAAGTATGTCACAGAAGTGTCAGACTCTTTAAATTATTTGCCAATTAAAATTTACTTTTTAATCTTCTTCCTTATTTATGTGCTTCATAAAAATTGTGACCCTTCCAGAATTTTTCCTTAATAACTTTTTTCTTTGTCTCACTAATTTAAACCAGAGTGATATTTAATAAAGTTTTCTTGAGAATATGAATGACATTAAAATACCAACAATTTAAAGCAAACAAAAAAAAAGGAAGGAAAAGAATGAAATAGTATTCTTATTTAGGACCACTGTTATTCAGAGCACTAAAGAGCTTACAATCTTGTCTCTATCCTCCTTTTTGGGGGGTTAAGAAAGAGGTATCACCAATGTCAGCTTGCTGTAAGAATTTAACAAAGGATAAGTTGATTTCCAAGGGATAACATTTAATTGGGAGATAAACTTTACTCATAGGGAAATTAATAGAAATGATGATATAATAACACAGCATAGCATCATGACATATGTATCATACAAGTGGGGCAAGCAATAATGGCTTAGAAATTCAGACTGTATCCTCAGAGCTATAGCCATCAGAGAAGTCTTCTTACAGAAAGGAAAACATATTGTTTTCAGTTGTTTCAAAGGAACAGTTTGAAATTTTTTTAGTTTTGCATATTTAACTTTTCTTTAAAGTTGACTAAGCTACAGTACAGGTCACACTCCACAGACACACACACACACATCAGTGCTAACATATGGAACCCTAGAAGAACGAGATATCTGTACACAAGGAGAGTAAGAGGTACTCTTTAACAGGAGATAAACCTGGTTTTTCTCTAAGATTATGTTCCTTTATTCTTCCTTCACTTCAGTCACTCAGTCGTGTCCGACTCTTTGCGACCCCATGAATCGCAGAACGCCAGACCTCCCCGTCTATCACCAACTCCCGGAGTTCACTCAAACTCACGTCCATCGAGTCCGTGATGCCATCCAGCCATCTCATCCTCTGTCGTCCCCTTTTCCTCCTGCCCCCAATCCCTCCCAGCATCAGTGTCTTTTCCAATGAGTCAACTCTTCGTATGAGGTGGCCAAAGTACTGGAGTTTCAGGTTCAGCATCATTCCCTCCAGAGAAATCCCAGGGTTGATCTCCTTACAGTCCAAGGGACTCTCAAGAGTCTTCTCCAACACCACAGTTCAAAAGCATCGATTCTTCGGTGCTCAGCTTTCTTCACAGTCCAACTCTCACATCCATACATGACCGCTGGAAAAACCATATCCTTGACTAGACGGACCTTTGTTGGCAAAGTAATGTCTCTGCTTTTGAATATGCTATCTAGATTGGTCATAACTTTTCTTCCAAGGAGTAAGTGTTTTTAACTTCATGGCTGCAGTCACCATCTGCAGTGATTTTGGAGCCCCCCAAAATAAAGTCTGACACTGCTTCCACTGTTTCCCCATCTATTTCCCATGAAGTGATGGGACAGGATGCTATGATCTTCGTTTTCTGAATGTTGAGCTTTAAGCCAACTTTTTCGCTCTCCTCTTTCACTTTCATCATGAGGCTTTTTAGTTCCTCTTCACTTTCTGCCGTAAGAGTCGTGTCATCTGCATATCTGAGGTTATTGATATTTCTCCTGGCAATCTTGATTCTAGCTTGTGTTTCTTCCAGCCCAGGGATTCTCATGATGTACTCTACATATAAGTTAAATAAGGAGGGTGACAATATATTGCCTTTACGTACTCCTTTTCCTATTTTGAACCAGTCTGTTGTTCTATGTCCAGTTCTAACTGTTGCTTCCTGACCTGCATATAGGTTTCTCAAGAGGCAGGTCAGGTGGTCTGATATTCCCATCTCTTGAAGAATTTTCCACAGTTTATTGTGATCCACACAGTCAAAGGCTTTGGCATAGTCAATAAAGCAGAAATAGATGTTATCAAATAACCATTTTGTGATTTTGCGCTGTGTTAGAAGGATTTTTGTTTCTTCAGTGTTCCTATAGCGTCACTCTTTATTTATCTGGTGGCTGAGCTGGTAAAGAATCCTCCTGCAATGTGGAAAACCTGGGTTCAATCCCTAGGTTCTGATGATCCCTTGCAGAAGGAAACAGTTACCCACTCCAGTATTCTGGCAAGGACTGTGTAGTCCATGGGGTCACAAAGAGTTGGACACAACTAAGCAACTGTCACTTTACTTCACTTCATATGTATTTGGAATCACTTTGTGAGCTAATGGCCAAAAATCCTGGCATTTCAGACTTAAAATGAACTCAACATTTGTGAAATTCAATATTTATGAAATTTTAAGTTCCATGTATTTGTCCATTACATTTTCCCTTGGTGGTTAGTCTTCTAGTTCACTGAGGCCCATTAAGGGTGCAGTTGTTTAGGGTGTGAACTCTGTAGTGGACAAGTCCAGTTTGAATTCTGATGACCCCATTTATTTGTTGTGTGCTTTGGACTGGTACTTAACCCTTTGCATTTCATTCTTCTCATCTGGATAGCTTGTGTGTGTGTTTGCATTTATCCATATACATGCGTACTACACATAATATGTACGTGTGTGCTAAGTCTCTTCAGTCATGTCCAACTCTTTGCCACCCTATGGACTGTAGCCCATGAGGCTTCTCTGAATGTGGGGAGTCTCCGGGCAAGAGTACTGGGGTGAGTTTCTATGCCCTCCTCCAGGGAATCTTTCCAACCCAGGTACTGAACCTGTGCTCTTATGTCTTCAGCCCTGGCAGGCAGAGTCTTTACCACTAGTAGCACCTGAGAAGGCCTACATGTACTAGATGTACAGTACAATTATTAATTTGATGCTTACTCTATAGTACTTTATAAATGGTGGTTCTTGTTTTTTGAAAACTCAGTGTGATTTTTCAGTTCTGATTGTTTTTTATAACTGAGAAAATAGTATTTAGAAGAAGTGATAGTAAATACTTTAGAAATATTTGACTTTTAAGACAGTGATCTCTTGGTATGTACAGGTAGATAGATAAGTAAACAATATATTTAGAGAGAAATATTCAATCCAAGGCTTTGTTTTTGCAGCCTTAATGTTCCAATAGTTGAAGCCTATCAGGAAGGAAACCACCATAAAGCAAAGCTTTAAGGAGGCAGTGTGGTCCTCGGAGGTAAGATGATGCAGGTGTCAGGTGTATCCATTACTGTAGATAAAGGGGCTCAGGGAGTGCTGCGCCCACCTTTGCTTTGTGTCTTGAAAGTGAACTAGGCTCTGAGATAAAAGGAAATGACAGATTAGGGAGCAGAGCTGGCGATGAATTTACTGGCAGTCTTACTCAGGCTGAGCTTATTTCTGTCGTTCTTTGGTAAGAGTTTACGTTTAGTACTTTGGTAAATGCAGTATGTTGACTTTAGGACCAGCTGATGTTTGGAGGTGCTGGGAGGAGTGCTTTTTCATGTGAGTAAATTCGAAAGTATGTTTCTTTTGAACATGAATTCAGGACAGAGACCCCTGCTAATGGAGAATTTCTGCCACCAGGTGCTGTGTCTTGACCATGTGAAATTAACATTTTATGAGTTAAATTGGTCAAATATCAGTGATTTCATACAGTTCAACCAACTATTTGATTTTGCTAAATTCAGCATCTAACCAAATATGTAGCAAAATGAGTTTCATTTATTTTGACTTGTGAGAACATTTGGATAAATTGCTAGAACTAGAAACTGTCCTCTTCATTTGTGTATTACAATGACCAACTCTGTTCACATTTCTATATTTCCCGGATTTTTCTTTTCATATAATGTTTTCATTTATTCATTGATTCTAAACCAGAATGCTTTTTCTTTGTAGGGCATGAGAGAGCAGAAAGAAAATCTAATGAGCCATAGTTCTGCCTTCAAGGAACTCACAGTGTAGTTGGACAAAGTGGTTAATAATCTCAGTATAGGTCAGTGATAGCTATATTTGAGATTTCTGCAAAATCCTGAGGTTGAAGCAGAGGAAGACATAATCAACTCTGTTTCAGTGAATCAGGAAAACTTTTTCTAAGAGGTGACAATTGATGTTGGTGTTCATGCATAAAGAGGAAGAGTATTTCTGGCAAAGAAAATAGTGAATATATTTTAGATACTAAAAATGAAAGTTCTTTGCAACTTTGCAAAGAATATAAAGTGGGGTCAGAGCAGTAACTTTTTGGTGATGCAACTGGAAAAGTAGGTGAATGACAGATTATGAAAGCATTAATATTGCCTTGGATAAGGTTTTTGGACCTTATGGTATAGCCAATGGGTGATGTAAAAAGTATTTAAGCAGAGAAATGGAATTATTTAATTTTGTGTTTAGAAGAAAAGATAGTCTGTGATGGGTGAAGGGAATAGATAAGAAAACAAATATTTATCAGGGTGCTGACAGAGAGTAAAAATCTGTACTAGTGTTGAGTCTTGTTTTCTAACCATCTACATGAAGAGCCAATAGTCTCACTTTTCCATTTGTGTGATCTAAAGACAGATCAGTGACATATTCAATGTTAAAAATCATGTGCATTTATTAGATGCCTCTGCCATATGATACATACCAATTAAGCAGCTCCTCAGAACCTTGGGTACAAAGTCACCAAAGGTTCTTTTGCTTACTAAAAGTCTAGCATATACTAGAGATAGTGCTAGAAGTTAGTAATGAAACATTGACTAAAACACGGTGCCCACCTGTTGAATATGCATGATAGATATAATCTTAGGAAGACATGGATGTCTGGATATTTGTGTGTCCATATGTGTATATATGATGCTAGTATTTGTACTAACAAATACAGCTTTCCATTCCCTAAAATTCTATTTCAAATACAGCAAAAGTGACACAGATGTATAGAACAGGCTTTTGGACTCTGTGGGAGAGAGAGAGGATGGGATGATTTGGGAGAATGGCATTGAAACATGTATAATATCATATATGAAACGAATCGCCAGTCCAGGTTCAATGCATGATACTGGATGCTTGGGGCTGGTGCACTGGGATGACCCAGAGGGATGGTACGGGGAGGAAGGAGGGAGAGGGATTTAGATTCATGTTGATGTACGGCAAAGCCAATACAATATTGCAAAGTAATTAACCTCCAATTAAAATAAACTCATTTATATTAAAAATATTTCTTATAGTCACAGTCTTATGATGCAAAAACATCTCAAAATTAAAAATACATTGTTACATTAAGTTTTCATTTTCACTTTTAATGATGTATTATAGAAATGAAATCAAATTAGCTCATTAATTTAGAACTTCACTTAAATATCAATGGTTCTGAATAATCAAAATCACGCATACATGCTTAGTCATGTCTGATTCTTTATGACCCCATGGGCTGTAGCCCTCCAGGTTCCTCTTTCCTTGGGATTCTCCAGGCAAGAATACTGGAGTGGGTTGCCATTTCCTGCTCCAGGATCTTCCCAACCCAGGGATTGAACCCACATATCCTGTGTCTCCTGCATTTGGCAGATTCTTTACCACTGTGCCACCTGCAAAGCTCTGTTAACCAAGCATTATTCTCATTTGAAAAGCTTCTTTTGAAGAGGCTAACTCCTTCACCTATTCCTCTGATGGTTGATCTTCTCCCTCCATTAATTTTTCTCTCCTTTCTTGACATCTTCAATCTCCACTAGCAATTAACATCTTCTGCCTTCCCCAAAATACACTCAATTCTTCATTAGTTAAGAAGATATATACCTCAGTGAAGCTGTCTGCTCTCTTCATCAGGCTGCTTGAAAGAACATATACATTTGTTGCCTCTCTTCTCATCTAATTTGTCTCTGAGCTTTCCAGTTTTTGCATCATCTTTCCTGTGGCCTGTTCTCTTAAAAGCTGCCTCTGATCTTTCCCTCTTACATCTCTGTCTCCACCCACCCTTTCTGATAGGCAGACGCAGCCAGTTTTGGAGGATTTGCCATGTCCCCTCATTTTAAGTCTTTAGGAAACTCACTGACTCTTAAGAGTTAACTAAAGCATATATTGCTAAAATCTACTCTCAAGCAATTGCTCCTCACTTCAAATGCAACACACTCAAAAATTCAACTCCCAAATTTGCATTTTCCTTTCTTCTTGTCTGTTTCTAGTACTGAAGTTATTTTATCACACTATCTTGCCTTCTGATTGTAACAGTCATCCTTAAGTCCTCTTTTTCAGACCTAAAGTATACTTAGTGATCAAACTTTCTCCCTGAAATGATTCTGAGACCCATCACTTCCTCGGCACCCTGGCCTTCTCTTCTTTCTAGCTCTGGCAATCTTGTACTTGAATCAATACTATGTCTCTCATTTATGCTAGTTTCTCTCTTAGTTTGCTCTACACTGATCCCAAAGTTGCAAAGAAAAAAGAAAGACAGGAAATATTATTAATCGAATAAGAAGATCTATTATTTATTAATACTATTCCACCCAAAGAATATATGCATGTCTATGTAAAAAATACTTGTGTATATAAAAGTATATTAGTTTCCTATTGTTGCTGTAACAAATTACTGTAAGTTTAGTGGCTTCAATTCATTTCAGTTCAGTTGCTTAGTCATGTCCTACTGCATGGACTGAAGCACACCAGTCTTTCCTGTCCATCACCAACTTCCGAGGCTTGCTCAAACTCATGTACATCGAGTTGGTGATGCCTTCCAACCATTTCATACCCTGTCGTCCCCTTCTCCTCCTGCCTTCAATCTTTCCCAGCCTCAGGGTCTTTTCAAATGAGTCAGTTCTTCCCATCAGGTGGCTACAAAATTGAATTTCAGCTTAGCATCATTCCTTCCAATATGGCTTAGTGGCTTCAGTTCAGTTCAGTTGCTCAGTCGTGTCCGACTCTTTGCGGCCCCATGAATCACAGCATGCCAGGCCTACTTGTCCATCACCAACTCCCAGAGTTCACCCAAGCTCATGTCCATCGAGTCAGTGATGCCATCCAGCCATCTCATCCTCTGTCGTCCCCTTTTCCTCCTACCCCTAGTCCCTCCGAGCATCAGAGTATTTTCCAATGAGCCAACTCTTCGTATGAGGTGGCCAAAGTACTGGAGTTTCAGTTTTAGCATCATTCCTTCCAAAGAACAACCAGGACTGATCTCCTCTAGAACAGATTGGTTGGATCTCCTTGCAGTCCAAGGGACTCTCGAGAGTCTTCTCCAACACCACAGTTCAAAACATCAATTCTTCGGCGCTCAACTTTCTTCACAGTCCAACTCTCATGACTACTGGAGAAACCATAGCCTTGACTAGACGGACCTTTGTTGGCAAAATAATGTCTCTGCTTTTTAGTATACTGTCTAGGTTGGTCATAACTTTCTTTCCAAGGAGTAAGCATCTTTTAATTTCATGGTTGCAATCACCATCTGCAGTGATTTTGGAGCCCCCAAAAATAAAGTCTGACACTGTTTCCACTGTTTCCCCATCTAATTCCCATGAACTGATGGGACCGGATGCCATGATCTTCATTTTCTGAATGTTGAGCTTTAAGCCAACTTTTTCACTCTCCTCTTTCACTTTCATCAAGAGGCTTTTTAGCTCCTCTTCACTTTCTGCCATAAGGGTGGTGTCATCTGCATATCTGAGGTTATTGATATTTCTCCTGGCAATCTTGATTCCAGCTTGTGCTTCTTCCAGCCCAGTGTTTCTCATGATGTATTCTGCATATAAATTAAATATGCAGGGTGACAATATNCTTCATTTTCTGAATGTTGAGCTTTAAGCCAACTTTTTCACTCTCCTCTTTCACTTTCCTCAAGAGGCTTTTTAGCTCCTCTTCACTTTCTGCCATAAGGGTGGTGTCATCTGCATATCTGAGGTGATTGATATTTCTCCCGGCAATCTTGATTCCAGCTTGTGTTTCTTCCAGTCCAGGGTTTCTCATGATGTACTCTGCATATAAGTTAAATAAGCAGGGTGACAATATACAGCCTTGATGTACTCCTTTTCCTATTTGAAACCAGTCTGTTGTTCCATGTCCAGTGAGCCACCAGGGAAGCCCATAAATGGAAATGGCTATTCACTCCAGTATTCTTGCCTGGAGGATTCCATGGACAGAGGAGCCTGGTGGGCTATAGTCCATAGGATTGCAAAGAGTCAGATACAACTGAAGTGACTTAGCAGCGGCAGAAGGAGATAGAAAAGAAGCATTCTGTATAATTCAGCATCCATTTATGATAAATCTTGTCAGACTAGGAGCAGAAGGGAGCCTCCTTAACTTATAATGGTTGTCTGCCAGAAATCTCTAGGAAATATTATACTTATGGTGAAATGCCAATAATAGTCTCTTTAAAATCACAAGTAAGACAAGAACGACCATTATCATGGCTTTTCTTTGTTATGGTACTGGAGATCCTTCAGTAAGACAGGAGGAATAAATCAAAGTATAAGGATTAAGAAGAAAAAAAGCTCTAACTTTTCATAGACGATGGGATTACAAATGAACTGAAGAGAGCTTATCTATAGATACCTTTTTATAACTTTTATAAGAGAGTTCAGCAAGGATGCTGGATACAAATGAATACTCAGAAATTATCTACCTTTAATATTCAGCTATCAATACAAATTATTATAAAATGTACTTTAAAAATCATTTATTGTGGCAATAAAAATTAAATCTAACCAAAATATACAAGAACTTTTTTGGAGGTAACCAGAACATTTTATCCCTAGATAACACTTTTAGCACTAGATAAATGGAAACAGATCTCATGTTCATGAGTGAGGACCCAGCATAAGAAAGACAACTAATTCTCACAAAATAACCTATAAATTTAGTGTAATTCCAATAAAAATCCTTGACTTTCCCTCCTGTTCATGAGTGAGTAGATAATTTGAATCTATCCTCCCACTTAATTTTAAAAGTTTCTCTAAAATATTTTCTGAAAACTTTAAAAAATCATCAAAATACTAGCCAGACATAGAAGAATTACTAAGCTAAGGTCTGAGAGAACACAGAAATGCAGGGATGTGAGCCTGGCACTGAAGACCTTTTTTGCCCTGGGAGTGTTTGCCTATCTGAAGGATGTGCCAATTCTGAAAGATCCAGGAGGCAAGGAGAAAAAAGTCAGAATCTAGGAACTTCCAAGACTGGGAACTCCATCTGATTTTGCACTGCCCTTACCTTTTCATTAGGACCACAAAATAAAGATAATCTAGAAGTAAGCTTGTCCTCACATGGACATAGACCCATGTCAAGACCTTTGGTGGCCCAAGATAAGATATTTCAAGGCTTGTTATGTGTATTAAGGTAATACCCTGGGCCACGAGAGCCTCAGTACCTGGTGAAAAACAAACAGAAAGCTTTTTGGAGGAAGATAGCATTCGAGGCCTCAAGTTATTTCTAAAAATAATTTTAAAATAAAGCATGCAACATGCAAAGGTAACCAGACAAATGAGGGGGCAAGACACCATAAATGAGAATGAGTAGAAAGAAAAGACAGTGGATTCAGACCCACAGGGTCTCCAGGAAGTTGGTGATGATCAGGAAAGGACACATGGGTGACTTTTAAGGTGCTTGTGATGTGCTGTTGACCTGGGTGATGATTTCATTTGTGTTCAATCTGTACTAATCCATCTGTTAGCTTATATGTTATGTACTTTTCCACATGTGTGCTATATTTGACAATTTCTAAAGGCTTACAAAATTGAAAATCATTCCATTATTGAGGACAGATCAATGAATTTTGGTGTGTTTATACAATAAAATATCATTAAGCTGTTTAGTTAGAAGAATGAGAATTATGTGTATCAATAGGGACTAATTTCAAAAGTGTAATGTGGTAGAAAAATTGTAAGTTTCAGAAAGATACACACTGTAGGAAATTAAAAAATGTGCAAAAATAATATTAAAAATTACAATGGTGGCATACATATGTAGTAAAGCTGTTAAAATATACAAGAAATAATAAGCACCAGATACAAAATAGTGGCTATTTCAAGGAGGGAGAAAGAAAAGAGAGACCTGTGTAGGTAGTAGCTTCAACTATTTCTGTGATGCTTGACTTATGATGAAAAATGTTAAAAGATGGATAATAGGTACAAAATATATTTCATCTATTTTTCTGTGTGCTTGAAATGATCCACTTTAAAAATAGGTTTCTTTAGAGAGGATATGAGACCTTTTCAACAGTGTTAAATGTTTCTAAATTATTTTCTATTGAGAAAATTCTTCTAGATTTTTTAGTTTCTACGTTCTTGGACATATCCTCTACGAGTAAGAATCAAATCCTATAGTCTCAGTACTTAAGAGATAGCCAGTCTTTTTCTTCTCCATTAAATTTTGTGTTCTCAGTGCTTTACTGAACTCATTACAGACACGAAAATGCCTTTCTTCATTCTGAGTCTATTTCTTCAGGACAGTTCATTATGCATTTTTAAGCAGTGTGTTTTATTTCTCATCTGTGAATCTTTTGGAAGCTTTTTTGACATAAATCTCTTCTAATTGAATTTTCAGAAGTCACTTACCTTCTTTTTTGTTTTATTTAGGAGCGGGATAAATTCTACTTGTCTCGTAGTGTTGTTCTAGAGCTCCTGCAGGCCCTGAAGCTCAAATCTCCTTTACCAGATACAAACCTCCTTCTGCTTGTCCAGGTAGGCTTATGCCTCATTTATAATACTTTGCATGAAATTCATTTAACGTTTAGAAAATTTAAGGAAGGTATGGGGCATATGCATAAATTAAATGTCTCTACCCAGAAATGAGAAATATCTTCTATGAGCCATGATCTATCTGTTACTATGCACTTGGCACTTCCACTGGCTAACAAAAGACCCCCCAAAAGGATATTTATTTTGTTCCTACTGTGGAACTAGTTCTCTGAGAGACATAAGAAAAAGAATGAAACAATAATCTGTCCTCGAGAAATTTATAGTCCAGGAGGTTGGAGGGATAGACCATTAATGGCTACTAGGGTTGAGGTGGATCTAATGAAGCCAAAAATGGGAAAAGAGGCTAAGATCTGATTGCAGTGTAATATGAGTATGGGTGGGTTTCCCAATCTCTGTGAAGCAGAAGGGAAAGTGAGGGTGGGCCCAGCAAGATGTGGGCAAATGGCAGGACAGACTGAGTCCGGCCAGGGAGGGAGGTGGGTGTGAAGAACCGACACCCATAGGAACACTGAGGCAGGTTGTGGGGGAAGCCTGAGCACATGCCAGGCAGGCTTGAGAGAACTTGCAAAGATGAATGCTTTTGGTTGAGGGGCTCCAGCTCTCGCCCCTTGGCATCCTTAGCTCAACATCTTAGGTGAGACTGTGATTAATGCCATAATTGAGAAAGAGAGGTAGGTAGATAAAGTCCTAGGGGAAGCTGAGAGCAGGAGGGATCCTGTCTTGCTTTGTGTGAAATTAAGGAAGACTTCATGAAGAAAGTGGCATTTGGCAGTTGAAGTTGGTCACAAAGGACTGGTGGGTGCAGACAAAATTCTTTGCCTGGGGTTGGATTTCAAAACCAGAGGCTGTCTTCAAGCAATAAAGAGAGGCTTCAGCAGAAAGATGGTATAAATTTAGGAATAAGCACATAAGGATGGGATTGAGAAAAAGGCTGGCCAGGCCAGGGGTGTCAGTCCATGATCTGCCCCAGGTAACCTGAGACTCTGTCTCTTACCCCAAAGGTTCAGGCTAGTTAAGGTCTTTATCATGAGCTACAGCTGGGGTCAGGGTCACATTCAGACTGCCTTTGTGCAAAGTCCCCAGGAACTGGATCAGAGCTGTTTCAGTTCTTGCTGCTGAGCATTGTCACCAGCCCCTGAGTCTGAACCTACAAGGTTGAGGTTAAATGACTGAAGGAAAATGGAGCTTGATATCAAGGAACTGGACAGATTTCCCTGAAACTTAGGTACCTTGGGTGCAATTTAGAAAGATGAGAGAAAAGAGAATATTAATGGAGCACCTATTATGTGCCAGACAATATGCTGAGGCTTTATATACCCCCCTCACTTAATCCTTACAACCATGTGAGGAATTGGTTTTGTATCACAGATGAGGAGTCTGAGGCTCAGAGATCACACAAGATCACCCAGCTGGCATAAATAGCATAAACATTTGGCCACAGAGTCTAATCAGCAATTAATAATCCAATAGTCACATATGGATGTGAGAATTGGACCATAAAGAAGGTTGAGCACTGAAGAATTAATGCTTTCAAATTGTGGTGCTGGAGAAGACTCTTGAGAGTCCCTTGGACAGGAAGGAGATCAAACCAGTCAATCCTAGAGGAAATCAACCCTGAATATTCATTGGAAGGAGTGATGCTGAAGCTAAAGCTCCAATAACTTTGGCCACCTGATGCTAATCACTGACTCATTGGAAAAGACCTTGATGCTGGGGAAGATTGAAGCCAGGAAAAGAGGGAGATAGAGGATGAGATGGTTTGATGGCATTACCAACACAATGGACATGAGTTTGAGCAAACTCTGGGAGATAGTGAAGGACAGGGAAGCCTGACCTGGTGCAGTCCATGGGGTCACAAAGAGTTCAGCATGACTTAGCAACTGAACAACAATGACAACGGGGTCTAACCAGAATAGAGCCCAGCCTAGTTAGGCTCTGTCCATCCCCTGCCAGGATTACCATAATGGCACTTAGCTTCTTTGGACTGTCTTCATTTCTCTCTACATCAGTCCAGTCTTCTAACCTATGGCTGCCTAGAGGAATTTTGCTAAAGCTTTGCTTTTCATCAGATCACTCTGTGCATTGAAAACCTCCAGCGACCCTGAAGTACCTGAATCATCAAGGTCTTCCATCATCTGGCCTTATTTGATTATTCAGCATTATTTCCCATTACGTATGCTTATTGACCATCTGTTTTGGACTAGGTTCCGGGGATGTAGAGATAGAAAGGCATAGGCACTATCCAGGTGACATGCTAACCGATACACCGAAAGTCTGTACCATGTACGAACTACTGCAGAGGAGGAAGTGGCCAGCTCAGAGTGGGAGGTGGAGGAAGGTTCACTAAGCTGTTATGAGCCCTGATCTGGCCCAGGGGTTGGAAAAACAGAGATGAATAAGTCATGGCCTCTTCTGGGAGTTTCCTGTCTCATAGGTGAAGTTGACATCTAAATAAAAACTCTCAACATAGTGCAATGGGTACTATAGCAGTTGTGTGTACTGAGTAAGGAAGTGGTGTAGGAAAGGGACTGTGTGTGTTTTTGAAGGATGTGCAGAAGTTTAGGGGTTTACCTTGGAGAAGAGGAGGAACACCCTTGTCATTAACCATTTAATATCCACTAACTGGTCCCCCCACACACACACACCCCCCACCTCATTCTACTAATCCTTGGGAAAAAAGTGAGTTTTTTTCAAAGGTTCAAAAATTAATAAAAAAGTGGATATTCTTTCAGTGAAGAAGGGTTTTTAAAGAGCTTTCCCAGGCACTATGGTGTTTTCAGAGAAGAGTGATGGCTGGAAAGTGACAGCTGTGGATGCTGGTATGACATAGTCGGAGTGAAATGGTTCCATTGTACCAAGATGTTGGATAGCCCAAGAGGAGAAAGAAGCTGCGCTCAAGCAGGAAATATGTTTCCCCAAGGAGAGACAGGCCTGAGTCTCTTCCAGTGGGTTGCCATTGGCAAGTCCTGCCTACTCCCTCATCAACAGCAACACCACTTTTGAGTACAAGCAACTTGGATGCAAACTGACCATAAAGGTTAATAGGATCAACACTGGTTTGGAGGAGAGGGCAGGTGAACCAGGCTTAGTGAAATAGCCCATGAGAGATTTAGGGCCAGCAGGGTGACAAGTGTCTGGAAGTTACTTACTTCTGATCACGTTGAGGTTGGGGACCTGCCTCCTTAAAGCAGCCTGGGTTCCCAGGCCCTGGCGGTGAGATCCTGTGGGCGGCAGAAGCTGCTCTCCTGAGCGCTCTCAACGCGAAGCAGGGCAGATTGTGGCTGATCTCGGGTGCTGCACCTCACTCTGTGAGTGCAGCTGGAACTGGGCTTTTCTGTGAAGTATGTTAGCTGGCCATAATAAGCACTTGTCACAAGATAGCAAAGGCAGACTGGCAGTTTAAATTGCTCAGTACTTAAGGAAACCATGAAAACAGTGATTATTGCATCACAGCTAGGTGAGTAAATAACAAAAAACAAATTATCTTTAGGATGAAAGAAGGCAAGAAAAGTAAATTCTTCTGTGTATTTTGGATTCTCTCATGACATTTCAAATGTGTACATTTTCCTCTTTAAAAACAAATATTTGTCATTGAGTCATTACGTTAAATTTAAAAAATAAAATTGTAAATTTATTTAGATCAGAGAGATATCTGGGGGGATGTTTTGATATCACACCCATGAGAAACAGCCTTGTGAATAATATCTCAGCCTTCTCCACGAAAAAGTATTAAATACCATGTCATTTTGAAGTAACATATCCTTGTTATATAAACTCTCAGAATGAAAACCATTTTAATTACTGAGAGAATTAAAAGTGAGGCATACCTTAAGCAAGAAAAACCTTAACCTTTCTCCCCTATGGTTCCTGGCTAAATCATGGAGAAAAGGCCTCCATGGGGCCATTCATGGAATGAGGGAGAAGCATCTTTTGTCTCTCTACTGGAAATGGTGCACCTTTCTGTAGGGTTTCCCTGTTCCTTTTTCTCTTGCCCTTGACAAATGTTCAAGTAGATAGCAGAGGTGACAGCCTGTTCTCTGCTGCTGCCACTGCTGAGCTGCATCAGTCGTGTCCGACTCTGTGCGACCCCATAGATGGCAGCCCACCAGGCTCCCTCATCCCTGGGATTCTCCAGGCAAGAACACTGGAGTGGGTTGCCATTTCCTTCTCCAATGCATGAAAGTGAAAAGTGAAAGTGAAGTCACTCAGTCATGTCTGACTCTGCGCGACCCCATGGACTGCAGCCTACCAGGCTCCCCCATCCATGGGATTTTCCAGGCAAGAGGACTGGAGTGGGGTGCCTACCAGGCTCCTCCGTCCATAGGATTCTCCAGGCAAGAGGACTGGAGTGGGGTGCCTACCAGGCTCCCCCATCAATGGGATTCTCCAGGCAAGAGGACTAGAGTGGGGTGCCACTGTTCTCTGGTAGTTTCTCTTAAACCAGAGACTTTAGCATGGAGTCAGAGAGAAGCTTTCCCCTTTTCTGATGGGCACTGTCAGTTCCTGGCACCTGGAAGATCAGATTCACGGTACGGACAGAAAATGTGTCTGGGGCAGATGGTCTTTTCCTTCTTGGATATCATGACCAGCATCTCAGGGCACTGGAGGTGACTTTGTTTAACTGAAAATGCAACTTGGAAAAAGAAAAGAAAGTAACAGTTGGAAGGAAAAAGTCCTCTGGTGAGGAGCGGGAAGGGGAGGAATACATTAGAAGTTTAGGATTGACATGTACACACTGCTAAATTTAAAATAGATAACCAACAAGGACCTACTGTATAACACAAGAAACTCCACTCAATATTCTGTACTAACCTAAACAGGAAAAGAATTGAAAAAAGAATAGATAGAAAGTCACCTTGCTATACACCTGAAACTAACATAAGATTGTTAATCCACTGTATTTCAATATAAATTTTTTATATAAGAATGATAAAGTCTTAAAGGTAAAGAAAAAGTCCACTGGTGATCCATCATGAGTGGCCTGTATCCCATTAGTGAGAAGATTCAATTGGTCAAACCTTGAATTTATCATTTATTCTTTAACTCCACAGGGAACCTCTGGGATAGTCCCTCTATTACTCCTCTGATTAATAATTTAGTAGATAGACGGAGAAGGCAATGGCACCCCACTCCAGTACTCTTGCCTGGAAAATCTCATGGACGGAGGAGTCTGGTAAAGTAAAGGAAATCCTCCTTGGTGTTTTCTTCTCTGGACTCTTCTAGGGTGGACTGACTAGCTGTGTGTTTTGCACTATGTGTGCGTTGAAGGAGGCAGTGCCAGAGGGGGAAGAATTTAATACAAACTGGTATTATTTAGGAATGCACCTAACTTTGAATGTAAAACAAAAGCCATTCTGCTGTTTAACTTCTTGCAAGGTAGAGTGAACTCTTTTTGTGCTCTTGAAGACAGGGGTCAAATAAAACCCTTTGTCCGGTCAGTGATTACAAGCCGAGAGAAAGGACCAGCACATTGCGGTTTTAAAGACGTGCGCTCACCCATGTCTCTCCTGTCAGTACCTTCTGAGCATGCATCAGGAGCGCATTCAAGTACGAGACCCTGGTAAATGCATCTCCTAAACATGAAAGTTGAAGTTAGGCCTGCATGGGACAAGGTATAATTGCCTGAAAATAGCTTTCAGCAAATAGCAGATTAATTTAGAAGCAAATGAGGATGATTTTCTGGAGAAGGCACTGGCACCCCACTCCAGCACTCTTGCCTGGAAAATCCCAGGGACAGAGGAGCCTGGTGGGCTGCAGTCTATGGGGTCGTAGGAAGTCGGACACGACAGAAGCGACTTAGCAGCAGCNCACTCCAGTACTCTTGCCTGGAAAATCTCATGGACGGAGGAGTCTGGTAGGCTGCAGTCCATGGGGTCGATAAGAGTCAGACACGACTGAGCGACTTCACTTTCAATTTCACTTTTCACTTTCATACGTTGGAGAAGGAAATGGCAACCCACTCCAGTGTTCTTGCCTGGAAAATCCCAGGGATGGGGAAGCTTGGTCGGCTGCCGTCCATGGGGTCTCACAGAATCGGACACGACTGAAGCGACTTAGCAGCAGCAGATGGGTTCACAGAGAGGGGGCTGTTTATAATTCTTTTCATGGGTAAACCATACTTTTGTTATTTACCAAACACTCCGGCAGTAAGAGTGGCCCTTTAAAGGATAGTGGAACACTTGCCCAAGGGATGTAAGGTTATTCAAGTTCTAAACATTTCAAGGCAGAGACAGGTACCAATCTCGTTTTTGATTTCTAGAACTTCTTTCTAGAAGCCTGACACCTTGGGAAATCTCCCAGCCTGCTATATTATGTGTGCCCAGCCATCACTTCCATTATTTGTTTTAACTTGCATATAAAATCGTGCATATTCAGTCGCTTCAGTTGTGTCCGAGTTTTTGCAGCCCCATGGGTCGTAGCCCACCAGGCTCCTCTGTCCATGGGATTTTCTCAGCAGGAATGCTGGATTCTTTACCACTGGGCCACCTGCAATGCAGGAGACATAGGAGACTCAGGTTGGATCTCTGGGTTGGGGAGATCCCCCCGGAGGAGGAAGTGGCAACCCACTCCACTGTTCTCGCCAGGAAAATCCCATGGACTGTGGTCTGCAGGGTCACAGAGCTGGATCCCTGGATCGGGAAGATCTGCAGAAGGCTACCCACTTCAATAGAATTGCCTGGAGAATTCCATGGACAGAGGAGCCCGGCAGGCTATAGTCCATGGGATCACAGGACTGAGCAACTGTCACTTTCACTTAAATATTCAAGTGGACACTTTTTTGAAAAGAAAAAGAATCATGGAGACAGGAAAGAATTCTCCAAACAATCTTCTATTGCGGAATATCAGGGCAGCACTCTCCTTTTACACTTTGTACAGATGCCCTGTCTTGTTTTAATTCAGATCTGATGATGTTTTTGCTTCACTTAGAACATTCTCTCTTCTGATGGTGTGCCATAGAAATTTTACATGGAATAGGATGTTATTATTGTTCTCAAGATGGACCTGAGTTTTCATAATAGACTAACTCATGGAAAGCCACCATAAAATCTATATAAGCTCAAATCGAAAAGAATTTCCTCAGTTCTTATTATGGGTCAAGAGCAGACATTCTGCTGAAGTGCATGGAACACTCCCACATGTGGGACACACCTGCATATTCAGCTGTGAGAAATTATGCGGGTGAAAGGTTCCCTTTTAAAGGTACCTTAGTTGTGGGCTGGAGGACAAAGAAACAGCAGAGGTACGGCTGTTGTTTTTAATTCCCAGTTACTACTTACTTGGGGTTATTTCAGTTCAGTTCAGTCGCTCAGTCATGTCCGACTCTTTGCGGCCCCATGAATCGCAGCACGCCAGGCCTCCCTGTTCATTACCATCTCTCAGAGTTCACTCAGACTCACGTACATCGAGTCCGTGATGCCATCCAGCCATCTCATCCTCAGTCGTCCCCTTCTCCTCCTGCCCCCAATCCCTCTCAGCATCAGAGTCTTTTCCAGTGAGTCAACTCTTCGAATGAGGTGGCCAAAGTACTGGAGTTTCAGCTTTAGCATCATTCCTTCCAAAGAAATCCCAGGGTTGATCTCCTTCAGAATGGACTGGTTGGATCTCCTTGCAGTCCAAGGGACTCTCAAGAGTCTTCTCCAACACCACAGTTCAAAAGCATCAATTCTTTGG
>SJYX01013432.1:263800-284973 GCA_006410675.1 Oreotragus oreotragus
AGGCTTTTTAGCTCCTCTTCACTTTCTGCCATAAGGGTGGTGTCATCTGCATATCTGAGGTTAGTATTAGTTAAATTAGTAATAATCTGATCACTTTCTAGGGTGAAAGGTGGAGATACTACTTTGAGGATCATTTTGATAATGATTTTAGTAATTACACTTAATGGGTATTGTGGATTTTTTGGTATTCTTTTGTATTCATTCAGGAGTGCATTTTTCAGTGGCATATTTCTCTCTTAAAGGATAGAATTCTTCCTTCTATAGCCATCATTCTTTTCCCCTCTGATTTAAGTTACATCTTTATATTTTGAACCACTCTCTAAAATCATAATGGGGTTTTTCAGTTGGCAGTTATATAAAATGAAGACAGAAAGTTTATTAAGATTTTAGTTGTACATCTTATGTAAAATTACACTGGATGAAAAGGCATTGATAAAAAATAATAGATGATTTTCAAGGCTTATATACTTTTATGCCTTTTAATACCCCAGACTCTCTGACACACCTCTGTAATTTTAGAATTCTTTTTTTTTTTTTAATCCTGAATTCTACAATTAGCTATTAGCTCTCACAGATCAGATATTTGAATTTGGCCTCAAATATTTTAAAATTAATTTTTACTGGAGTCTAGTTGCTTTACAATGTCATATTAGTTTCTACTGTATATCAAAATGAGAAAGACATATGTACACATATATCCCCTCCCTTTTGGACTTCCTTTCCATTCAGGTCACCACAGTGCATTAAGTAGAGTTCACTGTGCTATACGTGGATTCTCAATAATTATCTCTTTTATGGATTCTCAATAATTATCTGTTTTATACATAATATGGGGCTTCCCTGGTGGCTCAGAGGTTAAAGCGTCTACCTCTAATACTGAAGACCTGGGTTCGATCCCTGGGTCGGGAAGATCCCCTGGAGAAAGAAATGGCAACCCACTCCAGTATTCTTGTCTGGAGAATCCCATGGACAGAGGAGCCTGGTGGGCTACAGTCCGTGGGGTCGCAAAGAGTCAGACACGACTGAGCGACTTAACTAACTAACTATACATAATATGAATAGTGTACATGTGTCAATTCCAATCTCCAAATTCCTCCCACCACCTCTCTTCTCGACAGAGGATGAGATGTTTGAATGGCATCACTGACTCAATGGACATGAGTTTTAACAAACTCCGGGAGATGGTGAAGGACAGGGAAACCTGGTGTGCTGCAGTCCATGAGGTCGCAGAGTTGGACACAACTGAGCAGCTGAACAACAAAACCATCAATAAATAGCTGGGCATTGCATTCACTGGGGAAACACTTCTAAAAATCTGTAATGAAGTATATTAAGTTGTAATTTGGCGAATCCATCCTCGCCATGAACTTGAGTCATCCCTGATTAACCATTTCATTTCACAAACTCTATTTTTAAAAATATATATTTATATATTTATTTATTGCTGAACCCCTCCGAGGTATCAGTCAGGAAGCTAAAGCTGGAGGTGAAGTGCATTCAGTCTGTGGTCTCAAAGAGCTTGTAACCGGTTGAAAAATAGACGTGTAGATCATTGCAACCTGAGGTGATGACTGTGGCAGTGGGAATGTGTGAAAGTTTTATGTGGGGAACAGAGCAGAAGTTAAGGGTCATCAGCACAGAAGGCAGGTGTGAAGGAAGTGGGACAAGGAAGACCAGATACTGAGGAGTCTCAGGGGGCAATAAACAGGTATAGCATTCACTCTGAGGTTGATTGTTTTTCTGTTTTCATCATGATATGACATAATGATAGTAGCCTGGAAAATCCATGAAAGTTCAGAAACTGTCAGAAAGTGCCAAAGAATAAATAACATGACTTCAGGGTAAATCTGACTAAACTGATATCTTTCCTTCCTTCCTCGACTGAATGTGTACCATTTCAGTGTTATACAACTGTCTGGGTAAAATGAGAATCTCTGTGTTAATCTCAGTACTATGATTCTGAATTTCTGGTAGAAGTGAACTTTCATGACTAGCAAGTCCCATATATCCAGAGCAAATTGTCACTAAAGTAAAAACTAGTGAATCTAAGCCAAGTTAATAAAATTACAAATTACTATTGCTGTCCAAGTGCCCTTAAAAATAATTATCCTTTCAATTTCTTATTAGTTTATTTGTGCAGATGCTGGAACCAAACTAGCTGAGTCAACAATCCTGAGCAAGCAGATGATCGCCTCTGTACCTGGAGTAAGTCCTGAATGAATTAATTATCTACATTTTCTATTTCTTCTCATTTCCTAATTTGGCAAAGAGGCATTTTTGGCCTGCGTCCTGATTCACTTTTGATGGAACAAACGCTGTAAAAATTGAAAACGTATTAGCATCTTGTTTAAAAGAGCACTGGTGAAAATTTAAATTAATCTCTGCCCCTGGAAACTTTTAATTCTAAGAAACAGGAATAAAATTGAAGAATCCAGTTAAGGAAAGAAATTATCAGATATTCAAAATAGATTTAATTAAAGTTCAGTTTTTCCCAAGTCAGTTTTCTTATACTCGCTCCTGTTTGCCAATTTGATTTAACTACTGCCGGAAAGAAATAAGCATTGTAATACCTTGTTTTCCTTTATAATATTTCCTCCGAAAATTTAAAAAACTTCTGTTATCATTAACTAGTGAACTATTTGGTGAAATATGTTAATATTCTCATAGATGGGACTGGATATCAGAAACCATAATAACTTATTAAAGCAAGGTTATTTCAACAAGCTGAGAAACTGCAGAGTTTTAAATTGTTAGTGGAAAAAAGTCATTTAAATTTTCAGCAAAAAGATTTTAATAAGATAAAGGGTCACATAATCTTCTGCCCTAAAATAAGAACTCTATTGTTTTAGGAAAAATTTCCCATGTTCTGATCTACTTCAGTATCATAATTGTTGGATATTTATATATTGGATTGGCTGAAAAGTTCATTTGAGTTTTTCCATAAGATGTTATGGAAAAACCTGAATAAACTTTTTGGACATAGTATATAGCATATATACAAAGATCCTCTTCACATTTATTTTGAGTGATATTCTTGGATAAATTCCTTCATCAGTGAGCAGGAATATCTTCATAGTACATGTTCATAAGAGGTTTTTATTAATTTATATTTGTAAGTATACTAGTTTTGCCCATAAAACACTAAACATTACTTCAATTCTTTTTTGATGTGGAGAAATACTATGAGAGAGGAAAAATAACAATCATTCAACTCAGAGATAATTTTACTACTAACATTAATTCTTTCTTCTTTTTCTGCATGTATTTGTTTAAACATAGTTGAAACCATAGTTGAGATATAGACACAACTTTAGTTTCATATATCTTAAGCATTTTCCCTAAAGTGATACCATCTCATACAAATGCACCATATAACAATAGTTGATAATATGGGTTTTGATTCACAACAGACATTTACTAGCCGTGTGATCAAGAGAATTATTTAATCCATGATTCTTTGATTTACGTTATCTGTAGAATGGGCTTTCACAGGGCCTAAGGTCTAGGTTGAGGATTGAATGAGATAATGCATGGAAAGCACATTGACAAGGTGACAAACATAAGTAAGTGCTGTGTGAACATTATTGAAAATAATACTAATGGAGGTGGGGGAACAGGACTGTCATGTTTAAGGGCACAAACTTATAATGAGCAGTAAATAAGTCCTAGAGATATAATGCAAGTACAGTGAATATAGACTACAATATTGTATTATAATAATAAAACTTGCTAAAAAACTAAAAATTATTCCTACCAAATGGAAAAGATAATTAAGTAATGTGATACAGTGCTAATTATCACTCTAAAGGCAATCATGTTACAGTATGTAAGTGAATCAAATTGACATATTGTACACCTTAAATTTATACATAGTTATATGTCAAATATTTTTCAATAAAACAGTTAAAAGTTTAAAAAGCACTGTTAATAAGCACTACATATTATTGGATATTTTAGTTATTTTCAATATTCTACAATTATAACTAATGTGTAATAAATATCTTTGTGCTTAAATCTTTGCTCATATTTTAGACTTTTTTATAATATATTTCTGGTAGTAGAATTGGCTCAGATGGTAAAGCGTCTGTCTACAATGCAGGAGACCCGGGTTCGATCCCTGGGTTGGGAAGATCCCCTGGAGAAGGAAATGGCAATCCACTCCAGGACTATTGCCTGGAAAATCCCATGGACAGAAGAGCCTAGTAGGCTACATCCATGGGGTCGCCAAGAGTCGGACACGACTGAGCGACTTCACTTCACTTCACTTCACTTCACTTTGGGATTTTTAAAGGGTTCTTGATAATAGTTGGGGCAACGCAAGATGCTTGCATTAAGCAGAGATAAAATCCCAGTTCTTGGCGACTTAGCTCAAAAAAGTTTATTGTTTGCTCACGTGAAGTTTAAAAGGGTGTCCTGGTTAGTAAAGGGAGGAGGACTTTCACATGAATGCACAGAGGTCGGATTTCTTCTTCAGGTGCAGCCGCCTGTAATCAGCTGGTTTTTGGGGAAAGGGGAGAGCTTATAGTACATGGAAGGTTTTCATGGATCAGGTCTAAAAGTGGTACACATTTTTCCTACTCATGTTTCATTGGCTAGAACTTAGTCACATGGCCACACCTGACTGCAAAGGAGGATGGGAAATGTGGTCTAGTGCATCCTAGGGAAGAAAAAAATGATTCTATGGGTAGCTGGCCAGTCTCTGCCCAGTAGTCACTGGTTTTCTCATTTAATTGTCTAAACTTCAATATTTGCTACCTCTGTGGTAGCTAAAAAATAATAACCCTAATATATAAAGGTTTATTGAAAGCAACAAGTAAAAGTCAAATATTCTAAAACAATAAAATAGCAAGTTATAGATCTACATATAGAACCCTTTCCAATGACCAATAAGCTACTCACAATAAATCTTTTACCATGACTGGCAATCAGTGAACTGTAAATTAATGTAAAATATCAAATATTTAAAATATAAAAATTAAAACCTTCTGGCATATCAACAAATTTTTCCTAACAATGAAACTCACTGATGATGAAGTAAAACAAGCATTCTTATAAGATCCTGGTGGTAGTCAGTCTTGCTGAAGAACACTGTGACAATCTATTTCTAGGTACATGTTTGAGAAAATAAATATAGAATTATCTATAAGCACATAAAGCAGCATTTAAAATAGCAAAAATATAGAAACAAAATTAATGTGCAACATTAGGATATTATTTTAATAAAATAAGGTACATCTTCCCTGTTTGCTCAGTAGTAAAGAATCTGCCTGCAATTCAGGAGACATGGGTTTGAATCCCTGGGTTGGGATGATCCCCTGGAGAAGGAAATAACAACCCACCTCAGTATTCTTGCCTGGGAAATCCCACAGAGAAGTCTGGAGGGCTGCAGTCCATGGGATTGCCGAAGAGTTGGACATGACTGAACGACTAAACAAAGTAACAGCCCATCTATAAGATGGACTATTATGTGGACCAAATCAAATTTAAGAATATTTCATTGGAAAACATTTATGATGGATTTAATTTAAAAGCAGATGAATATTTTAGACTTTTTTATAATATATTTCTGGTAGTAGAATTGGCTCAGATGGTAAAGCGTCTGTCTACAATGCAGGAGACCCGGGTTCGATCCCTGGGTTGGGAAGATCCCCTGGAGAAGGAAATGGCAATCCACTCCAGGACTATTGCCTGGAAAATCCCATGGACAGAAGAGCCTAGTAGGCTACATCCATGGGGTCGCCAAGAGTCGGACACGACTGAGCGACTTCACTTCACTTCACTTCACTTCACTTTGGGATTTTTAAAGGGTTCTTGATAATAGTTGGGGCAACGCAAGATGCTTGCATTAAGCAGAGATAAAATCCCAGTTCTTAGCGACTTAGCTCAAAAAAGTTTATTGTTTGCTCACGTGAAGTTTAAAAGGGTGTCCTGGTTAGTAAAGGGAGGAGGACTTTCACATGAATGCACAGAGGTCGGATTTCTTCTTCAGGTGCAGCCGCCTGTAATCAGCTGGTTTTTGGGGAAAGGGGAGAGCTTATAGTACATGGAAGGTTTTCATGGATCAGGTCTAAAAGTGGTACACATTTTTCCTACTCATGTTTCATTGGCTAGAACTTAGTCACATGGCCACACCTGACTGCAAAGGAGGATGGGAAATGTGGTCTAGTGCATCCTAGGGAAGAAAAAAATGATTCTATGGGTAGCTGGCCAGTCTCTGCCCAGTAGTCACTGGTTTTCTCATTTAATTGTCTAAACTTCAATATTTGCTACCTCTGTGGTAGCTAAAAAATAATAACCCTAATATATAAAGGTTTATTGAAAGCAACAAGTAAAAGTCAAATATTCTAAAACAATAAAATAGCAAGTTATAGATCTACATATAGAACCCTTTCCAATGACCAATAAGCTACTCACAATAAATCTTTTACCATGACTGGCAATCAGTGAACTGTAAATTAATGTAAAATATCAAATATTTAAAATATAAAAATTAAAACCTTCTGGCATATCAACAAATTTTTCCTAACAATGAAACTCACTGATGATGAAGTAAAACAAGCATTCTTATAAGATCCTGGTGGTAGTCAGTCTTGCTGAAGAACACTGTGACAATCTATTTCTAGGTACATGTTTGAGAAAATAAATATAGAATTATCTATAAGCACATAAAGCAGCATTTAAAATAGCAAAAATATAGAAACAAAATTAATGTGCAACATTAGGATATTATTTTAATAAAATAAGGTACATCTTCCCTGTTTGCTCAGTAGTAAAGAATCTGCCTGCAATTCAGGAGACATGGGTTTGAATCCCTGGGTTGGGATGATCCCCTGGAGAAGGAAATAACAACCCACCTCAGTATTCTTGCCTGGGAAATCCCACAGAGAAGTCTGGAGGGCTGCAGTCCATGGGATTGCCGAAGAGTTGGACATGACTGAACGACTAAACAAAGTAACAGCCCATCTATAAGATGGACTATTATGTGGACCAAATCAAATTTAAGAATATTTCATTGGAAAACATTTATGATGGATTTAATTTAAAAGCAGATGAGAAAAAATAATCTCAATCTTATAAAAACCTTATATGTTTGTATGTTATATGCACTAAAAATATTTGGAAGGAATTATAGCGGTGGCAAAATTCAGAGGTGGAGAGCAGGAATTAGGATTATGGTGATTTTTCTTAATTTATATTTTCCAAGTTTTCTGCATTGAACACGTGTTATCTTTATAATTCAAGAAATGAAATGTAACTTTAAAATCAGATACAGTTTTGAGGAAAAATTGGATATGAATCATTTCAACTCATGTTTTTGAGATTAGAGTATGTTTTCAACTCATTTATCATCAGCTTTCCCATTGAAATAAACGTAGATCTTCTGAAACAAGCTGAGCTTGTTTCTGTTTTTTTTTATTTTAAAAATAATGTGCTAAGATTATACCTATGTTTTGCAAAGTAAAAAAATTATGTGGTTTATTTTATAACTGGTTCACTGAAGTTATCTTGGCTAGAAAGTGTATTGTAAGACTTTTATTAGATGTAGTTACTCTAGAGCAAAAGTAACTGGCAATAGTAAATTCTTTCCTCTCACATTTTTGAAATTCAAAGGTAAAAGACAAATATCGAATAATGTTCCAAGTAATTATTTTCTGTGACATTTGCCTAGTTGAAATGATATAAAATGTTGCCTATGAAAGAAACAAATCCCTTTCAGGAAATTCAGGAGCAGAGTATATGCTCTTATTTGCATGACATGTGAAAGGTCAGAGAAAATGGAATAAATCGGGGGGAGAAGTCCTTTCTTGCACTCAGGGATTAATATTGCCAAAGCAGGAGCACAATAACCTTTTATAACTCCTTCACTTGATTTAAATTAAAAGAAGAAAACCTTAGAATATATGAAATGCTTGGAAAACACTCTGGCAGAGCTGCCAATGACCTTATTTTACTGTTTGTTATCCTGTCAGAGGAACTGACAGGCGTAACATTCTAGAAGAGATAGAAGGTGATACAGTTCAGTGCTGTGCAGATTTACATGAATATGGGAAAATGAGAGCCACTGGGTGAGCTAGTTAAGTATATAATGTTTCAGATTTTCCTAAGGAGACTAAGAAAGGCCTTAGCATGGTATTCAGATGGCTTCAAAGAGGGCCTGCTTTTGATCCACATTATATCCAGTCTTATGTCTGGTTCTCTGGTACAGCTTTGATGTAGCAGCCTGGCTGTCCATTTTCCTTTTCTGGGTGTGTAATCCTAAATTCACTGCCTTGCCCTGAGAGAGCAGGTTTATTCCATTTAATAACCTGAAACAGTGTTTTTTTTTTTTTTCTTAAAGATGTCTCAAACATGCTGCTAGTAGTGGGGAAGATGACCAGTTTATTTCTTTCTCTAATTTTCCCTAGCAAGAATTTAACAATAATATATTCATATACTTAATAGTGTACCTACTATATATAAGAAGGTGTAAGTGCTTGAACATAAGAATTTTTGAGTCTTTCAGCAGACACAATATTTGTTTGTGTCCTTTTTTGCTTCTGACAGAGAAAGATATCTAAGATTATGGTGGTAGAATTTAGTGGTACATATTTTACATGTATCTGAGATTCCCTAGAGTGATTAAGTGTTACTGCTGTTTTAAGGTGATTCATGTCGTAAAGACTGATATTAGTGGCTTCGCACAGGCTGTCTTTATATATCAGCCAGTTAACAAACAAGCAAACAAAAATCAGTTAAATCACCCAGTGGGAAAAAAGCACATAAACCCTGTCTCCCATAGGCTACCCCTACTTCTTTGCTCTCCACCACAAATCTTTTTATTAATTGTTGTCCAAAGTGGGGGCAGCCGGAGACTGTGGGTGAGAGTAACAGAGTGAGTCAGAGATCCAGAAAGTGAAACGACTTGATAGTAGACAGCGGGAAATCAGAGTCAGACAATCCCTGTGGTCAGGACTACAGAGCTGGCGTGACTCGGGGCACGTGCCCAGAGGTGTCCTTGTGTGTTTCAGTGTGGGACGGCGGCCATGGAGTGCGTGCGGCAGTACATCAACGACGTGCTGGACTTCATGGCAGACATGCACACGCTGACCAAGCTGAAGGTAAGAGGGCTGCATCCCCTCATCTCTCAGGGGAGTGGGAGGGGGCGGCATTTGTAGGGAACTGAAGCAGCCAGATGGAAATTTATCCTAACCTGGAGAGGTAGCAATGGCAGTGTTGAATGAGCCCATGTCCTGGGACTCTGAAGAACCATGTTTGCCTCTGCAAAGAAGGGGTGGAGAAAGGAAAGGAGATTTCCACAGTGGTGTCAGTTCTGTGCATACCTTTATTTTTGCCCCATTTATTCAATTCTTACCAGGACCTGTATTGTAAAATGTTCCCATTTTATGAATGTAGACACTGAGGCCTAGAGTAATGCAGTCTTTTGCTCAAGGTCACACTTCTGATAACTGATAGAAACAGAGGTGACCTGAGACTGTGGGGACCTCCTCCAATCCAGCCTCTTTTCACTGTACCACCCAGTGTCATTTAATTACCTTGAGCCTTAGTTTCCTCATTTGCAAAAGAAGTCCAATGAACCCACCTAAATAAACCTAGCTTTGTTGACCACTACAAGATTTGGTGTGAAATAATGCATGTGTTCTTGCCTGGAGAATCCCAGGGACAGAGGAGCCTGGAGGGCTGCCGTCTATGGGGTAACACAGAGTCGGACACAACTAAAGCGACTTAGCAGCAGCAGCAGCAGCAGCAATGCATGCGAAGAGACTTGTGTAAACTTTAGTTTGTAGGAAATGTGTACACATTATACAAACATAAGCTGTTTATGGTTTTGTCTGTATCAACGTTATCTTCTTCCAGAAAATAATTAAAGACAAAGCAACATTTAATTTGCATAGGGACAAAATCCTAGTGAGGTTGTTGAGGTTATTGATTGCTTTGCAGGGTGGAATGAATTGCTGATGCCAGTCACCGTCCTTGCTGTGAGTCAACTAGGCAGCTAAAAGACTGATAGTCTGAGAGATTTGAGGAAGACCCAGGAAAAAGAGCAGAAGATCCAAACATGGGCCAATGAGCAGCCAGGTTGCAGTCTGGCACTAAATGTGGCTTTTTGAGAAACAGGAGCTGGTTGTCCCAGAAGTTGATCAGCTAAAACTACAGTCCTTTCAGCACCCAGCTCAGTTTCCAGACTGCTCAGATAATCCAAATGTTTCTTGGGTGTAGGGATAGGTGGAGACTGAAATGAAAATTTAAATGGACGATTTCTCACGATATCCAAATCCAGTCATTTCTGAGTAAGCGTCCCTAATGTTTGGTCATGCACGGGTTACTGATTGCTAAACCTGGCTGCTCACACTGAGACAGTTTTGATGTCTGAAGAGGAAATATTATCTAAACAACTTTATAGCCACCTTGAAAATACAGAGAAAAATATTAAGAAGGACCCATGATGACCAGATGGGTGGGGACTTCTGACCTAATCCAACTCTTTGAATTTATATATTAGGGAAACAGATCAGAAGAGTCAAGTGGCAAGTGGCTGATCTAAAGCCATGGGAGTTTAGGACAGAGCTGGGTCTAGAACTTACACCTCATCTCCCAGTTCAGTGCCCTTTCTACTAAGCCACACTGAGCAATGAAATTTTTCTGAATTAATTCACCAATATGTCTTGAGTAACATGCCTGCCATCATTCTAGACATTTAAGGATGTGATGATGAGCAAAAACAGACGACAGCGGCTGCTCTCATTTAATTTATAGTCTGACAGTGATGGCCAGTTTTAATGAGAATTTCATACAAACTGAAGTGAAACTGTGACTTTCACAATTGCTATGAAAAAGGGGTACACAATGGCATGAGAGCTTCTAATAGGGTGAAATGGCCTAGCCAGGGGAGTTAGAAAGGCTCATAGAGGTCAGGCTTCCCAAGTGGCTCAGTAGCAAAGAATCCGCCTGCCATTACACGAGATGCAGGAGATGCGAGTTTAATCCCTGGGTTAGGAAGATCCCCTGGAGGAGACGTGAGTTCAATCCCTGGGTTGGGAAGATCCCCTGGAGGAGGAAATGGCTATCCACTCCAGTATTCTTGCCAGGAACATCCCATGAACAGAGGAGCCTGGCAGACTATAGAGTCCATGGGATCACAAAGAGTCAGACGTGACTGAGCGACTGAGTACACACGCATACGGAGGAGGTCAAGGAAGGCTTCCTTGAGGAGGTGACATCAGAGTTAAAATCTGAGTAATGAATAAGGCCAGCTAGGTAAAGAGAGGCAGAAACAATATTTCAGGCAGAGCAAACAGCATGAGTGAAGGCCAGTGATTGGGGAGGGGGAAAGCATGGAGAGCCAGTGAAGCTGGACCACACGGATGAAGGGATAAGGTCCAGAGGTCTGTAGTGTCTAGACTGTCTCAGGTTGTTTAGGCCATGATAAGAATTTTTTCCCTCTTTGTCACGAAACCCCTAAAGAAGTTCAAATCAGTTGTAGCTTGGGAGTGATGATAGAAGGTGTGGATACGACAACCTGATCTTTTGTAAAGAGTGTCCTGAAATGTCCCCGGGTACTTTGCCAAAGTCACAAAAACACCACTTGGTTTTGTAGAGCCACATGAAGACATGTTCCCAGCCTCTGCACGAAGATACCTTCGGTGGACATCTCAAAGTCGGGCTGGCTCAGATCGCAGCCATGGAAATCTCCCGGGGCAACCACAGAGACAACAAGGCTGTGACCCGCTATCTGCCTTGGCTCTATCACCCCCCTTCTGCAATGCAGCAAGGGTAAGACCCTTATTATTCTGGCAACGAGGCAGGAGACACCCCTGACCTTCCTGGGGCTCGGTAAGAGCTGCCGAATGCACTGAAGATCTAGAGGATAAATATGATTGGTTGGAAAGATGGGATTTGAAACCAACTTCCATACTTATTTGACGACCCAACAGCATTTTTTTGAACACAAGTACTTCATGACATATGGGCTTGCCAGGTGGCTCAGTGGTGAAGAATCTACCTGCCAGTGCGGGAGACACAGGAGACTCAGGTTAGATCCCTGGATCGAGAAGATCGCCTAGAGAAAGAAATGGCAACCTGCTCCAGTATTCTTGCCTGGGAAATTCCATGGACAGGGAAGCCGGGAGGACTACAGTCCATTGGGTTGCACTGAGCACATTGACATGCTGCCAGTAAAACCTGTGCTTGTACCAAAGCCTCGGTCCTTTTGATGGGTGTTGAAAACTTGGAGCTTAGAACTACCACTTCAACTCGTAATTTCCACTAGTTAAGTACATTGATAGGTATTTATGTTAGTGCTTACATTGCCTCTGCCTTCAATGAGCTTAGACCTTAGCTGGAACAGAATCTACAGCAGAGATGAAATAGAGTGCAAGGAAGTGTGAGCACCTGACCGTGCCCGAAGGGCGGCCGAAAAGAGGGAGGTGCCCGTGGACTAGTTCATTTGAGAACTCAGAGCAGGCTTGGCCTGCCATCTTGCATGAGCAGCTTCCAGGCTAGAGGAGAGGTTTGAAGGTGGGATGGAGGGAGGGGGATGGGGATGGAGGGAGGGGGAGGAGGCTGGAGGAGGGGGAGAACAGGAAAATGGGTGGCAGTGTGTTTTAGCTCCTCTTCTATTCCTCCCCTTCTGGTGGATATATCGAGAACTCTCTAATGAGAAGAAAGGAAAGAATTTAGAAAGAGAAACTAATCAGAAAGGCAGCCAGATTTATGGAAGAATGATATTTAATCCTGTGTCACCAAAGGCTGCTTTTTGCTCGAGAAGCTGAGCTCCAGGATTAGAGTGGGAAACAAGAAAAAAACATTTATCACTTCATTGGCACTTTGTTGCTTTGGTGTTTTATTTTATGTAATTGCCTACAAGGCCACACTTTTACACCCCTCCATCAGTGTTTGTTGAGCAGCCAATGAAACAGAAAGCCCAAAACATCTCTAACACTTCCTTCCTCCCTAATAGACCAAAAGAATTCATCGAGTGTGTCTCCCACATCCGGCTCTTGTCCTGGCTGCTTCTGGGTGCCCTTACCCATAATGCGGTGTGTCCCAATGCCTCCTCTCCCTGCCTGCCCATACCGCTGGATGCAGGTTCCCATATTGCAGACCATCTTATTGTTATCCTGATTGGATTTCCAGAGCAATCAAAGGTAAGTGATTTCTGCAAGATTAAAGCCATATGCATCAAGATTGCTAATGGAACCCTTATCGGCCAATTACATTTCTTCTGAGAAGGAAATGCACCTTATCACTTGCCCTCCTGTGGATGCTAGGAAAGCAACTTTGTGCTAATGCCTTATTTAAAGTTGTTTAAATTCCCAGACTATTTTCTCTTCCCCCTAAGTTGTTTTTCGGTTTACTTTTATGAAGATAAATTACAGAGGCAAGCAAGAGTTAGCTTCCTAGGCATTGCTGTCTCAAAATAATGAAGAGAAATAAAAGGCTCGAAATATAATAAAACTTCCATGATCAGTTTTTATAAACAAATATGAGGTGGAGGGAAATTTATTCTCTAATTTTTTATGCACTGTCTTTTCAACTCAGATCTCTAGAGATATATGAAGAGACAAAATGAAAATAAGGGCAGTTGGGAACTCACTGAATTATATATGGGAATCACTTACACAGAGGAACTTATAAATTGTAGAGGCGGGTGGTGTGCTTAAGGGAATAAAGTAAATCCAAGGCTTAGCATCAATCATGAGCCTGTACAAGCAAACCAGACAGCTGGTACTGCTCAGCTGTGAGGAGCCTAAGTCCCCTCACAGAGCCTAGGCCAGTTCTAGGAGCTCATGGTGGTTTTGGGAACAGCTGGGATTTGGGCTAGCTAGGGCAATAGATTTTTTTAAAATTATTATTCTGCAATAAAATAAAGCACCCATCCAAATTATCTGAATGATGTTTACAAAAGGAAGTAGGCAGTTGGTTCCTAATATTTCAACCCCATCTGTGTTTGATTGCTAACGATGATACTTTGTAATTCTGTGACACTGAAAGGTTACTTAACCTGTCTGAGCTCTGGGTTTTCAGCTGTAGAATAGATGAGGTGGTGTGAGAGTTAAGAAGGTAAACAGGGAACCTTTAGCACAGTGTTTGGGACGTCACAGTTGCTCACTCAGTCAGTACTTACTACTAGTTAGGAATCCTGTCTCTACTGCTGCTGCTCCTGCTGCCATTACTAGTGGTATAATTCTTAAGCGCTGGATAGTGCATCGTTATATATCACCTCATTTACTCCAAGCTACAACTCTCTGAGGGGGGTACCATTACTCCCATTTCACAGAGGGGCAGACATCCTAAAACGGTGGAATGATTGTTCTTGCTAATCTAGTTTAGGGATAGGCATGTTACTTTCATTAAAGGGCAAGGGGGTGGGGGTGGGGGTTTCCCTGGTGGCCCAGTGGTAAAGAATCTGCCTGCAGTGCAGGAGATACAGGTTTGATCCCTGGGTTGGAAAGATCCCCTGGAGAAGGACATGGCAACCCAGTCCAGTATTCTTGCCTGGAGAAGACACAGGAGCCTGGTGGGGCCATGGGGTCGTGGGAGTTGGACACAACTGAGTGACTAGACCAGCGCCACCACTAGGAAGGAGGTGGGCAGACAGTCTGCAAACCGAGGTGCCTTCTGTCTGAAAAGGTGCTTGGTCTCTAAGCAGCCTCCCACTGACTGAGCGAAGGGCAGACTGTCTGAAGGTGATGAGTCATGAGCTTGTACCTTGGAGACAGCTCCGCCAGCCTCGGATCGCTCGAATCGCATGCACTTTGGCCGTGCCCCTTCGAAGGCCAAAGTCACTCGGGGAGAGCTCCGCGGAGCGCCACAGCCCACTAGAGCAGCCACGCGGGGAGAGCTCCGCGGAGCGCCACGGAGCGCCACGGCCCACTAGAGCATGACGGTTCCCTGTTTGCTTCCTCTGCAGACCTCCGTGCTGCACATGTGCTCTCTTTTCCACGCGTTTATCTTTGCTCAGCTCTGGACCGTGTATTGTGAACAAAGTGCCGTAGCTACGAATGTCCAAAGTCAGAATGAATTCAGCTTCACAGCGATCCTGACAGCGCTAGAATTCTGGAGTAGGGTGACCCCCAGCATCCTTCAGCTGATGGCCCATAACAAAGTGGTGAGTTCACAGACGGGTTTCCCCTCTTGGATAGAATCTCAAAACGTGTAAATCACTCTTGGTCCTCACAGTACGTGCTTTTTAAAGACCTCAGTTGTAATCATATGTAAATGGATTGGTGAATTTCTATGTGAAAAACAGGATATTCTACATGCGTAATAATTTTGATGAAAAACAAAGCAAACAAGTAAATTCAGTTAAAACAGGGTTTGTTTTCTCTGCCTAGTGGCAAAGGAAACATGTGTGAAACTTCTACCTTTACAAGGTGTCTTGTTCTATAAAGTCAGAGAGTTAGGAAGGGGTTTTATATTTGGATTCTAAGGCAGTTTAGGGAAACTGTGGTCAGTTAAGAGCAGACTGACTGTGTGTGTTAATTCCACTTAGGGCAAAAAATCTGAAAAGAGTTTCACCTTTTTGAGTTGCTCTCCAAGGACCTAGGCTCCTTAGCCTTCAAACCCAGTTGCATTTTAATGCAGATGGTTTACCTTGTTGGAAAAGATCTGAGATATGGCTAGCATGGGTCCATGTCTTTGAACAAGCTTGGCTTAGTCCAGTAGAGTTAAGATTGGAGGGTATATGGGAGGAATTTCCAAAGGAGCCCTCTAGTTCAGTTTGCTGCTTCGGAGGAGGATTCTCAGCTGGGAAGGCAGCATCCAGTGTCTTGGTTACGGGCGCTTCATCAGTAGAATTCATATCTGTGAAGGGCAAAGGGCCTGGAAGAACACCATAATGATGATCCCACTGTGCCCAGAAACCCAGCAGTTCACTGTCCACAAAGGCATTCTGGAATAGTTTTTGATTGATTGAATAATTAATCTCAGAAACATTATCTTTTAGTTATCATTGGAAAGGGGAATATCTTTTACTTTCAGTGAAGCACTTTCTAGAAGCAGATATTATTAAGCAGTTGTGTATGGAGGGAGGTGTTTTAATTTAGCTTAAAGGATTTATGTGAAAACCTTAGGGTATGCAAACAGTTCTGACCACCACATAATTACATTTCTTAGATGGCAGAGTTTGGGACTGAAGAAGCACATGGAGGTCAAGTTTTCCATTCTGCTATTTTACAGACAGTGAAACTGAGACCTTAAATTTAAACTAGAGATTCAGGGTTTCCTTCTATTGTCACTAGGGTTTTTTTTTGGTATCGTTAATATCTCTCCTCTAAATCTCTTTCAATATTCAAATGCAAGAAATGGATGTGTTACAGGTGAATCTTGTACAAATCATGTTACAAATGAATTTGAATTAATTTTAAAGTCCAAAAATTTATATGGTTAAACCATATAAGCTAGTCTGGTAAAATCTCCCCTGGAGTGTTTAAAATCTAGCCATAGGGTTCTCTAATGAGGGATTATCATTTCTATTGTATTTTTGAATTGTTGTAAATATGACTGCCTTGTTCCATGGAGAACAAAGCCTCAAACACAGATGGTGCAGTAAATTAAACAACCTCTCCAAGTGGCGAAACTGTGGTGAAAGCATCAAGATGGAGAAAAGGACCTACGCCCGAGTTCTGCAGTTGGAAATGAAGAAAGCAGAAGCCATTTATCCTCTGGTGTGAATCGCAGCGTGGTACAGTTTAGTGAGGTCAATACCTGAATTCCGTTGGCAGCCCGAGTTAGATGAGCAAGGCATGACAATTGCAAAACCTCTGCAGCTTATAAAATCCAGTTTCTGGCTGAAGTTTTAGAGATGAATAAATACCATTCCTTGTGATCCTCTCTGGTTGTTGTGCAGAAAGTCCTCGTGGGCACAGGGCATGGGTTTTTCTGTGGCTGCAGACTGGGAGTGGAATTGATTTTCATATTTGTTGTTTCAGATGGTAGAAATGGTGTGTCTCCATGTGATTAGTTTAATGGAGGCATTGCAAGAATGCAATTCGACAATTTTTGTCAAGGTAGGAAATTCTTATGATTTTTATAGACCTTTACTTGCTTCTAAAACTGTGAGATTAAAAATTGCTGTTCTTGTAAGCCATCCAGTTTGTGATAATTTATTATAGAGCCCTAGGAAACTAAGACCCTAACTCTGCTTCATTGAACTTCCCTTTTCAAACAAGATGCATGAGCAGTACATTTTTAGGGATAACTTGACTGTTACCAGAAAACTCAAGGCAGTTGGTTCAAATGGAATAGACATGGCTTATCTAGCTTAACAGTCAATAGCAACGTCAACATTATAAGAGAAACTATATGACTGACACTTGGGTGATCATACCTGATTTTAGTTTTTACAGCTTTATTAAAGTATAATTTATAGACTGAACAGTATACACATTTAAAATGTACAATTTGTTATCTTTATATCACATATATGATGCCCATGAAACTGTCACCAAGGTCAAGGTAATGAGTGTAGTCCTCACTCTCTAAAGTTTTCTCTTACACATTTATTAGTCTCTGTTCCGCCACTTCCTATACCCCCACCTCCTCATCCCCAGGCACCTTCTAATCTGCTTTCTGTCATAATAGCTTAGTTTCACATTCTAGAATTTCATATAAATAGATTTATATAGTAGTTAAGCTTCTTTCTCCTTCTTTCATGCAGAATAATTATATTGCGATTAATCCATGTTACATGTATCAGTAGATTATTTTATGTCTGAGTAGTATCCATTATATGGATATAACACAGTTAATTTATCCATTCATCAGTTAATGGACGTCTGAGCTGTTTCCTAAAGTTTGAGGCTATTAAAAATAAAGCTCACTCATGTACGTAAGTCTTTGTGTAGCCATAGGCTTTCGTGTGTGCTGGATAAATACTGAGGAGTTGAATTGCTGGGCCATATGATATGTGTATAACTTTTAAAGAAATTGGCAGACTGTTTTTCCAAGGTGATTGTACCCTGTTACATTCACACCAGCAGTATGTATCCAGTGCCTGTACATCTTCATCAACACTTAATGTAGTTAATCTTTAATTTTAGTCATTCTGAGAACTGTGTAGTGGTGTCTGATCATAGTTTTAAATTGCATTTTCCTATTGGCAAATGATCCTTGACATCTTTTTGTGTTCTTATTTGCTATCCATACATCTGCATGGTAAAGTACTTTTAAAATTATTTGCCCATTTTAAAAAAATCAAGTTTTTTTTTTTTCTTATTATTATTGTTCGGATACAAGTCTTTTATCAGATATGTCATTTGGAATGATTTTTTTCTGTGTTTGTCTTTCCATTGTCTTCACAGTGACTTTTGAAGAGCAGAAGGTCCTAATTTTGATGAAGTACCATTTATCAAATTTTTATTTTATTAATTATGCTTTTGGTGGTGTATTTAAGAAAACCTTTGCCTAATCAAAGACAGAGTTTTGCTTGTGTTTTCTTCTAGGTATTATATATGTTTTCTTATGATCCATTTTGAGTTAACTTTTGTATGTGTGTGGTTTGGATTAAGGTGCTTTTTATGTGTGTAGATATCCAGTTATTTCAAGATTGTTAAAAATTCTATCCATTGAGTTACATTTGCACTTTTGTCAAAAATCAATTGACTGTTTATATGTATGGTTCTATTTCTGGATACTCAATTCAGTTCTATTGACCTGTTTGTCCTTCTTTGACCACACTGTCTAGGTTACTGTAGCTTTCCAGTGTGCCTTGGAATCACGTAGTGTTAGTCCCCTAAATTTCTACGTCTGTTTCAAAGTTGTTTTGGCTATTCTAAGTCTGTTGCATTTCTAGATACATTTTAAAATTAACTTGTCAGTTATTACACAAAGCCTCCTGGGAATGTGGGTTGCATTGAATGTATAGATCACTTGAAGGAGAATTGAGATATTAGCAATATTGAGTTTTCCAGTCTATGAACACAGTATATCACTCTATTTATGTCAGCATTGACTTTTCTCAGCAATATTTTATAATTTTGCATATATGGACCTAGAGTATTTTGTTGAATTTATCCCTAAGTGTGTTATCCCTAGTAGTTCAGATGGTAAAGCATCTGCCTGCCATGCAGGAGACCTGGGTTCAATCCCTGGGTTGGGAAGATCCCCTGGAGAAGGAAATGGCAACCTACTCCAGTGTTCTTGCCTGGAGAATCGCATGCACAGAAGAGCCTGGTGAGCTACAATGAATGGGGTCACAAAGAGTCAGATACAAGTGTGTAATAATTTTATATTCTTATAAATAATGTTTTTTGCAGTTAAATTTTTATTTTATTGTTACTATTTAGAAATATAACTGATTTATACCTTATATCCTGCAACCTATTAAACTCATCTATTAGTTCTGGTAAACTCATGTATTAGTTTTCTTGCAGATTTCATCAGATTTTCTATTTAGACAGTTATGTGCAAATAGAAGCAGTTTTCTTTTATTCTTTTGGATTTTTATAGTTTTAATTTCTTTTTCTTTTCCTTCTGCTCTGGCTAAATCCTCTAGTAAAAGCTGCAATAGAAGCCCTGATAGTTGAAAGCCTTGTCTAGTTCCTATTCTGAGGAAGAAGCACTCGTTAAATATAAGTGTTAGCTGTTAGCTTTCCATAGAGACCTTTGTCAGATTGAACAAGTGTCTCCTCTTCCTAGTCTGCTAAGAACGTTTATCAGGAATAGATGTGGGCTTTGTCAAATGCTTCCTCTATGTTTATTGAGATGGTCATTACATTTTTCTTTTTTGACTGTTTCAGGGATTGAGTTTTTGAATGTTAAACCAACCTTATATTCCTGGGATGAACCATTTGGTCTTGATGTATTGTTCTCTTATATATTGCTGAATTCTATTTGCTAACTCTTTAAAATAATTTTTTGCATCAGTGTTTATGAGGGATACTGGACTGTAATTTTCCTTCCTTGTAATAACTATTATTTTGATTTCGGTATCAGGGTAATGATGGCCTTATAGCATAAATTGGAAAGTATTCCTTTTCTGTTTTCTGAAAAAGTTTGTATAGGTTTAGTGTTATTTTTTTCCCTTAAGTATTTGGCCATATTCACCAATGGAACTGCCTGGGCTTGGAATTGTCTTTGCAGGAGGGTGTTAAACTTCAATTTCTTATAACTTGTATGATCTGACTCGTTTCAAGCTCTTTGAGGCTTGTTTCATGGCCCAGGGTATTGTCCATCTCGGCAGGTGCTCTGTGTTCACTAGGAAAGAGTGTCTTCTGCTGCTGTTGAACAGTCTCCTTTGCCAGCTGCTTCAAGCTTCTTGAGAGTGCTGTTCATTGTTTTGTTCCTGTCCTTTGCTCTTTTTCTATCTGCTTAGTCTATTGATTACTGAGAAAGGGGTATTGAAATATCTCCCTAATTTATCTTTTCAAATCTACCAGTTTTTGTTTCACAGATTACACAGCTAGGCAAATTTTCTTTTGATGAGTGTTAGGACAGTGTATTTTTTCCCTGTCCTTTGACCTATTTGTGTCTTTATAGTTAAAGTATGTTTCTTATAGGCAGCATAGGGTGTTGCACTTTTAAAAAATCCAATCTGACAATCTCTTTTAATTAGGTTTTTTTAAACCATTTTTACTTAATGTGTTTTGTGATATTATTTGGCTTAAAATATCTTGTTATTTGTTTTCTATATTTCCCGTGTGTTCTTTGTCCTTTATTCCCTCTTATTCTACCTTCTTTTTGACTGATTTTTAATGAGTAAATTTTGGATATAATTTCTTCTTTTTTGGTTTAGTTTCCTAAGGGGAAAGCTGAGGTCACTGATTTGAGTACCTTTTTCTATCCAGTTGTCAGTATTCAGTGCTCTAAGTTCCCCCCTAAGTACTGCTTTAGCTGCATTCCTCTGAATTTTTATATATTCTCATCTTCATTCAGTTCAAAATAATGTCTAATTTCCTTTTTGACATCTTTGATCCATGGGTTATTTAAGTGTGTTTTTCAGTAATCTTATTACTTATCTGTCTTAGTTGCTGTTGTTTTAGTGGTTGACTTAGAGTTAATAGTCTACATTTTTAACAACCCAATCTACCTTCAAATAATAATATACCAGTTCAGTTCAGTTCAGTTCAGTCGCTCAGTCGTGTCCGACTCTTTGCAACCCCATGAATCGCAGCACGCCAGGCCTCCCTGTCCATCACCAACTCCCGGAGTTCACTCAGACTCGCATCCATCGA
>SJYX01013436.1:10281-76272 GCA_006410675.1 Oreotragus oreotragus
TTTTTTTTTTCTTTTTTTAAATTTAAACCACAGAATACGTTTTGGGCGGCTTGTTTGTTCTTGGACCATCTACTTCTAATACCTGATAACAGAACTCAATTCACATTCTTGCTGACAATGAGAAGGCAGCCTAACTTTCAGAAATAATGCATTTTACTCTCTTATTTTAATGTACAAAGATCTTCTCCATTTTACAAAACCAAAATTAAATAATAATAACCTCGTTACTGTAAAAGTATTATTAAAAAAAAAGGTTAAAATGTAATTCCCATACAAATGGGAATGAGGATGTGCCAAACTCAAACTCATATAACTCAATAATAAAAATGCAAAAAGAAAACAAATCCAGTTCAAAAGGAAATTTGGAAAAGTTGCATTTTATGTTCAGTGGTTAAAAAAAAAAGTTAAAATAAGATAGTTTAGACACAAAACAAGTTGATGTCTTCCAGAGTAAAGGTTTTAAAGGCATGAATTTGAGATTAACTTCTCTACTAGACAGTAAAAAAAAAAACCCTCCATCATTGATCTAAAATATATATCTCTAATTTTAGAGTTACAAAGTATCAATAAGCATTAAGTCAAAAAACATTACAAGAAAATATGCATAATCAATAATAAATGGCAAGCCAAATGAATTTACATTTCCCTAGGGTCAGATGACCAATAGGTGTGTTGACCTCAGATGGATTTGTAAGGCAATACTCAAGATTAAACTAAAGAGTTATCATTACTTTTACATTTCCAAGTTTTGGAAAAGTTTATTTTGCCTAACCAAGCGCTATCCTTTTTACCATGAAATTTCTCAAGCAAAGGTTATCACATCAATTGCATGAGTTTTGTCATGACCCATTCACTTTTTGTGAGCTTTCTCTAACACTGATAACAGAAAAATGGAATATTAGCAATGATGCCACAGACACCAAATACACATACTTTTTGAAAAACCTTTATTCTTCATTACAATTTGGAAGGACAGGTAAGCCTGGCATGCTACAGTCCATGGGTCACAAAGAGTCGGACATGACTGAGCGACTGAACTTAACTAAAACATTTGGTAGTGCTCCTTATTGCCTGAAAATCCTTTCTTCCAACTTTTTTGTATTATAGCATTGCATAAACTGTTCTTTTTCCTTTTGTGATTCTCTGATCATTTTTTCTCACTCAATTTTTGTATTCCGTTAACCCAATACATTTATAAATCCAAAACCTGGGTCTCACAATTCAAGTATCTCTTCTCTAAGTTCTTCTACTAGAGAGCTCCAGTACCCTCAATATTGAAAGAATTACTTCTGTTAAAAATCTGATAGCTACTAATTCTGATTCAGGGACCAGGATTTTACTAGTAACTATCTACTAGATGGATGTTCTTAATGGCTTTTATTACAGCAAGTTCAAAACAATTATAGCTAGAACAGTAAAGCCCCATTGTCCACAATCTTCTGCTTATTTTACTTACATTCTCCCAACTTAAAGTTTTACTGTAAGCATTATCTCTCTCCTTTATTTCCTACATCCAGCTGTTAGAGTCACGCTATTAAATACCCAAGTGTATGTTTGCAATGCATCTTGCATCACTCTAATTCACTCTACCAGTATACAGAATAGTAGCTTTTTGTTCTTCACCTATGACCTAGTTTTCTGGCTCATGTTGCTTAAGGCAGACACATTCTTTCTGATATAACCTGATTAAACAGGTTAAAATATGACTTTCATAATGCCTTCTGTTTAAAAGTTTTCCTAGGCCCCGTCACTGCTTGGATAAAATTTATACTTCTTTTGATTTTAAATCTTGATTGCTTGTAAGTCAATCCATGATTTGGCCTTGACCTATATGTATTACATGATTTTCCTCTCCTTAATATGCTGTAACTGTTGATCTACTGCCCTCAGTTATCTGCTCAACCAGTTCCCCAATCATTTACCCTATGCTTTCTTCACATTCTTTCTTAGAAAGCCTGGAGGACCAATGATTATATCAGACAAAACAGACTTTAAAATAAAAACTATTACAAGAGACAAAGAAGGATACCACATAATGATCAAGGGATAATCCCAGAAGAAGATATAACAATTAAACACACACACATACACAATCTTAGGAGCACTTCAATATGTGAGGCAAATGTTAACAGCCATAAAATGAGAAATTGACAATAAAGGAATAATACTGGGGATTTTAACACCCCTACTGTCATCAACGGGCAGATCAACCAGACAGAAAATCAATAAGCACAGTCTTTAAATGACACTTTAGACTAAATGGACTTAATTGATATTTACAGAGCATTTCATCAGAAATCAGCTCAAAACACATTCTTTTCAAGTGCACATGGAACATTCTCCATGTGGTGTACTAGAAGCAAGCCTCAAGAATATCTAAATCATATCAGGCATCTTTATTGAAGACTATGAGGAAGCAGGCAGTGTAAGTGATCAGACAATGACAGATGAAGACTGAAACTAATGGTAGTACTGGACTAGGGAATCAATGCTGGGATTTTCAATATAATTTGAAGGCAAAGTTGACAGGATTTTCTGATGGATTGGATTAGAGTACAGGGTAAAGAAAGAGAAACTTCAAAGACGATTTTAAGATTTTTACTTGAGAAACTGGTAGAATACAAATCCAATTAAAAGAGATGGGGAAAGCTGAAAGAAGGGCAGTTACATGGTGGAGAACCACAAATTCTGTTTTGAAAATTTCTACTTATGTATTTCTATTATACATCTAAGTGGGAATGAGGATTAGTCAGGTTACAATAGAAATGGAATGAAAAGTAGAAGTCTTGACTGGAGATACCAATTTGGGAGACTTCAGCATGCAAATAAGATTACTTAGGGGCAGACAGTCAAAGAGAACAAGATTCTAGAACTGATCCTTCAAGCACCCCAACTTTTAAAGAGTCAATACAGAAGACCGCTGTATTGACTAAGGAAAAGCGAAGGAAATAGGAGTATAAAGAGAGCTGTAGGAGGCAGCTGAACGTGTTTCCAAAGAAAAGCTAAGGAAACAGGAGTATAAAGAGAGCTGTAGGAGGCAGATGAGCGTGTTTCCAAAAAGAAGTACCGAATTGTTTCAAATGCTGCCATAATCAAGTCAGATGATGACTGATATAATATTGATGGCTTGGAGTCCCTTGAATAGTTTTCTGACCCCCATCCCACCGCCCCTTTCATGCCTTTCACAGACTAGGCATTCAATAAGCAGTCATTAGCCATTTCCTTTTGTTGCTGCTATATCACAGCGTCACATAAAAATTTATAGTGACAAGTTTCCTAGTAAAAGTACAGTCGTGGCTTATCTCAGGAGTAAATTGAAGGTACTATATTCAATATCTCCTCTAAAAGTTCTCCAATTAGTATAAATCCTTCAGGTATGATGCCCATTTCCAAGACCAAAGTGACTGTGGCTAAGTGGTTANATGTCATATGCTTGCTTTTTTTTTTCTCAAAACCCAGCACAAATACTACAAATAGTCATTAAATAAAAATGATGATTTTTTATTATTTGAGAGAGTTGCCAGAAAGAGAGGGAAGAAAACAGCAAAAATGAACTTGATTTTACAAAGGAACTTTTTAAAAAAGTGTTATTTGGGGGCCTCCGGGTCGGGACGCTCAGGGGCGAGACCAATGTGGAGGCTTCTGGCTCACGAGGGAGTGGATCTAGAAACCCTATTTCAACGTTAGTTTCATGACCTCCGGAACTTTCAGCTGGTTTCTCTTTCTGGAAGCCGGAACTCTTCCTTCTTGTCTCCAGGGCAGGTCTTCCTCTGAGACCACACACTCTCCAGGGCCCTGCAGGACGCGCTCGGCCCCCTTGGATGAACTTGAGGTGGGCGTGGGAACTTCTTGGGTCGCGGTGGCCGAGTGGAGGGCGGAAATGGAGAGCCTCCAGGCTGGAGAAGCGTGAACTGAAGACCCCAGGGAGAGGCCTGAAGCCCCTGCCCGCCCCCACCCCGCCACCTGCCGGTAGATCTTCCTGAGGGCACACCCACCACCCGCCCCACCCCCTTAAGTCTCCTGATCATCGCCATCAGCCACAGATTAACGACGTTCCAGAAGGATACGCCCTTAGTGTGCTCTCCAATCCAACCTGTCTCCACACACTCTTCTTTCTAAGCAAATTGTATTTCAATATGTCAGTTAGAAATCCTTACATGGGTTCCCAGTGCTTTCAGGATAAAGTCCGAGTTTAAGCATGAACTGGGCCCCATCTCCCTCTCTGAATTAGCATGCACCCCATCCCAGGGACTTGCCATGCAAAGTCACACCTCTGTGTTCCTGTGTCTTTCCTGTCCCTCCTTTCATCTTGCCCACCCCTTCGCAGACTGTTAACAGTCTTCAACACCCAGCGCAGGCTGGATGTTCTCCCAGGGCTTCCTTGTGGGCACCTCTCCTGGGCCGCTGTATGCTTGTCTCCATCTGACACAGCTGACCTTGACTTATTTTCCTTCATCTCCACTGCACAGAAGCAGCATGAGTGCACAAGCTCCTGCTGACGCTCTCTGTCCTCATTAAGACTATACTTAGTAAGTGAATGATAGACTTACACACCCATATAATACTTCAACTTCATTAATTTAAAAAATTCTTTTCAAGATTCCACATTGTATTTAGTTGCATTGAGCAGCTCCAGCTGCATACAACGAATTCTGGTAAATTATCTTTTCACTTTTATTCTATTACACATATTTTCTAATATAATATATAAATTATATAATTTGTAAATAATTCCTTCTTACAGCTTCTTGGTCTTGTATGTGCTCAGTTGTGTCTGTTTGCAGCACCAGGGACTGTGGCCCACCAGGCTCCTCTGTCCATGGGATTTCCTAGGGAAGAACACTGGAGTGAATTGCTATTTCCTCCTCCAGCGGATCTTCCCAACCCAGGGATCAAACTTGTATCTCCAGCATATTCTGCATGGGCAGGCAGATTCTTTACCACTGTGACACGTGGGAAGCCCATGGCTTCTTAAATACACCCCTCATTGAAAAGTGGACATTTAATTTCCAAATACATGGGGTTTTTAAAGTTAAAAAGTATATATTATTTTTCTCATTTTCAAGTCATTTTTGGTTTCATCAAAATAATAGGGAGTGTAGTGAGGCAACTTTTGACAAACACGTTGGTTTTTAGTTGACAGCTTATTGATACCATACTACCTAAAGTTATTATAGATATTTTTGATTCTCATATTTACAAATATATTTCAGCATTTCATAAATTTTCTTAAGATTTAGAATATTAAGCTATAATCTTTTTTGTAAACTGTTAATTAAAAAGGTAAAGGTAATATCTGTTCATGGTAAACAACATATAAACATTACAGGAGTATATAAAGTGAAAATTAAGAGTCCTTTATTCCCCATTATTCTAGTACCATGTCACAGCAGCAGGCTATCAAAAACTGTCTCTTATTGTCCTGCCTAAATTCTTACCATACATATTTGCAGAGGTAATAAGTATAATTTGGTGATTGTGTTATGCATCCTATTTCTTTTACACTGTAGAGTATAGCATGTTTCCATATCAGTACATATAAATCTACTTTTCAAAAATTTTAATACCTACAAATAACTTATGTAACAAATTTATAATAATTAAAAAATATGACCCTATATTGATATAATCAAACTATGGATTCTTCACATTACTCATTAAATTGTAGTTTTTATTGAGCTAATTGTAGATTCACTTCCAGTTATGAAATAATATGCCAAGATTCCTTGTACTCATTGTCCAATTACCCGTCATGGTAACATTATATGAAGAAATAATTTCACAACAGACATTGACTTTGATACAATCTACCTAGTAAAGTAATGCTCAAAATTCTCCAAGCCAGGCTTCAGCAATACATGAACCATGAACTTCCTGATGTTCAAGCTGGTTTTAGAAAAGGCAGAGGAACCAGAGATCAAACTGCCAACATCCGCTGGATCATGGAAAAGGCAAGAGAGTTCCAGAAAAACATCTATTTCTGCTTTATTGACTATGCCAAAGCCTTTGACTGTGTGGATCACAATCAACTGCGGAAAATTCTGAAAGAGATGGGAATACCAGACCACCTGACCTGCCTCTTGAGAAACCTAGATGCAGGTCAAGAAGCAACACTTAGAACTGGACATGGAACAACAGACTGGTTCCAAATAGGAAAAGGAGTCCGTCAAGGCTGTATATTGTCACCCTGCTTATTTAACTTATATGCAGAATACATCATGAGAAGTGCTGGGCTGGAAGAAGCACAAGCTGGAATCAAGATTGCCAGGTGAAATATCAATAACCTCAGATATGCAGATGACACCACCCTTATGGCAGAAAGTGAAGAGGAACTACAAAGCCTCTTGATGAAAGTGAAAGAGGAGAGTGAAAAAGTTGGCTTAAAGCTCAACATTCAGAAAANGGTGAAATATCAATAACCTCAGATATGCAGATGACACCACCCTTATGGCAGAAAGTGAAGAGGAACTACAAAGCCTCTTGATGAAAGTGAAAGAGGAGAGTGAAAAAGTTGGCTTAAAGCTCAACATTCAGAAAACGAAGATCATGGCATCCAGTCCCATCACTTCATGGCAAATAGATGGGGAAACAGTGTCCCACTTTTTTTTTTTTGGCTCCAAAATCACTGCAGATGGTGACTGCAGCCATGAAATTAAAAGACGCTTACTCCTTGAAAGGAAAGTTATGACCAACCTAGATAGCATATTCAAAAGCACAGACATTACTTTGCCAACAAAGGTCCGTCTAGTAGTCATGTATGGATGTTAGAGTTGGACTGTGAAGAAAGCTGAGCATTGAAGAATTGATGCTTTTGAACTGTGATGTTGGAGAAGACTCTTGCGAGTCCCTTGGATCCAACCAGTCCATTCTGAAGGAGATCAATTCTGGATGTTCTTTGGAAGGAATGATGCTAAAGCCGAAACTCCAATACTTTGGCTACCTCATGTGAAGAATTGACTCATTGGAAAAGACTCTGATGCTGGGAGGGATTGGAGGCAGGAGGAGAAGGGGACGACAGAGGATGAGATGGCTGGATGGCATCACCGACTCGATGGACATGAGTTTGAGTAAACTCCAGGAGTTGGTGATGGACAGGGAGGCCTGGCGTGCTGCAATTCAAGGGGTTGCAAAGAGTCGGACATGACTGAGCCACTGAACTGAACTGAACTGAACTTTGTGTGTGTGTGTGTGTGTACGAAGGTAGGTATAGATTAAGTTCTATACAGCTTTACCATCTATGTTGACTCAGATATCCACCACCAAAGGCAATATAATAAAGAGTTTTAACACCACAAGGATCTTTCACATTGCCCTTTTATGGACACCTCTCCTTAACCCTGGTAAGCACTAATCTGTCCTTTCTATCTAAAAATGTTCTCATTTCAAAAAATGTTATATTGAGTATAAATGAAATCATATATTAGTATGTTACCTTTTGAGATTAATCTTTTTGTTGAAATCCCAATTAAGTTGTTGCATCCACCAGTGAGTTTTTCATTCCTTTTTACTGCATAGTGATATAACTTAGAATATCAGCACTATAAGCAGTGTGCTATTATCAGATGCCACAGGATCTCCTATCACAACTCATTTTAAGAAATCACATCACAGTGACTCTAACCATCAGGAATTATGTTATGAGATTGATACAGGCCATTGCTGTTTTCAGGAGTGTAATGGTAACTTCATGAATATCGTCCTGCGTGTGGCTCAGGACAGTCTTTCCAATAGAAAATATGTAATATTCAAAAACCATTTCATTTGTTATGTGCTTTATGATTTGGTCAACACGATTTAATTTGAACTTAAGAGACAGAAACAGTCACCTTGGGTTGGCGGAAACCCGGAAGACTTCTGACGTTCTTCTCTGCTGGGATATCTTCCAGCTCAACCAGGGCAGAGTGCCTGGTGCATGAAGAGCTAAGGTGAAAACCAGCTATCTGGGGAGGGCACCCGGGCAAGCAGTCTTTCATGGACTCACCCTTGTGTTTGGAAAAACTTCCTGTTGAAGAACAGGGAGTATCTTAGTGTGCTAAGATAATATCACCCCTTCAGAGCAGTTAGCAAACTGTGAAGGCAAAGGAAGACTGAGGGAAACTACAGATTTAGGACACATTTAACCTCACAATTGCTGAAACAGCTAAAGTGTTTCAGAAAAAGTGAAACAGTATGCTCTCAAAAAGCACTGTTCTAAAAAAGGAAACTAGAAAACAATTGTGCAAATTCATAAGAATTCTTGCATATAATAGAACTTGTTTCCTTAATAATTCTTGGTAAGGGAATGGGGGAATATAGCATAGGAAGTCAAGTTAGGCGTAGATTTATAGGTGGGAAAATGTACATTTGACCTTATGTATTTTTAATCAATTAAAATGTGGTCTAAGAATCTGTAAATAGAAGTAGAATATTCATGGGCAACTAGGAAAATCTGAATAGCAAATTTCATTGGTTTGCAGATGGCCCATAAACGTGACTTTGTAAAAATAGATCAGAAAGAACAGGAGAGAAATGGAGAGTAGTTTATTTCTGTGGCAAAGAAAATAGTGTCTAGATCCCCAAACTAAGCAATTATTTTCCCATTTCTGCAGAAAGTGCTTATATATTAGTTAGCTGTTAAGATAAATATCTCTCTTTTTTTTTTTAATTTAACATGCAAGCAAATTTCAGTTTGTGTCCTTGGAATAGATTCCTCACTTTTATGCCTTCTTCTTCTTTTCAGCACTATAAGCAGTGTGCTATTATCAGATGCCACAGGATCTCCTATCACAACTCATTTTAAGAAATCACATCACAGTGACTCTAACCATCAGGAATTATGTTATGAGATTGATACAGGCCATTGCTGTTTTCAGGAGTGTAATGGTAACTTCATGAATATCGTCCTGCGTGTGGCTCAGGACAGTCTTTCCAATAGAAAATATGTAATATTCAAAAACCATTTCATTTGTTATGTGCTTTATGATTTGGTCAACACGATTTAATTTGAACTTAAGAGACAGAAACAGTCACCTTGGGTTGGCGGAAACCCGGAAGACTTCTGACGTTCTTCTCTGCTGGGATATCTTCCAGCTCAACCAGGGCAGAGTGCCTGGTGCATGAAGAGCTAAGGTGAAAACCAGCTATCTGGGGAGGGCACCCGGGCAAGCAGTCTTTCATGGACTCACCCTTGTGTTTGGAAAAACTTCCTGTTGAAGAACAGGGAGTATCTTAGTGTGCTAAGATAATATCACCCCTTCAGAGCAGTTAGCAAACTGTGAAGGCAAAGGAAGACTGAGGGAAACTACAGATTTAGGACACATTTAACCTCACAATTGCTGAAACAGCTAAAGTGTTTCAGAAAAAGTGAAACAGTATGCTCTCAAAAAGCACTGTTCTAAAAAAGGAAACTAGAAAACAATTGTGCAAATTCATAAGAATTCTTGCATATAATAGAACTTGTTTCCTTAATAATTCTTGGTAAGGGAATGGGGGAATATAGCATAGGAAGTCAAGTTAGGCGTAGATTTATAGGTGGGAAAATGTACATTTGACCTTATGTATTTTTAATCAATTAAAATGTGGTCTAAGAATCTGTAAATAGAAGTAGAATATTCATGGGCAACTAGGAAAATCTGAATAGCAAATTTCATTGGTTTGCAGATGGCCCATAAACGTGACTTTGTAAAAATAGATCAGAAAGAACAGGAGAGAAATGGAGAGTAGTTTATTTCTGTGGCAAAGAAAATAGTGTCTAGATCCCCAAACTAAGCAATTATTTTCCCATTTCTGCAGAAAGTGCTTATATATTAGTTAGCTGTTAAGATAAATATCTCTCTTTTTTTTTTAAATTTAACATGCAAGCAAATTTCAGTTTGTGTCCTTGGAATAGATTCCTCACTTTTATGCCTTCTTCTTCTTCTTTTTTTACAGTGCAAAAGGGAATATGGAGAATAATAATGAGAGACCTGAATGAGGCTGGAACATCCTTTATAGGTCAACTATTCAGGCCCTGTCAGCATCTCTAACTCAGCGTGTCCACAGGCACTTCAGCTGCGTCTCCATGTTCTCACAGAGAAAATCGGAAACTCAGAGGTTATCTCACTCTCCTTTCTCTCTTCGTCCAGTCATAGCCACATCACTTATTAAATTCTCTTCATACCAGTCTCTTTTGTCCCAGTCCACTCCTCTTTCTCACAGTTGCCACAGTCTCATTTCAGACTCTCACTGCCTTTTTTTTTTCCTTCCTTCCTGTTTTAGTGCAGGAACTTCTTGACTGGCCTCTCCCACTCCAGTCCTGTGATCTATCTTAGAATGATCTTTTTAAAGCAAATGTTTAATCAGGGGGCACTTCGGCTTCCACTCCTTCAAAGTCTCTATATTGCACTCAGGAAAAAAGCTAAACTCTTTAGTCCAGCGAACGAAGCTCTTGACAGTCCGCCCCCACCTACCATTCCTATACCTGCACACGCGTTCCACCATCTTGCCTTCAGACACGCTGCTCCTTATCACTCAAATGTTCTTCCAGTCTTTAAAACACAGCGTAAGATCCCTCTTCTAAGTTCGGCTACTCTTACTCCCTATCAGTCTCATTAAATTTATCTGTCTTACATCCTCATTTTGCCTATCTTACTCATTCATTCACTCAACAAACATCTGAGTGCCTACATGTGCCAGGTATTATATCGTCATAATGTGATGATGATTTATATGTCTCTCTTCCCCTCTTGAATGCAAACTCCGTGGATTCTGGGTTCAATTTAAGTACAGTGTCTAGTGGATAGACGGATGGAGATATTTAAGGATAGCTTTGGACACCTCATGCGAAGAGTTGACTCATTGGAAAAGACTCTGATGCTGGGAGGGATTGGGGGCAGGAGGAAAAGGGGACGACCGAGGATGAGATGGCTGGATGGCATCACGGACTCGATGGATGGGAGTCTGAGTGAAGTCCGGGAGTTGGTGATGGACAGGGAGGCCTGGCTTGCTGCAGCTCATGGGGTCGCAAAGAGTCGGACATGACTGAGCGACTGAACTGAATTGAACTGACAGTGTTTCTTATAAGCATCAAAAATTTTTTATATTAATCATTTTATGTAGAAAAATTTCTAAGATATATTCTAACCTCCCTGCATTCTAAAAAAAAGGTACAGAGACTGCTTGACCCTTCTAAATGACTCCTTATTGCTATTGTTTGAAGTATTTAAGTTTTCCCTCTACATTTTTCTGTTTCCTTCCTTGCTGATATGAAATCACTTGTCACTTAGTACTGTTGTCAATATGTCACCTGAGGCAGCTGCTCTTCTAACACCATTCTGATCTGTTACAAGTTTGGAAGCCACATTGTGAAATTGCTATAACTGTAACAGAAACAAATTGCTATAACAAAACACAAGACAGATTCAGAACCAGGTCCTGAAGACTTTCTTCTGAGAATGGTCATGAATTCTAGGATGGTAGTCACAATGACAATTATTTTTGCCTACTAAGATTGCTTTCCTTCATGATTCATTAAGCTTTAGATAGAAATGGTATTAATGTATGGTATTGTAAAAGACAAATCATAAGGTCAATTTAATTTAAAAATCTGACACGGTCTATGTATTCTTCAATATATGAAAAGAGCATGAGCTTTGGAGACAGATAAATACAGGCCCCAATCTTTGTTCATTCTTTGGGTGACCTTTGGCTATCTCCCTTAATTTCACCTATAAGATCTATAACCTGAAAAATAGAGATAAAGTCACCCTTCTTACTGACTTGTTTGCAAATAGAGTAAGATAATAAATAGTCAACAGTCACGTGCATTTAAAAATCTGTCGAGAGTAACTTTCATGTTAAGTGGACTTACCATAGTAAAATAAAAGAATTTTAAAGAAAATAATTTAAGAGTAGTTGCCTGACATTTCCTCTTGCAAAAATGAGCACCTGCAAAATAAGATAGGGGTATACTTCAATAATAAATAGAAAGTTGAAGTTTCAGCAAAATGATAGATCATTAAAATTTCACTGGGCAAATCTCATAAACTCTTTAAATGTATGCTATCAGTGCCTCTTACAAGCAATCTTGTGACCTTTGCTAATTTAGGATTATAGCCTTACTCAGGCTCCTGTTAGGAGCCCTCCCTTCTTCTACTCTGAGTGGCTCTTCTTCCCTGACAAACCACCAGGCCATTTTTGGAGAGGGTTTTGCTATTTGGACTCTAAAACTGGGCTAAGCATTCATATCTAATAACTCATTTAATCACACTATACAGGGTTTTTTTTTTTAAGTTATCTTAATTTTTTAGTGAGGTATAATTGACAAATAACATATTAGTTTGAAGTATACATGATTTCAATATTTCTATTATTGCAAAACAACCACCACAATAAGTCTAGGTACCATCCCTCACCATGCATAGTTACAAAATTTCTTTTTCTTGCGATAACTTTTAAGATTTACTCTCTTAGCAACTTTCACATATGTAATACAGTACTATTAACTATAGTCACCATGGTATACATCACATCCCTATGATCTATTTATTTGAAAACTGGAAGTTTGCACCTTTTGACCTTCTTCACACATTGCACCCTCCTTCCTACCCTCCAGATTGTACTGTTCTTACACACAGTTTACTGATAGGAAAACTGAGGCAGAAGTTTAAGCCGAGTTGTTCAACATGATAGCCATTAGCCCATGTGGCATGTGAGCATTTAAAATGTAGCTTGTCTGAATTGAGATGTCAGGGTGAAGTACACATAAGATTTCAAACATTTAGCACAAATTTAAAGAATGTAAATTCTCTCATTAATATTAGTTTACATTGATTGCATGATGAAATAACATTTTGCATATGCTGGCATAAGTGAAATACATTATTAAAGTTGATTTCATTTGTTTCTTTTACCTTCTTTAACATGGCTACCAGAAAATTTTAAATCGCTTGTCTCATATTATGTTTCCGTAGGACAACTCTGGTTTAAGCAAATTACCCCAGATCACCCTGGTAGTGTCAGAGGCAGGGTTAGAAACAAGAGGTCTAGGGGACTTCCCTGGTGGTCCAGTGGGTGGACCGCTGGGTGGTTAAGAAATCCACTTACAATGCGGGGATGCAGGTTGGATCCCTGCTAGGGGAACTAGGATCCCACATACTGTGAGTAACTAAACCCGGCCTGCTGCAACTACTGAGCCTACATGAAGCAACCAAGATCCTTTGGCCACAACTAAGACCCAACACAGCCAAATAAATAAATATCAAAAGGAAAAGAAAGACCCAGGTGCTCGGGTCTGGTCTCAGGGCATGAGCTCTGCACTACTGATAAAGCACTTACTGGGGCTGGGCAGTGAAAGTGAAAGTGAAGTCGTGTCCGACTCTTTGTGACCCCATGGACTGTGGCCTACCAGGCTCCTCAGTCCATGGAAATTTTCCAGGCAAGAGTACTGGAGTGGAGTGCCATTTCCTTCTCCAGGGGATCTTCCCGACCCAGGGATTGAACCCGGGTCTCCCGCATTGCAGGCAGACACTTTACCATCTGAGCCACCAGGAAAGTCTGGGCATGTCATGGAAGCACAAATTTAGCAAATGCAGTTTCCTTCTATATTCATTAGTAACATGTCCCTTTTCCTGCACCTCTGCTTTCTTTTAAACTACTTAATAGATATTATCTGATCTAATTTCTATAGTAAGCCTAGTTGTCTGCTATTATTATCCTCATACAGACAAGGATATTGCAGTCTAAGTCCCTTGGCCAAGATCACAAAACCGGTGAGGAGTTAAATTATCTCAGAATACATTTATTAGCAAGGATCATAACATTCAGTGCATCTAAATTGCCTGAGACAACGCTACCGGGCATGCTCTGTGGAACCAGTTCAGTTCAGTTCAGTTGCTCAGTCGTGTCCAACTCTTTGTGACGCCATTGACTTCAGCATGCCAGGCCTCTCCGAGCCTACCCAAACTCATGTCCATCGAGTCGGTGATGCCATCCAGCCATCTCATCCTCTGTCGTCCCCTTCTCCTCCTGCCTTCAGTCTTTCCCAGCATCAGGGTCTTTTCCAATGAGTCAGTTCTTCGCATGAGGTAGCCAAGTATTGGAGTTTCAGTTTCAACATCAGTCCTTCCAGTGAATAGTCAGGACTGATCTCCTTGCAGTTCAAGGGACTCTCAAGAGTCTTCCCCAATACCACAGTTCAAAGCATCAATTCTTTGGCACTCAGCTTTCTTTATAATCCAACTCTCACATCCATACATGACTACTGGAAAAACCAAAGCTTTGACTACATGGACATTTGTTGGTAAAGTAATGTCTCTGCTTTTTAATCCTCTGGAGAAGGAAATGGCAACTCACTCCAGTACTCTTGCCTGGAAAGTCCCATGGATGGAGGAGCCTGATAGGCTATAGTCCATGGGGTCGCAAAGAGTCGGACATGACTGAGCGACTTCACTTCACTTCAGCTCACTTTAGGTTGGTCATAGCTTTTCTTCCAAGGAGCAAACGTCTTTTAATTTCATGGCTGCAGTCACCATCTGCAGTGATTTTGGAGCCCCCCCAAAATAAAGTCTTTCACCATTTCCATTGTTTCCCCATCTATTTGCCATGAAGTGATGGGGCCAGATGTCATGATCTTAGTTTTCTGAATGTTGAGTTTTAAGTCAACTTTTTCACTCTCCTCTTTCACTTTCATCAAGAGGCTCTTTAATTCTTCATCACTTTCTGCCATGAGGGTGGTGTCATCTGCATATCTGAGGTTATTGATATTTCTCCCAGCAATCTTGATTCCAGCTTGTGCTTCATCCAGCCCAGTGTTTCTCATGATGTACTCTGCATAGAAGTTAAATAAGCAGGGTGACAATATACAGCCTTGATGTACTCCTTTCCCGATTTGGAACCAGTCTGTTGTTCCATGTCCAGTTCTAGCTGTTGCTTCTTGAACTGCATCTAAATTGTTTGAGACAACTGTACAGAGCATGCTCTGTGGAACGAGTATTTCTAGGTAATTGTTAAGACAATCTGCAGCCAGTCAGGAGGTTGAAATCAAGTTTCAGATCCCTGTAGTCACATAGAGACATAACCTCAGAAAAATATCAAGAAATAATTGCTGCCATATTTCTTTTGTCATAAGTTATACATCATTTCCAATATGAATGAATGCTAACCAATATATTTAAAATTTGTAATGCAATCAATCAACATGTTTCCAATTTGGTATGCAAGTTACTTTGTAGTACCTTGTATGCTAGATAGCTACTTGTCATTTTACAGTCAGTGTAATACATTATTTTATATAGGATATTTTGGAACTTTTCAACTTTCAAAATTGAAATTAAAGAAGAAATGAATTTAAGATGCCCTTATTACAAATCTTTGAGATAATTCAGAGGGGAGATCATATCAATAATCGTTTAACAATTACTAATTGTGCTTTAATTTTCAAATAATTAATTTTGTGTCTAGTAGTGAAAAAACAACAAGAAAATATCTTGCTACAGTGGAGCTTAGGTTCTAGCCAGGGGAATGGTAGAGGCAATAGATATTACAAATGAATATGTAATATGAATATGAATATTCAGGTGGTTAAAGGGGCTATGGAGAAACCCAAAGAAGAATAAAGACATAGAGAATGACAGGAGAGTGGTGGATGGAAATGGGGCTATTTTTAATAGGAGAATCTGGGAAGTTCTTTTTGATGTGCTGACATTTACACAGGGACCTAAATGAAGTGATGAAGCAAGCTTCGCAGTTATTTTGGGGAAGAGAATTCCAGGCAGAGGGGAAGGCAGCTGCAAAGGACCTAAGGAAGGAGCAAAAAGCTAATGTGGCCAAAATGGACTGAACATGGGTAGGCGATGAGGCCAGAGATATGTGAGGTGGGGCAGAGGCAGAGGGCTGGATAGGCCTCAGTAGGGACTTCTAACTTCATTTTGATTGACACTGAAAGTCATTGGCGGTTTTAGAGTGGAAGAGTGAGAAATTCTGCGTCATGCTCTTACTGCTTTATGGAGAATAGATTGTTTGCAGCAAGAATGAAAGTAGGGGCAGGGGCAGTTAAGAGCTTGCTACAAATGCCCAGTTCTGGAAGTTTGTTACATTAGATTAGGATGGTACCAGTGCAGGTGATAAGAAAGGTCAGATGTGGGTTATTTTTCGAGCTAAGGGTGACAAAACCTGATTGGATATGAGATATGGGGAAAAGATAGCAGTTAAACTGGCCTGAATGCAGAAGACTCTGTCTTCATTCATTCATTCGCTCATCCTTGCATAGGGTCTGAACTCTGCCACTTGTCACCTGCGCCCACGCCAAAACTCATGTTCATACAAAGTAATCCCTCTTCTTCCTGGATTATTTTTTGAGTGATTTTGCTGTTGTTTTTTTAAAGATAATTTTTCCCTTTAAAAACCAAGCTACATCTACAAAAAAATATTTTTAAGAGGGAAAATTATCCTAGTTACATCTCCCTAAATCTACTACTAATGTTTTGTATATTCGTTTCCTAGTACTGTGCATGGAGAAGGCAATGGCAACCCACTCCAGTATTCTTGCCTGGAGAATCCCAGGGACGGGGGAGCCCGGCTGGCTGCCGTCTATGGGGTCACACAGAGTCGGACACGACTGAAGTGCCTTAGCAGCAGCAGCAGCAGCAGCAGTACTTTGCAAGATGCAAGCATATTTTTACATAATGACATTATTGGGCATAATCTATCATTTTATTGCATATTTAGCTTTGCCTTTTGTCTACATAGTATTCAAAAGTAGCATTTATAATGGTTACTATTTCAATCACTATTCTGCTTGTAGCTCCTTCCACTTCTTCCTTATTTATTATAAGCAGCCCTGAAGGAATGTTTCTAATTTTGGATTATAATTTTACACCAAATTTTCAGATTTGGATTGCTGGGTCAAAAATAATGAATAATTTGCCTAATAACTTAGCATTCATTTAAAATATATCTATTAAATATTTGTATAAATAAGACCAAAATTAAACTGAAGTTGGTGAACATAAAAATTTTTTGGAGGCCTAGACATCTACATTTTCAGTAAAAAAAATCCCAGAAGAATAATCTTTCTCAAATTTTTTGGTTAATAGGTGAAAGGGCAGCTTCTAGTACTATGGCTTTACCATTTATTTCAAAAGTAACACACTTAAAATGTTTTTGAAAAATAGAAGTAGGAAAGACACTTTACTCATGTTCCACCCTCAAAGTCACTGATAGACTATTAGTGGATTTCCTTCCAGTCTATTTTTTAATGCTCCGATTATTTTTATTTTTTAAAAACGTATTGAAAAATAATCATATTTTTCCTGGAGAAGGAAATGGCAACCCATTCCAGTATTCTTGCCTGAGAAATACCGTGGGCAGAGGGTCCTGGTGGGCTATGGTCTATGGGATCGCAGAGTCAGAAATGACTGAGCGACTGTGCCTGCTGCAGCGTCATGTCCTGGAATGGAACACAGTCACAGCTTCAGGTTTCCAAGAGACAAAATCATATTGGCTTAATTGAAGAACGTATCCCAGAGAAAGCACAGCATATCAGTTCACAGAATTTAAGAAGCTAGAGCTTGCTAATCTCGATGCCCTGAGAACACTGGTATTTCAGACTTTGTGGCTGGTTCTTTGGAAGGCTGAATTGCTTAATATTTTGATTGTATCTGATGAGTCAGAAATCCAAAACCACATCCATGTTACATAAACATTAAATCCAGAGCAGCCAAAAAAAAAAAAAAAAGAACCGTTTGTTTTCCTGCTCTAAATACAATTTCACATTCCAATTTATTCATTTAACATCTTTCCACACAGTTTTCATGCTGCTGCTGCTAAGTCACTTCAGTCGTGTCCGACTCTGTGCGACCCCATAGAAGGCAGCCCACCAGGCTCCCCCATCCCTGGGATTCTCCAGGCAAGAACACTGGAGTGGGTTGCCATTTCCTTCTCCAATGCATGCATGCATGCTAAGTCGCTTCAGTCGTGTCAGACTCTGTGAGACCCCATGGACAGCAGCCCACCAGGCTTCTCCATCCACAGAATTCTCTAGGCAAGAATACTGGAGTGGGCTGCCATTTCCTTCTCCACATAGTTTTCATAAACATACTTAAATAAAAAAACTTTTCTTTCTTTCTTTCATTTTTTTTAGCCACCGGGTTTTTGGGATATTAGTCTCCTGACCAGAGATTGAATTTGGGGCCCCAGCAGTGAAAGTTTTGAGTCCTAACCACTGGACCCCCAGGGAATTCCCATCTCAACTGACTTTTTAAATGACTGTCAGTTGGAATGAAATGAAATGGAATTTACTTGGATGTTAATACGATGTCTTTGACTATTGCTAACCCACTAAGCAGATCAACCCATCAAGCTCAGTGGTTGTTTCAGCTGTTTCTTCCTCAGCAAGCTATTAGCATCTACTGAACAGTTTTCCAAAAAAAGAAGGCTTATAGAAGTTTCCATGCTAGACTCTCTACAGTTTCCTTAACTGTCCACCTATTATATTTAGTGTCTTTAATTCTATCTTGGTGCTACATCTGTTCTTATGTAGCCTTTCCAATTCATATGTTGTTTTCCACTTTTAAATATATTGGTAAGTCATCATATACACATTTTAAAGTTACATATAATCTTCATCTTCTTCATTAAAAAAGCAATGTTCCCTAAGGAACATTATAAAATATACAAGAGGAAAAAAAGGAATCCAAGAGCTGTAATCCAAGCAACAATGCTAATTCCTGGCATGATGTGAACAGCCAACTGGCCGGAAAAGTCCCTGATGCTGGGAAAGATTGAGGGCAGAAGAATAAGAGGGCATCAGAGGATGAGATGGCTGGATGGCATCACCAATGCAGTGGACATGAACTTGGGCAAACTTTGGGAGATAGTGAGGAAAAGAGAGGCCTGGCATGCTGCAGTCCGTGGGTCACAAAGAGTCAGACACAAATGGGTGACTGAACAACAATCGTCATCTTCTTTATTAAAAAAGCAATGTTCACTAAAGAACATCATAAAATGTGCAAGCAGAAAGAGAAAAGGAATGCAAAAGCTGTAATCCAAGCAACAATGCTAATTCCTGGCATACACTGTTCTACAACTCTTTTTTTCTTTTTGGCCACGTTATGCAGCATGTGGGTTGCCCAACCAGGAATCAAACCAATACTCCTTTCAGTGGAAGCACAGATTCTTAATCACTGGACCACCAGGCAAGTCCCCTCCCACTGCCTTTTTTTTTAATGTATGTATATATACCCCTCGCAGTTCACCTGCAACCACGTTATTGAGTGAAGTGAGTGAAGTCGCTCAGTAGTATCTGAATCTTTGTGACCCCATAGACTGTAGCCTACCAGGCTCCTCTGTCCATGGGACTTTCCAGGCAATAGTACTGGAGTGGGGTGCCATTTCCTTCTCCAAGGGATCTTCCCAACCCAGGGCTCGAACCTGGGTCTCCTGCATTGTAGACAGACGCTTTATCAGATGTTAAACTGATAAGAACAGATACTACACTTGATCTTAGCCAAAATGCCTAACCTTCGCTGGTGACTAAGAGGTTAAAGTATCTGCCTCTAATGCAGGAGACCTGGGTTTGATCCCTGGGTTGGGAAGATCCCCTGGAGAAGGAAATGGCAACCCACTCCAGGATTCTTGCCTGGAGAATCCCATGGATGGAGGAGCCTGGTGGGCTACAGATCATGGGGTCACAAAGAGTCGGACACAACCATGTTATTGGTCATCATCAATTGAGAATAACCTAACTTTTCATCTTGAAGGGAAAAATAAAGCTGCCTCCTTGAATGGAAGCTTCATATTGTTGTAAAGTTTTTCTCAAAGGAATGCAGAAGACTCACCTGTTCAGTTCACGAAAGGGAAAAGACAAAGTGAGAGAAGGCTGATGCTGGATGTCAAAGAAAATGGAAAGAGTAAGTCAAGGTCAAAGACCAAGGACAGGCTTCAGAGGCCCTGGGCCCTCAGCTGCTGTCGCTTCTCATCTTGCGTCTGGCCTCCTGCCAGGCCCCAGTGCCTGCCCTCCACCCCCCACCCTCCTCCTCTGTCCTGCCCTTGAGGAGACACACAGTAAGAGCCTACACTCCCACTCCTGTGCTAGCCGCATGGTGCAAATCCCCGTGAGATTCAGGCGGGTACTGAGTGATCCCTTAAGCTCCTAATGATTAGCCTTGTTTTAGGGAACTTCCTTGTGTTTGGGAGACATTCTCACTTCAATAAAAGATCAAAGAAATCTCTTGCCACAGGAAGACACAATTTAAATAGTTTACTTAGGTTCAATGTTCCATGAAATAATGAAACTGTATAGAAACTGTATGCTTCGTATTTATATTCTACTTTATAAAACATCATTTGTGCTGGTAAAACATGGGTTTTGATGTAATTTAAATTAAAATCTTACTCCTGACTTTCCTACTTACTAATTGTGGGAACTTCATTAAGCAATTTAATTCTCTAAACTTCAGTTTCTTTAGATGAAATGAAGCTAATAGTTCCCAACTGCAAATGTAAGTCTTAAATGAAACGATATATTTTAAATGACTAATAGAATGCCAGCAGATAGTTTTTAAAAAATCTTTATTTCTTCTCACAACTATAATCGTGTCTCATGTGTATTTGTTGCAACTGAATTAAATCGATTAGCATATATAAACATGAGTTGAAATACTTTGCCAGCATAGGCATCTGAGGATTTTTGCAAGGGAGACAGAAATTGCCGTGGTCCTTCCGTGTCGGAAAATGGTGCTTAGCACCATTAGCACTCACATGTGAGTACCCCAGGTTATGGAGTCTACTTGGGTGCATGTCAAAAGAAAGAAAGGGACTGAGAATTTCAGAGTGACCTGTAGGACACAGCTCTAGGAATTTTCCCGTGTGTTGCCTGAGACCCTGCACTACTGAATTGACACAGGAGTTTGCATTAGCCATCAACTCTAGGGACTCTCAATATAAATCTGGCTCAGGCAAAGCATTTAAGAAAGAGAAGAGAAATAATTGTCCTGCATCATCCTTGAATGAACTTAGGGTCCAAGAGGGGAGAGAATATGAAGCATTAAAAGTTGCTCAGAATTTTTTTTATGATGAATTAGCAATGATGGGTTCCCCTCTAATGATGGGTTAACAGTGAGAATATTATTTCTGGAACAATGTATTTTGAAACTTTTCTCTTTACTTTTTATTTTACCTCTTGTCACTAAAAGAAGAGCTTCATGCTCACACTGCCAGCAAAATTCAGGGCACTGCCTGGCTGGTCTTATCTATAGACATGAGAAGAGAGAAAATGAGGTGATTTCAGAAAGATGATACCATGTGCCTAAAAATATCCTCCTACCCCTGAAATTCTATTTCAGAAGCTCCTTGTAAAATGCCTAGTACAGTGCTAGCACATATGTATTAATTGGCCAATATGTGATGGCTATTTCTATTCATATAATATATATAAAATTATATATTATGTTTACTTTTATTTTTTTTGACCATGCTGCAAGCACGCAGGATCTTAATGCCCCAACCAGGGGTTGAACCTGTGCCTCTTGCAGTGAAATCTCCAAGTCTTAGCCACTGGACTGCCAGGGAATTCCCTATTTTTATCTTGACAATTTTGTGTCTTGGAAGAGAAGTACTTTAAGATGTTTAAGGTCACATTATTCTGCTCAGAACCCTCCAGTGGCTTCTCATCTGTTCTAGAACGAAAATTAAAAAAAAAAAAAATGCTTTGCAGTAACCTCCTTACCCCCAAGGACCGCTACCACCCGATCTCCAGCTCCATGCTCGGCCTCACACTCTACCGTGCTGTCCCCTATCTACTCCACAGCTGCCATGTGAGCCTCATACCTCGGTAGCCAAGGCACACTCCCACTGCAGGGCTTTTGCATTTGCTCTTCCTGGACTTAAAACCTAGCCTCCCCCATCTCACATCCTGCAAGTTCTTCACTCAACTGTCATCTTTGCAATGACACCAACCCTTCCTGGCTTTATTTTTCTCCAAATAATCCAAAGTAGTGTGTATGTGTTTCTATATTGATTGCTGTCTCCTTCCACTAGTGCATCAAGTTCAACAAGGGCAGATATATATCTTATTGCTGATGCTTAGCCATTGATAGCTACACAGTAAATATTTGCCAAAAGAATAAACGAATGAATCATATATAGTGCCATTTGAAATTCATTATCTAAGAAAATATTTTAGTGAAAGTATAATCTTGAGAGGAGGCATGAGAGTCAGATGGGACATCCAAGGAGGTAAACAGCACAGACTAGAACCGTCTTAGAAATCAAAAGATAAACTCATCTACCTGATCATTTTGCAGAAAGTCAAGCCTCTTTGGTGGGCCAGAAACAATACTGCATTAATCTAGGCAATTGAAGAAAACCTAAACCTCATCTCAGAAATTCCACTGTATTAAAACCCTGTTATGGACTTCCCAGGTGGTTCCATGGCTAAAACTCTATGCTCTCAATGTAGGGGGTCTGGGTTCCATCCCTGGTCAGGCAACTAGGTCCCACATGCTGTAATTAAGAGTTTGCATACCACAACAAAAACAAAAACAAAAACAAAAAACTTCAGGCCTCAACTAAAGATCTTGGATGCTGCAACTAAAAAAAAATAAATAAAATAAAAAATAAATAAATCACTCTTTTGTGGTCATTTCTCATTTATGTTAATAGATCTCTCCTTTTCCTCTAAGAGCGCTAGAGCCAAAAGAGAAAAATTACTTCAAGGGCCTGGAAGGGAATGACTTAACTAAATATAGCCGCATCGTACAGTAAGAAATAAAGACTGTGAAAGTCTGCCAAATAAGACGCTATCAACAAGGAACACGTTCTGTTGTTCCTTACTTCAACCTTGAAATGGGAAAACTTAAGAAACCAAGATTTGCAATTCTCTATTTTCATATAATAATTAGACATTAAAATGATCTTGTATTTGGACCATCTTTTCCAAGTGTGAACTGGATATTTAAAGGCAGAGGCTACGTGACTCCAGACAAAAATACACTGTATCATATTGGGAGCCACGTATGCCTTCCCAGCTGCTGCAGGAACATTTGTCATGTGGTGACAGCATTCTTCTCACTTCTGATAGCACGCACACCCTCACACCAGTACCCAGGCCTCTTCAAGTCTCTGTGTCTCTGTGAAGTCAATTTTCAAGAATGCTTTGAGATTAGAATAATGTAAGAAAGGTCTTAAGCTCCCTCCTACTTTCTCAAGGTATTTCAAAGGTAAGCATAGGATCAGTAGAGACATTTCAATGATACACAGATTGGGGCTGGAGGTGTAGTGAAAACAAACACTTCTTCTGCCCTGCACAGGGTCTCATAGCCTTAGGATTAAACACCAGCTTTGGATGCCAACTAAAGCAGAGTTGTCTGAAACTTGCTCTGGAAAACTTTTAATTATAACTCTCTCTTTCTTGGCATAGGTAAGTTAGGAAGCAGTGATGGAGTGAAAGGCTATTTTAAGGATGGTATTCTTTTTTTACTTAGACATCTTAGGGGAAGAGAAATTAAGTATAAATAGAGAGGGAGTATCATGGAAGCAGACTATAGGTTACCCCAGAAGGGAATATGATGTGAGGCATAAGGAAGTAGAACAAGCCAGATGATTCCAATAATGTGTTCTATGAGCTAATAATACACTTCCATGTATAATCATGAGACAGACATGAGAACAGTGGTCCTCAAACTGTGATCCCTGGACCAGCGGCATCTCCATCACCTGGGAACTTGTTTCAGCTGTAGAGTGTCAGTCCCATGCCAGACCTACTGAATCAGAAAGCCTGCAGGTAGAGCCCAACAAGTTTACCCAGCCCGTATAGGAGTCTGCTACACACTAAAGCTTGAGAATCACTGAACTAGTGAAGCTGGGCCCTGTGCAGGAGTTTTGCAGTGTTAAGGAGCTTCAGGATCATCACCTGGTGATAGATCACAGCCTCTAATGCCATGCTCAGACTAGGCTTCTCATTAGTCCTTGTGGGCTTGTGAAAGAAAGGAAAGGCGAGAAGGGAGGACTATATTCATATCTCTCAAAGAAGCAGAACTTAGCAATTTCCATCATTCATCTCTCATGTCTTGGTTTTTGTTATACTCAAGCAAATTTACAAAGAGATATAAACTACTATATATAACAAGGACATATGGTATAGCACAGGGAAATAGAGCATTATTTGACAATGATTTTAAATGGAGTATAATCTATATAAATATGGACCATATTATACACCTGAAACTAATAAAATATAACAACTATACCTCAATTTGGAAAAAAACAAATTTACAGAAAAATGAATCTCCAACACCATTTAAACTGTATGAAGTGGGTATGCGTAACATTTTACTGAGTTGAAATCAGTGTATATGTGTTATTTTTGCAATATGATTTTAATTTTTTATTTATGCTTTTACCTTTATCTATTAAGGATATGAGGCTATCGCTTCTTTTTCACTTGGTTTATGTACACACACCCATGTATCAGTTTAGCCAATATGCTTTTCATTTTTATACTTTATAATCTTTCTGTGTGTTTCTTTTTCAGTGGCTTAAAAATAGAAAATAACTAACTCGATTTTTATAACAAACAGTGGCAAGAGCATTTTAATCTCCTGCAGAAAACAGCACTGAGTGCTACCATGTGCTAAATTCAGTTCAAATAACAAAGAGAAAAAGAGTCAGTCCCAATTCTGTAGAGACAACTGTCACATGAAGTAATTTAAGGAAATTAGTAAGAAGCACCATGGTACTTAAGTGATTAGAGAATACACAGCAAAGAAGTGATCAGAATTGGAAGGCTCCCTGAAGAAAATTAAGTTTTGGATCAGCATTGAGAGGAAGTATAGATATGGATTGGCAGAGAGTAGGATAGTCATTCCAGGTTTACAGAATGGCCTTTCCAAAGGCTCAAAGAGAGGAACTAGCGAGTCATATGCTGGGTGATATTTGCCAATTAACTTGGCTCAAGAAGAAGGTCATGTTAGGGAATAACAAAAGTTGAGGTTGGAGAGTTGACAGTAAGCCCAGAATGCTAAACTGAGAGATACGGTAACTAGTAAACAGGGACTCTTGATAGATTTATAATGAGGCAGTGATGTGATAAAAACAATTTAAAAAAAAAGTTGACATCTGAAATGAATGCTGATGTAGAAGTAAAATCCATAGGTTTATATCATTGGCAATATAAGCCATTTAGAGCAGGAATTGTTGTGAATAAGACAAACTTATTTGCACTATTATATCACTCTCCTTTTGTTTCTACACTTAATCTGCTTTATAACTTCCCTATTCCCTCAGCATCACTATGTAAAATAATTCTCATGTAAGTAAGATATGACAGCGACCAAACAACAACAAACTTGGGCTGGAAGAAAATCTCTAACACACCAAATTTCTATTACGCAAAACTAGCTCAGGTTTTTTGGAACCAATGCTAACACTGTATTTCTAAACCATTTCTGAACCTCCGCTTGCCTTCAGCTGCGAAGGCTCTACCACTTTACATTCATCAAACCGGTGAAGTCACTGCTTGCTACATCCTTTGTGTACAACGCCAGTTTCATTTAGGACTTGAGTTTCACCATCTTTAACTGGAGGAGCAACAAAGCTGGAAATAGCTCTTAAAAATCTTGATATTTTAGAAATGTCAAAGATATTAAATAGGAGGGAAAATGTGATGCTATACGGTCCAGTACTAATCCTGAGCTTTATTTTTCTTTTTGACAGTCTAGATGCATAAGAAGGCATCTATAACTGAGCTCTAATTGTTCACTCTGGGGTCCATCTATATCAAGGTGAATTTAAATCAAGAGCAAATTTGACGAATAATAAATCAGTGTAGGAATTTTGCCAAGACTTCACAACCCGGAGGTTTTCCAAATCAGTTTAAGACTCTAAGAGCTAGGGAGAACAAAGTATTTAAAAAGCAGAACTCATGGTCTTCATTCAACACATGTTAAGGGTCAGCACTAACTTTTGGCCTAAAGTATATAGAAATGAGATTTTGTTTTGGGAAAGTAAGCCACTAGGATGGTGAGAAAAGAAGTGTAAGGATTTCCTACTTGATATAAACCAAAGAAAATCACTGGGTAGCTTCCTGGCCAGCAGACACCCATCATTCTTGTATTTTCTTCTCTCTTCTCACTATTTCAGTTCCTCTTGTGTGCCTGTGGGCCCATCAAATATGATGGAGTCATAAAATATGTATGTTGACCTTGAAAAGTAAACCATACATGCTCAGAAAGGAGAAAAAGAGAGAGAGGAAAAAAGGAAAGTGGGGGAGAGGATTGAGAGTGTGACAATTTGATTAGTATGGAAAAGCCTCCTTAATTGGGAACTGGGAACATGCTCTTCCTTGACTTCTTTTTCCACAATTCTGAGTGTGATTATGAAGCTACACTTCAGAGTGCTTTAGCATTTACAGATTCCTTTGTCACACGACATGACCCTCATAGACGTTAGTGTTCACCTGTAGGAAGAGGGACTGCTTCTAAGAGTGGTAGCAAATGGGCTCGGTTGAGCTTAAAGAACATGCTTTTGCAGTACATTTGGGGGATTTTTTTACCCTAGGATACACTTGACTATTCCTGGTATTTCTGCTATTATTTTAAAATTTCTTTTATTATTTTTTATTATTTCTGTTATATTGATATACATTCTTCTATACCTAATTTGTTGAGAATTTTATTGTGAAAGGATGTTGAATTTTGGTAAATTCTTTTTCTGCATATTTTGAGGGGACCAGCATCTCTTTTTCGATGCTTCCTATGTACCAGGTGCAGATCTAGGCACTGGAGACACCTCGTTTAAAAACCCAGCTCTGCCATTTACTTGCTGTGTGGCCTTGGACAAGCTTCTCAATTTCTCTGAACCTCAGTTTCCTCAAAGGTAAAAGATATCTCCTAGGACTGTTCAGTTCAGTTCAGTTGTTGCTCAGTCATGTCCGACTCTTTGCGACCCCATGAATCACAGCATGCCAGGCCTCCCTGTCCATCACCAACACCCAGAGTTTACCCAGACTCGTGTGCATCAAGTCGGTGATGCCATCCAGCCATCTCATCCTCTGTCATCCCCTTCTCCTCCTGCCCCCAATCCCTCCCAGCATCAGGGTCTTTTCAAATGACTCAACTCTTCGCATGAGGTGGCCAAATTATTGGAGTTTCAGCTTTAGCATCAGTCCTTCCAAAGAACACCCAGCACTAATCTCCTTTAGAATGGACTGGTTGGATCTCCTTGCAGTCCAAGGGACTCTCAGGAGTCTTCTCCAACACCACAGTTCAAAAGCATCAATTCTTTGGTGCTCAGCCTTCTTCACAGTCCAATTCTTGCATCCATACATGACCACTAGAAAAACCATAGCCTTGACTAGATGGACTTTGTTGGCAAAGTAATGTCTCTCCTTTTGAATATGCTATCTAGGTTGGTCATAACTTTCCTTCCAAGGAGTAAGCGTCTTTTAATTTCATGGCTGTAATCACTAGGAGTGAATATATGCACAGTGTTTATAACCGTGCCTGGCACAGTAACCAGCTGTGAGTATTCTTTCTACTGTTAATTCACACAGACATGTGTAATGTAAAAGATGAAAATCAATATCCCATCCCACTCTGCACACATAACCAGTGTTAATAGTCTGGCTAGTAGGTGTCCTATTTTTATATGCATATATAAAATTTACACCCGAATTAGGTATGTTAATTCTCTTACATGAGTGGGATCATTCTGGTCTTTAACTTATTTGTTCACTTACCTATGTTTATTTCATAATTAGAAAGAAATGGATATTCACAATATATCATATAGAGTTAAATACAGGGACTTCCCTGGCAGTCCAGTGGTTAGGACTCCATCCATGCTTCCAATGCAGGGGGTGCAGATTCAATTCCTGGCCGGGAAACTAAGATGCCAAATTAAGTGGACATTTTTTTTTTTTTTTTACTTAAACAAAATTAAATACACAAGAAATGCAAAAAAGCAAAATGGTTGTCTGGGGAGCCCTTACAAATAGCTGTGAAAAGAAGAGAAGCAAAAAGCAAAGGAGAAAAGGAAAAATATAAGCATCTGAATGCAGAGTTCCAAAGAATAGCAAGAAGAGATAAGAAAGCCTTTTTCAGCGATCAATGCAAAGAAATAGAGGAAAAAAACAGAATGGGAAAGACTAGAGATCTCTTCAAGAAAATGAGAGATACCAAGGGAATATTTCATGCAAAGATGGGCTCGATAAAGGACAGAAATGGTATGGACCTAACAGAAGCAGAAGATATTGAGAAGAGGTGGCAAGAATACACAGAAGAACTGTACAGAAAAATCTTCACAACCCAGATAATCACGATGGTGTGATCACTCATCTAGAGCCAGACATCCCGGAATGTGAAGTCAAGTGGGCCTTAGAAAGCATCACTACGAACAAAGCTAGTGGAGGTGATGGAATTCCAATTGAGCTGTTTCAAATCCTGAAAGATGGTGCTGTGAAAGTGCTGCACTCAATATGCCAGCAAATTTGGAAAACTCAGCAGTGGCCACAGGACTGGAAAAGGTCAGTTTTCATTCCAATCCCAAAGAAAGGCAATGCCAAAGAATGCTCAAACTACCGCACAATTGCACTCATCTCACACGCTAGTAAAGTAATGCTCAAAATTCTCCAAGCCAGGCTTCAGCAATATGTGAACCGTGAACTCCCTGATGTTCAAGCTGGTTTTAGAACAGGCAGAGGAACCAGAGATCAAATTGCCAACATCCGCTGGATCATGGAAAAAGCAAGAGAGTTCCAGAAAAACATCTATTTCTGCTTTATTGACTATGCCAAAGCCTTTGACTGTGTGGATCACAATAAACTGTGGAAAATTCTGAAAGAGATGGGAATACCAGACCACCTAACCTGCCTCTTGAGAAATCTGTATGCAGGTCAGGAAGCAACAGTTAGAACTGGACATGGAACAACAGACTGGTTCCAAATAGGAAAAGGAGTACGTCAAGGCTGTATATTGTCTCCCTGCTTATTTAACTTATATGCAGAGTACATCATGAGAAACGCTGGACTGGAAGAAACACAAGCTGGAATCAAGATTGCCGGGAGAAATATCAATAACCTCAGATATGCTGATGACACCACCCTTATGGCAGAAAGTGAGGAGGAGCTAAAAAGCCTCTTGATGAAAGTGAAGGAGGAGAGCGAAAAAGTTGGCTTAAAGCTCAACATTCAGAAAACGAAGATCATGGCATCCGGTCCCATCACTTCATGGGAAATAGATGGGGAAACAGTGGAAACAGTGTCAGACTTTATTTTTTTGGGCTCCAAAATCACTGCAGATGGTGACTGCAGCCATGAAATTAAAAGACGCTTACTCCTTGGAAGAAAAGTTATGACCAACCTGGATAGTATATTCAAAAGCAGAGACATTACTTTGCCGACTAAGGTCCGCCTAGTCAAGGCTATGGTTTTTCCTGTGGTCATGTATGGATGTGAAAGTTGGACTGTGAAGAAGGCTGAGCGCTGAAGAATTGATGCTTTTGAACTGTGGTGTTGGAGAAGACTCTTGCAAGTCCCTTGGACTGCAAGGAGATCCAACCAGTCCATTCTGAAGGAGATCAACCCTGGGATTTCTTTGGAAGGAATGATGCTAAAGCTGAAACTCCAGTACTTTGGCCACCTCATGCAAAGAGTTGACTCATTGGAAAAGACTCTGATGCTGGGAGGGATTGGGGGCAGGAGGAGAAGGGGACGACAGAGGATGAGATGGCTGGATGACATCACGGACTCGATGGCCGTGAGTCTGAGTGAACTCCAGGAGTTGGTGATGGACAGGCAGTCCTGGTGTGCTGCGATTCATAGGGTCGCAGAGTCGGACACGACTGAGCGACTGAACTGAACTGAACTAAATTAAGTTCCTTCCTACACACCTGGGCTTCCCTGGTGAGTCAGACTGTAAAGAGTCTGCCTGCAATGCAGGAGACCCAGGTTCAATCCCTGGGTTGGGAATTTTCTCTGGAGAAGGGAATGGCAACCCACTCCAGTATTCTTGCTTGGAAAATCCCACAGACAAGAGGAGTCTGACAGGCTCAAGTCCATGGGTCACAAAGAGTCAGACATGACTGAGTGACTAACACTTCACTTTCCACACACATACTCATAATAAAATATGGATAGGACAGTGACTTCTAGGCTGCCATGAACCAAGCTGGATATTTTCCTGTTAGAGAGGATAAACGTGTAGTAAAGAATAGGGGCCTTAGGTAAGCTGGTAAATCTGTTTATTCATTGTCATTGAGGTCAGCCTTTCTTCTTTAAAAGTAATCTATGAAATTCTGATATATGATATATTAAATCTGAGACTAATGCCAGATCCATCCAAACCAAAATAAGTCCACAGAAACAGAGAACAGTCCTGAGGGCTGGTATTAGGCAGGATCAGTGAGGAATGCGAGTGAATAGCATAATGTGATTAGCAGCTTCTTCTTGTTCAGTGGCCAACTTCTGTCGGAATCTTTGTGACCTAATGAACTGTAGCACGCCAGTCTTCCCTGTCCTTCACCATCTCCCAGAATTTTTTCAAACACATGTCCACTGAGTTGATGATGCCATCCAACCACCTCATTCTCTGTCACCCCCTTCTCCTCCTGTCCTCAATCTTTCCCAGCATCAGAGTCTTGTACGCGGCGCTTCTTTGCCTCAGGTGGCCAAAGTGTTGGAGCTTTAGCTTCAGCATCAGTCCTTCCAATGAATATTTAGGGTTGATTTCCTTTAGGACTGACAGGTTTGATCTCCTTGCGGTCCAAGGGACTCTCAAGTATTCTTCAGCACCATAATTCAGAAGCATCAGTTCTTCGGCACTCAACCTTCTTTATGGAACAACTCTCATACCCCCATGACTACTGAAAAAACCATAGCTTTGACTAGATGGACCTTTGTTGGCAAAGTGATGTCTTTGTTTTTTAATACTCTGCATAGGTTTGTTATACCTTTCCTTCCAAGGTTCAAGCATCTTTTAATTTTGTGGTTGCAGTCACCATCCCCAATGATTTTGGAGCAAAATAAAATAAAACAAAACATGTCACTGTTTCCATCTTTTCCACGAAGTGATGGGATGCCATGATCTTAGTTTTCTGAATGTTGAGTTTTAAGCTAGCTTTTTCACTCTTCTCTTTTATTCTCACCAAGAGGCTCTTTAGTTGCTCTTTACTTTCTGCCATTAGAGTGGTATCATCTGCATATCTCAGACAGCTTATTCTTAGAAAAGTGTTTTAATCAGATAACTAAAACACTGAACACACAATTGGGAAGAAACAGCATATCTGAGGATTCATTCAGGCATCGACAGTGAGTAACTGGTGCTCAGAAACAGCAGGCATATTCAGAGGTAAAAAAAACAAAACAAAAAAAAAACCATAGTGTCTTAGAAATTTCTCATTAGGTGTTCCTTTCTTCCAGTTTCTCTTGTTTCATTTTGAAGATGGAAGGTTAGATCCTTTAAAGTGACAGGAGAGGGACATACTCAGATTACTTTAGAATATGACACAGATGTCAACTCACCAGCCATTCCAGTCAAGCCTGTGATGAAAGCAGTCCTGTTGGAGAACCTCGCACTAGCTCAGCTTGCTCCTCAGCGACCTACAGCCGAGAGTGAGGATACTGCGGGGCCCACTGGTGCACTGACTGGAGTGGCTGGATTCCCCCAGGCCAGCACACACGTGTGCCTTTGGCTCTGATCTTGTCAGTCATGGTCACAGGAGCAAGTAGGTTCTTGACATGCAGAGCATAAACTGTATTAACTTTACAGGAGAGGCAGAGAAAGGCTTTTAGAAATATTTAGCAGGCCCTTACTGAGGATTTCATGGCCCAGGCTTCTCTATACTCCACTCCTTACCTACCATGAACATATCTAGGAATTTATCCTAAGCACACATGAATACTTAGAATAATAAAAAAAATAGAAAACTGAATGTCAAGCAATAACGGACTGATTCATAAATTATGGAGATAACATAATGGCATACCAAATAGCTACTAAAAATAAGGCTGCTGCTGCTGCTGCTAAGTCGCTTCAGTCATGTCTGACTCTGTGCGACCCTATAGACGGCAGCCCACCAGGCTCCCCCGTCCCTGGGATTCTCCAGGCAAGAACACTGGAGTGGGTTGCCATTTCCTTCTCCATTGCATGAAAGTAGAAAGTGAAAGTGAAGTCGCTCAGTCGTGTCAGATTCTGTGCGACCCCATAGACAACAGGCTCCTCCGTCCATGGGATTTTCCAGGCAAGAGTACTGGAGTGGGGTGCCATTGCCTTCACTATTTTAAGAGATTTGATGAATGATTACCATATGCCAACCATGTGCCAAATGGTAGTTAATATTACTATCTCTACTTTGCAGATTAGAAACCTGACTTGAATATATTTGTTGACAGAAAAACCTTTATAGTATACTACTCGGTAAACATAGAAAGTTATGAAACAGTATAATAAGATATATAGAATTTTGATGAATTTCTTTTTTTCTCATATATTTTCTATTTTTTTCCTCAGAATTTGTATTATTTATATATCTGAGATATAATAGCAGGGTAACTTTTTTTAATAAAAAATTAAAAGTTAATTTTCAATACTTGAGATAATTTAAAAATAAATATATTTCCATTCCTTTATTTAGTATTCCTTCCTTACCCTTAATCCAAAAAAATTTTTTTAATCTGGAGAAGGGGCAAATAAAGTTGGTTTCCTTAGTAATAGCAGCTAAAGCTTCCAAACATTCTATTTGTTCTTCCCATTACTTTCTTTTAAAACTGTTTGGATTTCCTGAGTAATAGATATGCATACTAATTATCAGTCCAATTTTATTCCAGGGTTTTTTCAAAATGATGACTGTGAAAATGGCCTGATTCAAAGTTTAAACCAACAATTTTAACAGCTTAAACAATTAAGTGGGTCACCATCTCCTCCTAGAATCTGCAGAGCCTTTCCAACACTATAGTTTAAGTTCAAGGGCCAATGTCTTATTGTACAAATGTCAGGAAGGGTTCTCATTTTAAATGTAAGAATTGTGTTTAGAGGATTCTTCAACTTTCTATTTATATTTTAAAAATTAAATACAAGTAATGCATTTTAAAAAATATGGAAACAGGACAGAAAGACATAATATTCTTTGTCTTTACTTCGGTTCTTCTTCACTGAAGGGATCGCTGTTACCAAGTTTCCTGTGTATTATTCTAAAGTGTGTTTAATACATTTAACAGCACATATATGATATATGCTTTTTTAAAGGAGATACTCTCTTTTTAATATGTTTGCCCAGATGGGCTCATACTATATTACTGGTTTGTAACATCTTTTCTCCCCTTCAGTTTAAATGCAACAGAGTATTCAATTGTATAAATATGGTGGTGGTTTAGCCACTCAGTCATGTCCAACTCTTATGACCCCATGGAGTATAGCTTGCCAAGCTCCTCGGTCCAGGGAATTTCCCAGGCCACAATACTGGAGTGGGTTGCAATTTCCCTCTCCAGGGGAGTCTTCCTGACCCAGGGATTGAACCCATGTCTCCTGCACTGCCAGCAGATTCTTTACCACTGAGCCACCAGAAAAGCCCTGTATAAATGTACCACTATGTAAACAATTAGTCTCTTTCTGATGATTTAGGGTTTTTCTTTTAGAAGTAATTGTGGAATGAGCAAAACAATGATCAAAAAAGAACATCTAAATGTTTAATTCTGTTTACACAAAGCACAAAATCAGGTGAAATTAATCTATGCTGAGTCCTCACTTGGTGAAGGGAGTGGGAGAGGTTTCTAGGGCACTTATCCTCTTTTTGATTTGGGTGCTGGTTATCCTGGTTATTTGGGTACAAATGTATGCCTTTTGTAAAATTTCACTGATGTTTACTAAGCTTTAAAGTACACTTTTCAGTATACAAGTTGTACTTCAATAAGAAATTGAAGAGAGTTGTTAGTGCAATTGCTGTCTTATATGCAGAGTACATCATGAGAAACGCTGGGCTGGATGAAGCACAAGCTGGAATCTGTCTCTTATACACATCTTATATAAACATGAGTTGAAATACTTTGCCAGCATAGGCATCTGAGGATTTTTGCAAGGGAGACAGAAATTGCCGTGGTCCTTCCGTGTCGGAAAATGGTGCTTAGCACCATTAGCACTCACATGTGAGTACCCCAGGTTATGGAGTCTACTTGGGTGCATGTCAAAAGAAAGAAAGGGACTGAGAATTTCAGAGTGACCTGTAGGACACAGCTCTAGGAATTTTCCCGTGTGTTGCCTGAGACCCTGCACTACTGAATTGACACAGGAGTTTGCATTAGCCATCAACTCTAGGGACTCTCAATATAAATCTGGCTCAGGCAAAGCATTTAAGAAAGAGAAGAGAAATAATTGTCCTGCATCATCCTTGAATGAACTTAGGGTCCAAGAGGGGAGAGAATATGAAGCATTAAAAGTTGCTCAGAATTTTTTTTATGATGAATTAGCAATGATGGGTTCCCCTCTAATGATGGGTTAACAGTGAGAATATTATTTCTGGAACAATGTATTTTGAAACTTTTCTCTTTACTTTTTATTTTACCTCTTGTCACTAAAAGAAGAGCTTCATGCTCACACTGCCAGCAAAATTCAGGGCACTGCCTGGCTGGTCTTATCTATAGACATGAGAAGAGAGAAAATGAGGTGATTTCAGAAAGATGATACCATGTGCCTAAAAATATCCTCCTACCCCTGAAATTCTATTTCAGAAGCTCCTTGTAAAATGCCTAGTACAGTGCTAGCACATATGTATTAATTGGCCAATATGTGATGGCTATTTCTATTCATATAATATATATAAAATTATATATTATGTTTACTTTTATTTTTTTTGACCATGCTGCAAGCACGCAGGATCTTAATGCCCCAACCAGGGGTTGAACCTGTGCCTCTTGCAGTGAAATCTCCAAGTCTTAGCCACTGGACTGCCAGGGAATTCCCTATTTTTATCTTGACAATTTTGTGTCTTGGAAGAGAAGTACTTTAAGATGTTTAAGGTCACATTATTCTGCTCAGAACCCTCCAGTGGCTTCTCATCTGTTCTAGAACGAAAATTAAAAAAAAAAAAAATGCTTTGCAGTAACCTCCTTACCCCCAAGGACCGCTACCACCCGATCTCCAGCTCCATGCTCGGCCTCACACTCTACCGTGCTGTCCCCTATCTACTCCACAGCTGCCATGTGAGCCTCATACCTCGGTAGCCAAGGCACACTCCCACTGCAGGGCTTTTGCATTTGCTCTTCCTGGACTTAAAACCTAGCCTCCCCCATCTCACATCCTGCAAGTTCTTCACTCAACTGTCATCTTTGCAATGACACCAACCCTTCCTGGCTTTATTTTTCTCCAAATAATCCAAAGTAGTGTGTATGTGTTTCTATATTGATTGCTGTCTCCTTCCACTAGTGCATCAAGTTCAACAAGGGCAGATATATATCTTATTGCTGATGCTTAGCCATTGATAGCTACACAGTAAATATTTGCCAAAAGAATAAACGAATGAATCATATATAGTGCCATTTGAAATTCATTATCTAAGAAAATATTTTAGTGAAAGTATAATCTTGAGAGGAGGCATGAGAGTCAGATGGGACATCCAAGGAGGTAAACAGCACAGACTAGAACCGTCTTAGAAATCAAAAGATAAACTCATCTACCTGATCATTTTGCAGAAAGTCAAGCCTCTTTGGTGGGCCAGAAACAATACTGCATTAATCTAGGCAATTGAAGAAAACCTAAACCTCATCTCAGAAATTCCACTGTATTAAAACCCTGTTATGGACTTCCCAGGTGGTTCCATGGCTAAAACTCTATGCTCTCAATGTAGGGGGTCTGGGTTCCATCCCTGGTCAGGCAACTAGGTCCCACATGCTGTAATTAAGAGTTTGCATACCACAACAAAAACAAAAACAAAAACAAAAAACTTCAGGCCTCAACTAAAGATCTTGGATGCTGCAACTAAAAAAAAATAAATAAAATAAAAAATAAATAAATCACTCTTTTGTGGTCATTTCTCATTTATGTTAATAGATCTCTCCTTTTCCTCTAAGAGCGCTAGAGCCAAAAGAGAANGACTGAGCGACTGAATTGAACTGAAAACTTAAACGCTGGTTCTTCTGGCAGCACACTGAATACTTAGGTTGCTTTCATTGAGTTTTAATTCTGTACCTTTGCATGTTTAAATGACTAAATATATGTTACAAATAAATGAATGATATATGTGACCTTATACCCTCTTCTCCAGAGTACTGCTCTAGCATCACAGCCTCAATAGCACAGCTATGTGGGGCAAACCCAAATCCCTGTGTTTGGCCTCTTGCTATCATCTGATCATGGTTTCTATTCGTCCAATAACCTGTAAGACATTACCACTTAGAATTCCACCCCCAATACAGCACATATTAAAAAGCTAAGAGTCATGCCTCTACCCTACCAGTCTACCTCTGAAAATCAATTCTCACCTTAACCCCTTTTTATTCTTTTTTTTTTTTAATCAACTGCTGTGTTCTGCTACCCAGCCTAAAATCCCAGGCTTTGGCTCTTCCACTTCCATCAGCATTTACGTCTGATGAATCAATACAGATTGTCAGCTCTTCCTTGGACCCAGACCTTGCAATCTTCATACCCTTTCCATTTTCACTTAAATCTACTTATGACTGAGATATTCTAGTGGCTTTCTAATCTTGTTTCAGTGGTATCTGATTTTCCTTCTTCACTTCAAAGAGTTACATACTGATGTTGGTTTTATTGGACTGATATTTCATGATATCTTTCCCTTGCTTTTCCATGGGGATGGTCTTGATCACTGTCTCCTGTACAATGTCACGAACCTCTGTCCATAGTTCATCANGCTGTGTTCTGCTACCCAGCCTAAAATCCCAGGCTTTGGCTCTTCCACTTCCATCAGCATTTACGTCTGATGAATCAATACAGATTGTCAGCTCTTCCTTGGACCCAGACCTTGCAATCTTCATACCCTTTCCATTTTCACTTAAATCTACTTATGACTGAGATATTCTAGTGGCTTTCTAATCTTGTTTCAGTGGTATCTGATTTTCCTTCTTCACTTCAAAGAGTTACATACTGATGTTGGTTTTATTGGACTGATATTTCATGATATCTTTCCCTTGCTTTTCCATGGGGATGGTCTTGATCACTGTCTCCTGTACAATGTCACGAACCTCTGTCCATAGTTCATCAGGCACTCTGTCAGATCTAGTCCCTTAAATCTGTTTCTCATGTCCACTGTAGAATCATAAGGGATTTGACTTAGGTCATACCTGAATGGTCTACTGGTTTTCCCTACTTTCTTCAATTTCAGTCTGAATTTGGTAATAAGGAGTTCATGATCTGAGCCATAGTCAGCTCTTGGTCTTGTTTTTGTTGACTGTATAGAGCTTCTCCATCTTTCGCTGCAAAGAATATAAGCAATCTGATTTCGGTGTTGACCATCTGGTGATGTCCATGTGTAGAGTATTCTCTTGTGCTGTTGGAAAAGGGTGTTTGCTATGCCCAGAGTGTTCTCTTGGCAAAACTCTATTAGCCTTTGCCCTGCTTTATTCTGTACTCCAAGGCCAAATTTGCCTGTTACTCCAGGTGTTTCTTGACTTCCTACTTTTGCATTCCAGTCCCCTATAATGAAAAGGACATCTTTTTTGGGTGTTAGTTCTACAAGGTCTTGTAGGTCTTCATAGAACCATTTAACTTCAGCTTCTTCAGTGTTACTTGGTTGGGGCATAGACTCGGATAACTGTGATATTGAATGGTTTGCTTGGAAATGAACAGAGATCATTCTGTCGTTTTTGAGATTACATCCAAGTACTGCATTTTGGACTCTTTTGTTGACCATGATGGCTACTCCATTTCTTCTAAGGGATTCCTGCCCGCAGTAGTAGATATAATGGTCATCTGAGTTAAATTCACCCATCCAGTCCATTTTAGTTTGCTGATTCCTAGAATGTCGACGTTCACTCTTGCCATCTCCTGTTTGACCACTTCCAATTTGCCTTGATTCATGGAACTAACATTCCAAGTTCCTATGCAATATTGTGTTTTACAGCATTGGACCTTGCTTCTATCACCAGTCACATCCACAACTAGGTGTTGCTTTTGCTTTGGCTCCATCCCTTCATTCTTTCTGGAATTATTTCTCCACTGATCTTCTGTAGCATATTGGACACCTACCGACCTGCAGAGTTCCTCCTTCAGTATCCTATCATTTTGTCTTTACATACTGTTCATGGGGTTCTCAAGGCAAGAATACTAAAGTGGTTTGCCATTCCCTTCTCCAGTGGACCACATACTGTCAGACCTCTCCATCATGAACCATCCGTCTTGGGTCGCCCCACACAGCATGGCTTAGTTTCACTGAGTTAGACAAGGCTGTGGTCCATGTGATCAGATTGGCTAGTTTTCTGTGATTATGCAAAAAAGCAAAATGGCTGTCTCAGGTCTTACAAATAGCTGTGAAAAGAAGAGAAGCAAAAAGCAAAGGAGAAAAGGAAAGATATACCCATTTGGAACTCTGAATGGAGTTCCAAAGAATAGCAAGGAGAGATAAGAAAGACTTCCTCAGCGATCAATGCAACGAAATAGAGGAAAACAACAGAATGGGAAAGACTAGAGTAGGTCTTACAAATAGCTGTGAAAAGAAGAGAAGCAAAAAGCAAAGGAGAAAAGGAAAGATATACCCATTTGGAACTCTGAATGGAGTTCCAAAGAATAGCAAGGAGAGATAAGAAAGACTTCCTCAGCGATCAATGCAACGAAATAGAGGAAAACAACAGAATGGGAAAGACTAGAGGTCTCTTCAGGAAAATTAGAGTTACCAAGGGAACATTTTATGCAAAGATGGGCTCGATAAAGGACAGAAATGGTAAGGATTTAACAGAAGCAGAAGATACTGAGAAGAGGTGGCAAGAATACACAGAAGAACTATATAAAAAAGATCTTCACAAGCCAGATAATCATGATGATGTGATCACTCATTTAGAGCCAGACATCCTGGAATGTGAAGTTAAGTGGGCCTTAGAAAGCATCACTACGAACAAAGCTAGCAGAGGTGATAGAATTCCAGTTGAGCTGTTTCAAATCCTGAAAGATGATGCTGTGAAAGTGCTGTACTCAATATGCCAGCAAATTTGGAAAACTCAGCAGTGGCCGCAGGACTGGAAAGGGCAGTTTTCATTCCAATCCCAAAGAAAGGCAATGCCAAAGAATGCTCAAACTACTGCACAATTGCACTCATCTCACATGCTAGTAAAGGAATGCTCAAAATTCTCCAAGCCAGGCTTCAGCAATATGTGAACTGTGAACTTCCTGATGTTCAAGGTGGTTTTAGAAAAGGCAGAGGAACCAGAGATCAAATTGCCAACATCCGCTGGATCATGGAAAAAGCAAGAGAGTTCCAGAAAAACATCTATTTCTGCTTTATTGACTATGCCAAAGCCTTTGACTGTGTGGATCACAATAAACTATGGAAAATTCTGAAAGAGATGTGAATACCAGACCACCTGATCTGCCTCTTGAGAAACTGATATGCACGTCAGGAAGCAACACTTAGAACTGGACATGGAACAACAGAATGATTCCAAATAGGAAAAGGAGTCCATCAAGGCTGTATATTGCCACCCTGCTTATTTAACTTCTATGCAGAGTACATCATGAGAAACACTGGGCTGGAAGAAGCATAAGCTGGAATCAAGATTGCCAGGAGAAATATCAATAATCTCAGATATGCAGATGACACCACCCTTATGGCACAAAGTGAAGAGGAACTAAAAAGCCTCTTGATGAAAGTGAAAGAAGAGAGTGAAAAAGTTGGCTTAAAGCTCAACATTCAGAAAACGAAGATCATGGCATCTGGTCCTATCACTTCATGGGAAATAGATGGGAAAACAGTGTCAACAGTGTCAGACTTTTTTTTTTTTTGGCTCCAAAATCACTGCAGATGGTGATTGCAGCCATGAAATTAAAAGATGCTTACTCCTTGGAAGAAAAGTTATGACCAACCTAGATAGCATATTCAAAAGCAGAGGTATTACTTTGCCAACAAAGGTCCGTCCAGTGAAGGCTATGGTTTTTCCAGTGGTCATGTATGGATGTGAGCTGGACTGTGAAGAAAGCTGAGCACCGAAGAATTGATGCTTTTGAACTCTGGTGTTGGAGAAGACTCTTGAGAGTCCCTTGGACTGCAAGGAGATCCAACCAGTCCATCGTAAAAGAGACCAGTCCTGGGTATTCACTGGAAGGATTGACGCTGAGGCTGAAACTCTAATACTTGGGCCACCTCATGTGAAGAGTTGACTCTTCGGAAAAGACCCTGATGCTGGGAGGGATTGGGGGCAGGAGGAGAAGGGGACGACAGAGGATAAGATGGCTAGATGGCATCACCGACTTGATGCATATGAGGGTGGATGAACTCTGGGAGTTGGTGATGGAGAGGGAGGCCTGGCGTGCTGCAATTCATGGGGTCGCAAAGAGTCAACACGACTGTGCGACTGAACTGAACTGAACTGAACTTCCCTTGCTTAGAATCTTTAGTTGCCTTCAGGGCAAACCTCTGAGTCTGACATTCAAAAAATTTCTATAGACTGATCCTTATCAACCTATCCTTTTATCTTTTTTTTCTTTCTTTTTACTTACCTTTTTGGCTGCTGAAATTCTTTGCTATGTTCCAAGCATGCCTGACGAATTCCAAGTTTATTAGACTGAGATTAAAATCCTCTATGGGATGTGGGGCTTGAAACCGAGTTGAATTATATAGGAAAATACAGTTACATTTCTAGGACACTTTAGTTTGTGGGCTGACTTCTGCTGCGACAGAAATAATGAATTTTGTAGTATTTTAGGTAAAGATGTACATTAGTATTTTCTATACTCATTCAGTTCAGAATGTAATTTATGAACTGAACAATGAATTCACTAGTTAACCCACAAGACATTTAATTAATTGCTAACGATCCATTCTAATTTTGTCCATATCCCTAAAATAAGGATTAGGCAGGTGTATGTTTGAAAGATTACTTCATAAGTAATTCCACGAATTGCTCTTAAGTACAGGAAAATAAACTCCTTAAATCATGACAATTTTTATTTACTCATGCCACTAGAGACTCACGGAAATACAAATCTCAATCTATTCCAGGCAAAAGATTAACAAAGCAAGAGGCTTATCAAATGGATTCAAGACATAAAATAGCCTTTTCTTTGCCTGGCATCAGCTAAGTCTATTGCAAGGATATAAGCATGCTGATATTGTTATTCTTTCAAATAACTGCTCATTGGTATAATTATTACTCTGTATACTACTATGGATTCTAGTTGCAAATTACTGGAATTACTCTGTTGGCAAAGTAATGTCTGCCTTTTAATATACTGCCTAGGTTGGTCACAGAATTTCTTCCAAGGAGCAAGCGTCTTTTAATGTCATGGCTGCAGTCATCATCTGCAATGATTTCTTTACTCTGTATACTACTATGGATTCTAGTTGCAAATTACTGGAATTACTCTGTTGGCAAAGTAATGTCTGCCTTTTAATATACTGCCTAGGTTGGTCACAGAATTTCTTCCAAGGAGCAAGCGTCTTTTAATGTCATGGCTGCAGTCATCATCTGCAATGATTTCGGAGCCCCCCAAAATAAAGTCTGCCACTGTTTCCATTGTTTCCCCATCTATTTGCCATGAAGTGATGGGACCGGATGCCATAATCTTTGTCTGAATGTTGAGTTTTAATCCAACTTTTTCACTCTTCTTTCAGCTTCATCAAGAGGCTCTTTAGTTCCTCTTCACTTTCTGATATAAGGGTGGTTATCTGCATATCCGGGATTATTGATATTTCCCCCAGCAATGTTGATTGTCGCTTGTGCTTCATTCAGCCTGACATTTCTCATGATGTACTCTGCATAGAAGTTAAATAAGCAGGGTGACAATATACAGCCTTGATGTACTCCTTTTCCTATTTGGAACCAGTCTGTCATTCCATGTCCAGTTCTAACTGTTGCTTCCTGACCTGCATACAGATTTCTCAGGAGGCAGGTCAGGTGGTCTGGTGTTCCCATCTCTTTTATGGATTTTCCAGTTTGTCGGGATCCACACAGTCAAAGGCTTTGGCGTAGTCAATTGTTTTTCTGGAACTTTCTTGCTTTTTCGATGATCCAACAGATATTGCTAAATTGATCTCTGGTTCCTCTGCCATTTATGTTAATAGTTGCTAATCCTTATTCACTTTTCTATTGTTGAATCTTTCCTCATTGGTTTATACTATTAAAATTTAAAACTTTTCTTAATACCCAGCCCTGTTTAGTCAAGACAAAGCAAATCTAAAAACTTCTGCTAACATAAATTATATTCCATACCTTTAGAGTGGAGTTAAGCTTTAAGTACTGCTACAGAAAAGAATCATGAAAAACTAATAGTGTCCTTCAGTAGTTGAAAATCTCAGGAAGATGGACCACATTTAGAGATTCTTGTCTTAATTCCTGACCCTGAAGTCTCTATTTTGATGATGATCTGGTCTATATTACAAATCCTGACTCTAGGTTTGGATTACCTCAGACCTATTTGTGATGATTTAAAAGAATGTTAAGTTTTTGTTTTCTTTCCTTCAACAGTGGAAGAATATTCTCAAATACAAAATACAAAAAGCTGAAGATTCTTTTGCACTGGGCTGCCATGAACAGTGGGCAGACTGTGCGTTGCACAAATCCAAGAACACCATTCACATTGTAACCATGCAAATACTGCCATCAGTGTAAGACTTGTGCCTCTATAGGAATAAGGCAGCCTTGTTGGTATAGTATCATTAAGGTCAACAGACAAGTGAGGACTAAGTACAAGTGACAATGTTGACTTTTTCTTAGTGTAACTCTTTCCTAGTTTTTCATTCCAATTGCTTTTCTCTATTATGAACTTTCTGAGGCATTTTTTAAAAATGTGTGATTTAAAAACAAGGACCTACCGTATAGCACAGGGAACTGTATTCAGTAATAACTTATAATGGAAAGGGATCTGGAAAATATATATACATATATCACTTTGCTATATACCTGAAAATAACACATTATAAATTAACTATACTTTAATTTTAAAAAGTTTAAAATAATAAGGGAATTCAGGAGAAAAGTTTTTAAATGAATAGTATAACTTTGCCACCGAAGCTCTCTTAAATCCAGAGAGAGGTAAGGAACCAAGATAGCAGAGAAGTATGTCTTAAAAAAAAAACAAACCAAGGATGTGGTTATTAGCATGTGGAATTCTCTAAAATCAGATAGTAAGTCTGCTGAGTTTTTGAGAAATTACTAGTGCCTAATACATTCAAGAACCTAAAAGTATGATTTATTTTTTAAAGAATGGTATTGCTTTTTTTGAAGTACGATATTTATTTAAGGTTGCAGTTGGCAGCAAGGAACAGACTCAACTCACGCTAACTCAAGAACGATTTCTGCTTACAACTCTGATCTTCTGGGTATCAAGATCAAGAAATGAAGTACAGACAGGACTCACAGGTTTCAGAAGAAATCAAGTTCTGTTAACAGCAGATTAAAAGATAAGGCTCTAGGAATTCCCTGAGGGTCCAGTAGTTGACTCAGTGCTTTCATTGCCATGGGCCCATGTTCGAGCCCTGGTCAGGGATCCCATAAGCCATGTGGTGGGGCCAAAAAAAGAGAAACCGAAGATATAAAAATATATCGGTAAAAATAGAAAATATCTATAAAATAAAAGTGCCATAAACCAAATTGAAAGGCAAGAGGTTGAATGGGAGAAGATATTTATAAGAATGCAATAACTGTTGCTGGCAGTTAAAGTCTATACAGCATTTTTGGACTATTTCAGTCACGTTATAGAAAATAGATTTCTCCCAGCAATCTTTATTCCAGAAATCCATCATGCAGCCATACACATCAACAAAGGTGGGGGATACGATGCTCACTGCAGCATTGCTTTTAGTAGTAAAATAGAGCAGACAACTACAAGTCCAGTAGAAGTACAGTTATATAAACTGCAGTACATCTCTACTATGCGATGCAAAGCACTGGTTAAAAAGGAAATAAGAAGTTGGCAAGAGGTTGGGAGAAAGAGAGGTATCCTAATCATTAAATGTGTGGTCTTCAGAGTAACAGAAACTGAGTTTAAACCCTAGACTAGCTCTCTATTATGACCTTTGGCAAGTGCTTCAGCTTCTTCATTTTTAAAGTGATGATACCACTGGCACCTACTTCACTGAGATAACACAGCAAACAACTAACAAAAGACAATAGCCAATGAGGTTACTGCAAGGTGCTTAAATCAGTACTGCAGTTAAGGGAAGCAAACCCCACTGACAGACACACAGATAGGCATATAGCAGACACTTGAGAAAAAGGAACATGAACACCGACAATCAGCAACTTGAAAGAGAAAATATCCTTTATGCAACTAAAGCAATCTCTGATCCTGGGGAACATCCTGAAGCACATATTCAACTCACGTTTATCAAGCAGCTACTATGTGCTAAGTGTTGGATAAGGAAGGAAATATACTTATCTGAAGGATCAAAGGTTATATATCTTGCAAGATCATGCAGAATTAGGACTCTGCTTTCAGGAACCTATCCCGTATCATCTGGAATAACTGTCCTGTTACTTATATTGTACTGCCAGTTTATGTTGCTGACTTGCAGTGTCCCTCAAGGCTGTAAATTCCTCAAAGGCAGGGGATCTTACCTTTTCTTCATGTCTCTCAAGTCTACAGTGTGAGTGTCTGATATGTTAGTTAGTGTTAATGTTTGTCATTCCGTCGTGTCCAACGCTTTGAGATCCCATGGACTGTAGCCTACCAGGCTCCTCGGTTCATGGGATTTTCCAGGCAAGCATACTGGAGTGGGTTGCTGTTTCTTTCTCCAGGGGATCTTCTCGACCCAGGGATCGAACCCAGGTCTCCTGCACTGAAGGCAGATGCTTTACCATCTGAGCCACCGGAGAAGCCGGGGTCGAAAAAGTATTCCTTTAGTTAAGTGAGCTGAAGAACAAATGCAAGAATTAATGAATGAAATTTTCTCCCCCTGCATCTTTTTCTGCTTGTCCCTAGGACTTATCTAACATTGTGTAATTTTTACTTATTTTTATTTATTGTCTCTATCTACTGCTGGAATATAAGCACCATGAGGGATTTTGACTTACTTCACTAATGCCTCCCAAGTGCTACAACAGTGTCTTGATTAGGCTTCCCTGGTGGCTCAGACGGTAAAGTGTCTGCCTACAATGTGGGAGACCTGGGTTTGATCCCTGGATCAGGAAGATCCTCTGGAGAAGGAAATGTCAACCCACTCCAGTACTCTTGCCTGAAAAATCCCATAGATGGAGAAGCCTGGTAGGCTACAGTCTATGGGGTCGCAAAGAGTCAGACACGACTGAGTGACTTCACTTTCTTTCTATCTTGTTTTAAAGACTGCCAAGGGGAGAATTTCTGAAAGTTTACTTGATAACCTCTCCAAAGTCACCTTATGACAGCCTTCCTTGAAATTAACTGAATTCTTGAAACATACACCTAGTATTGATTATTCTGGATCAATCAGAGCATATTTAGTCATAATCCTTATAAGAGTGTTTAGCAAGAATTTACTGATCATTCTTTTTCTTCATGAGTGTGTATGCTAGCTTTTCTTCACGGGGCGAGAAAAACTAGTGAGTCAGTGGCAACCTCCCAGCATGCCTATTTTTGGTAGTAAGCTGCTGCTACCCTAACCTGATGCAGCCAATCTCTTCAAATCTCTGGCCCATAGGAGTGAACAGATTCTTGATTCTTTGCCTCCCACAATGCATCCAAGTTAATCCCCCACTGCTGGACAAAGCTGATGGGACTAGAAATGGGTTTGTAGCCCAAGGAAATGAATCCCAAGGTCATCCAGAGTACTTTCCTGATATCTTGATGAGAGATTAAGATGCCAGTCATGTACATCCCTGGACATTCAGTTCTAGGAAGGCATTCAACACTCACTTCTGTGATTTTCCAGAATAAAATGATACACTTCAATTATACCAAAGGCTGGTTCCTAGAAGATATTTTTTTCTGTGTTTACAGCATCTGGTACATTTTATTTTGTCTAATCAAAATAAAATATTTAACTTCATTTATGAAAACAAACTTAGTATGTTTAAAACATTTAAATTGCAAACAGTTCATATGGTCAGTTAAATGGAAGGTCGGACAGGCAAAGTACAATAAACAGAATGAAATATCACACACATGCCTCTGTATAAATCAACATGAAAGGATATCTAAGATATTTCAAATGGAAAAAGCAAGTTACAAAATAAAAAGCACAATGAGCATTCTCTGTTAAACACTTCCCCCAAGCTATTTATTTAGACAGTATTATTATTTTTGCATATATTTTGTTTTTGTAATATAAAAACAGCAAACTTAATGATAATTTCAAACACATTTATTTTCTAAATCACTTCGAGGTTGATTTGTGTCATATAATCTCAACAAACGCAAGGTTTACAGAAAAACTGTGGTAAACAATGTAACTGTCTCCAGGAAAAGTCATATTTACAAATTAAAGAACAACTATTTAATTAAATGTAGGTTTTAGAAAAACATTATGCATTACCACCATAAAAAAAAAGATATTCCTAAGAATAGCTCTAGTATCAGTGAAATCTGAAGAGGTAAACAAAAAATTTTTTTCAGTCATATTCAGAAAATCTAATGTGTTGACTTGCTTGTTGAGTCTTTTCGAGTCTAATCTTTTCAGCTTTGGTGATTAACTACAGAGAAAAAAATCAGAAATTAGAAGGAACTGGATATCTAACAAAAGAAAGATAATTATGACTAGAAAAATCTCACAACTATTAGCTTGAAGAAAATATTTTAAAAAGGGGAAGAAGAAAACAAATAAGATAATTAAGCTCAGGTCAAATCACTTACAGAGAGAACTGCCTAAATTAGAGCTTATTAAAGATAGTAGATAATAAACCTTTGAATTATCTAAGATCCTTGCATTTTAGTTCTAGACTACTAAAATTATTTTCAATTAAAATAACCAATAATTTGGTTATTATTTAATTAATAAATAACCATAATTCCACCAACATGGACCTACTATTCAGTACAGGGAATGCTCCTCAGTATTCTGTAATAACCTAAATAGGAAAAGGATCTGAAAAAGAACACATGTATATGCGTAGTAACTGAATCACTTTGCTATACACCTGAAACTAATACAACACTGTTAATCACCAATGTGCCAATATAAAATTAAAAAAAATTTTTTTGACATTTTAGGAGGGTTGAGGACCAATCTTTGTTCATCATATCCCTTTGGGTTTGAGTATTAAGACACTTTGCTTACAAATTTGAGAAATATTCTAAATAAGGATCTGCTATTAAAAGTACTTATTATGACACCCTTACATAAATAATCAAAAATTTTAAAGAAGGCAAATGAAATTATGCAGAATGAAGACCATTTAAAATGCCCCAAAGCTTTCTTGATAGAAAAACTAAAGTAGCACATTTAGCTTTGGAGGAAATGAAAATCTTATTCTCTTATAAACACAGATTTTAAAGACTATTCATTTTTTAAGCTGGTGATAAGTGGTCATTGGCAGGAAGTCACCGTTATTTATTTTTTATTTTTTTTATTGTGGTAAGTTTTTAGGAAGTCACTTTCAGATTAAACTAAAAGCAAACTGATCAGTGGAGTCAAAATTTAAGTGTTTAAAACTCACAACCATATGCTTTTCGCAAATTTTATGAATTCTATCTTCATCTGTTTAATAGGTGACCTGTCAGTACTTTATAAAGGAAAGACGATTTTGATAAAAACAACAAAAAATTCAAATGTGCTTTACAAGCTAAAGAAAAATGAGAAAAGCCTCACTGTGTCTCCAATACCTGTTATCTAATTTTACTAAAATGCTCAACATGATAGGGTACGCTAGAAAGATTTGGTTGAGGTAGAATGAATGAGACCCCTTACGGCAGGTCTTTCCTTCATCTTACTGATCTTTTGTTACAGGTCTTAATCTATCTGCATTTGATTTTTATATGTCAAAATACCATACATAGAAAACAAAGTATTTCTTTATCAACTGTCTTTTAATTCTATACAAACTGAATAGAGCTTAGAAAACTGTCCCCAGTAGCCCTCTCCTCCACAAAGTGAAAAGACGAACCTGGATTTTCTACTAGTATTTTTCTTTCACTCAAGTATACTACTGTGGAAACGGTAGAATGACATGTCAGTGAGGCATTTGCACTATACTTTTGGCTGTTAATTTTTTCTAAACACTTATTTTCTATTACTAACATGCTTGCTTGCTTCCTGTACCCCAGCTACACTGGCCTCCTAGTCTGACAATCTCCCTTCAAGACCTCTGTACTTTCTGTTGCCTCAGAGTGTAGAGCGCCTAAATTCTCCTGGCTTGTCTACGGTCACCTTTGTAGATAACTTTCCAAGGAACCTCATCTGATATACCCCATTATACTTCTGAGATTTCTGCACAGCACTGGTCATCATGTGACCTATATTAACTCTAAGCCTCGTGAAAAAAGGAGACCATGTTACTCATAGCTAGACACTCAGTTCTTAAACAGTGGCTAACACAAACCAATACCAAAAATGTTAATTAAATGAATTAACAAAGTAGTAAACTAATAACCTTCTCTCCTCTGAGAAGCTAGGTTGTGTCGAACCTTTTTTCATTTTATGAAATGAGCAAACTAGTACTTTCATTGCTTTAGCTAGAATTCTATACTTTCAGATCTTTGCTTAACATACAAATCATGCTAATGATAAAAGCCTGATCCTGTTAATCAATACATGAGAACTCTTCAATTCAATGATAGAACTACTTACTAGTTTCAACCCAATTTATAAAATTTTCTGTCAATGTATATTTCCTTGTCTCAAATTTAATTTATACAGATGGAGTCTTTCTAAAATACAAAACTGCTTTTTTCTAGTTTTAAAAATATACACAATTTAAATGATATTTTACACCAATTAGAAGGAAAAATATTATTTAACAAAGTGATTTCATTTCAATTGTGAGTTCTGGATTAATGATTTTAACATTTAAGTTAATCAAAGCTTAAGCAGGCTTTGAAATTAACACCTCATAGACCTGAAAGAGTCCTTAAGGAGGAAGGAGGCCTCTCTATCTCAACAAATTCAGTCTGCATTCACGGAAAGAGAATTAACAAAGATCAGTAGAAAACCTCCTCCCAAGTCATTTTAAATTCCAATGAATCCTAAGAGATGCAAGACTGATGAAAAAAACTTGATTTTCCATTAAAAAAGAATTTTATAAATAGGAACAATTAACAAACTCAGAACACAGGAAGTATGATTTTTCATAAAATAATGCACATACATCTTTTTGGATTTTACTGATTTTTACAGTATACATTTAGAAATTGATAATATTACTTATTATGTGCCCTATTTTGCTCTAAGCACTTTAAGATGTACTAACTTTTACACATATACTATTTTTAAAAAGAATAAACAGCTTACTAGCAACAATAAACATCTGATAAATTCTTAAGTGTCATTTCAAGTAAAATTATTGAGACTTGCTTTAAATTATTTTTTTTCCTATAAATTATTTAATGTACTAATTTAAGCTTGTTTATTTTCCCTGTCAGCTATTCTAGAGAAAATGGAATAAAGCTTACCATCGCTATTGGGAATGATATGCATAGTTTCTTAGTCTTATCTGTAGAGACTCATATCTTTAAAAACTACACTCTAAATACACTGTGCTTTCTACCATTAAGACAATCTTTAAATAATCATTTACCACCAAGTTATAAAAGAAAACAGCCAGAAATTTAAATTACAAAGTATGAACTGATTACCTTCTCAGTGCCTCTTTTCTTTTCACGAGGTTGATTAAGTTTGGCCTGCCTATCTACCAAAATTTTCTGCCAATACCTCTGTTCATGATCACCTTTAAAAAAACAAACACAAAAATTGTTATCACTGAACATAAGTATATAGATGAAGAAACACATCCACAGCTCTGTATTTTCAGTAGAATAGTTGTCTGAGTTATTTAATGCCTTTTTACATATATTAGTGTAAAGAAACCTCCCCCAGTTTCATTGCCAAACTCGGAAATTATAAAACAATCACCCTAAAATAAGCTTTGTTAAAATAAAAAAGAGGAGGTTCTAAAAGTTTTACCAGAAAGAATCTCTAGTTTCCAGCAGTGTTTCTTTTTAATTTCCGAATGTGCAGTTACTACTGCTTGAGCATCCTCAGGAGTTTTAAATCTAGCATGGCATTCTGTATCTCCTTCCAGCAAATCAACATAAACAACTTCTGAGATTGCTGCCAAAGTATCCTGCATTAGAATTTAGAAGGGCTTAAAATAAATAACAAAAACATTTCATTATAATTCTAAAATTATTCCAGTGTAGGATCTATTATAAAATTGAGCCATATATCATTTCAAATGAGGAGTAACTATTTCATTTCAGTTAGCTTCCAAGATACATACAAATGAAGAATTCCTTGGCAGTCTAGTGGTTAGGACTCTTCACTCTCACTTCCAAGGGTAAAGGTTCAACTCCTGGTCTGGGAGCTAAGATCCCATAAGCTAATAAGAAAGATGCCCAAAACAGACCCCAAACCAAAAACCAAACCACCACTAAAAAAAAGACCTCAAAACAAATGCTCTTAGAAATGGACTTGGACAAAGTTGAGGACCAATTTAACATCAACTCTAACAACTTTCTTTCATTCAACAATATCTTTAAAATTGTACTAGATGGGAATATGGCATAAGGAATAAAGATCTATAGTACAGAATGTACAAATACTTTCCTCTAACCCTCAAATTTAGAAGAAGGTTTACATGTCTGGGTGTAGTTAAAGAGTAAAATAAAAAAACTGAAATGGCATTAAGGAATAAGTTGTGTTTCCACTCACCTGTATAAAATCACTTAGGACTTAAAATATATGCAAACTTTTTATAACCACTTGTGAAAAATGTTTCAAGGAGCACAGAAAGATGTTTGGTTCTCAAGTTGTCTATGGGAATACAGATAGGGCCAGAGTTTTTACTCTGATAAAACATCTAAGCAACCTCTTAAAGAGTCACGTAGCAATGAGAAGTTTTACCTATAAGGCCTGCTGTGAGGGCAAATTAACAAGTTTCCTGCATTCCCAAGTCATTTTTTTTTCACAGCAGGTTCTACAGTGTAAGCAAGGTAATTATGCAGGAATGTTACACTAATTCTTAATTCATCAACTTCCATTCATAAAGCTAAAGTAACTGAAAGCTCCCAACTGAAAGAAAAAAAAAAAGCCCTACCCACCTCAATCCCTTGAGTTTAAACCTAAAATTTCAAGATGCAACTAATTTAGATTATTTATTTATTAAAAGAAATATTTATTTGGCCACGCCTCTTGGCTCATGGGATTTTAGTTCCCCAAGGACTGAACCCAAGTCTTTCACAGTGAGAACTTGGAATTCTAACTACTGGACCACCAGAGAATTCCCTAGATTACATTTTGATGTTGAATTTTAAAATTGTGCCTTAGTTAATAATAAAGAATAAGTGTAAAAATCCATGCTTATATATTAATATAAGCCAGGTACTAAGTCTTAACTTATACCAACACTTAAAACACTGCCTATCACAAAATAGACACTTTATAGGCAAATTCAATTTAAAAACTGAAAACTGGAGAAAAATATACTTGCCAATTCTTCCCATTTTTCTATCTAGTTAATGAGTAATTTAAACACAAAGAAGGAAATATAAAGTATTAACTGATGAAATTTAAATGTGTTTACTGGTAGTAGTGAGAGTTTTGTAACTGATATATTTACTAAATATCCATTATAATGTCAGGCTAATCTCCAGATTTAAAACTCTTTTTAGAATGACAAATTAACCTGGCTATCACATGGGCAATTCACAGACAGCAGTAAGAATAATAGCTCAGTTTTTGTTCCAGCAAAATGTAAGTAATTAATAACTTGGTTAATGCACTTTTTATGATTTTGGTGATCAAAAATGAAGAATTTGTAATTGATATAATTACCATTTAGATAATAAAATCTCTCTGATAAATATAATTAAACCTATTCCAGTTATTCAAAATAACAAATTTTGAGTAATTTTTCTTTTAAAAACTTGGGTCATCAGACTAAACACAGCAGCATTTACATCTTCAATTTTTTAATCCTTCTTATTGCAGTCTATTTTGCTACCAAATTTTGAAGTGCAAGCTAGTATATCAATTTGGAATTGACCAAATTCCGCATCAATACTACAGTGAGAGTCTAGATTTACATGTTAGTGACAGATACAGGATTTTAAGGGATATGGTTTCAGATAAACAGTGCTTACAGATGGTTACAATGAGCAATTTTAATGGTTACAGAAGTTAAAAAATGTTGATTGGTAACAGTCTATGGAAAACCAAAACAACATACCATATGGGGCTGACCTCATAAGAATTATATATATACTTGCTATGTTACAGAACACGTTACTTAGTTTAAAAAGAAAGTGTTTCACTTAAATGGATGACAAAATTTAAAAGTAAATAGGGTTCTCCCACTAAAAAGAGTATGTGAATAACAAATATTGCCATGCTAGTATAAAATGCTGTAGGGGATAAACTATAAAATGCAAAAAGAAGACGAGAACTGCAGGGATAGGAATTTAAAGTGTAAACTATAAATTTTTGGAGATTTTCAAAATACTTTACACTTCCCTGTAATTGTTTCAAAAATTTTAAAATAATCGGTATGGCCTGAAAATAGCAAAAAAAACTTAAGAATAAAAGTTTTAAAGGCTCTTCTTGCCAAAAACAACAACCCTGCATTTTTTTTCAGGAGAAAATTTCAATTCTCAAGAGGATTCATTAACAGACAAAAATTAAGTCTACGGTAAGTGAAAAATATGCACACTCCCTTTTATTTCAAAATAGTTCTGATTTTTTTTTAAAGTCACAAAATCTTTTAGAATTTATTGAAAACTAAAAGCTCTAATGAAAACAAATTACAAATTCTCTAGTTTGCTCCAAATAAGAAAACAGCAAATAGTTACAGTTTTATTTTAGAAACAATCACAAACCAACTTTAATGTTAGTTCAATCTTTATGAAAGTTTTATCCCTAAGTATTGCTCCAAAATCTAGTTTCTCTGGATTTTTTCTGAAAAACAGAAAAGGTCCCCTGAGAAAACGAATATTGGGAAAGCACTTAACTTAATCTACTCTTTTGCTATAATAACTACAGTAGGGTTTCATCCTTTTCCTATATACAACCATTGGGGCACCAATAAAAATAAGCACAAATTGCTGTTTTCCTATAAAGGATTAAACTAAATTCACTATAAATTTGATTCAGTGAGGAATTTCAGGTATTAGAGTTTGCTTCAAGTCAGACTTAAAGGATTATTATGGAATCAAACCCAATAAGCAGTTTACCACAAGAGAACAAATTCTAATTTGATTTGCCTTATTTTCCATATTCAAAACACTTTCACACGGGGGTTTTTAAGAAGAAAGAGAAACAACTATCACGGGGATTCAAAAGCATTACCTTGACTTGTTTCCTGCCAGGTAAAGGCTCGGTGCTAATGATCTTCACAATCACACCACTCACAAACTGTGGTCCTGCTGCATTAACTCTCTCCTGAGGACCACACTCTTCACTGTTTGCTGTTGATGCGAAAAGAAAAAGACCAGAAAAATATCTCTTAATTTAATAATTTAACGCTTATAGGCCCACTCTAGAGTATCAATAATGGTCTCCCAACTTTAAGTAATTTAAACTTACTCATAAGGTCATTATGTTGTAAGTTATACTATTTATTACAGATTACCATAAAGTAAAATACACAAACTCTTATTACTGTAAATGCAAACTTTTACCATTAGAAGAACACTTTAAAAATCTTAAAGAAAAAATGTCCCCTTTCACTGAACCAATAACAAATTGTTTTATTACTCAATAAAGAAATAAACAGGCATAGGTATACCGTTACAATTTAAATGTGGAAATTTATATTTTCAACTTATGGGAATTTAAAATATAAATATCAAATATCATCTTTGTTTCTACAAATGCGATGAACTACAGACTAGGCACTCATCACTAATTTTGATTACTAATGAAAACTGTATAGAGAAAATTTATGTGATTAAAAAAGATTCAGTTTAAAATGAGTCCTTCAAATATTTTTAGGTTAAGGATAAATCACATCTGGAAAATTTGAGAAATCAGTAATTGGTCTAATAACAACCACTATATAATTGAGTTTCAAAAACTAAAGTTTATCCTACAATAACTCAGTGCATTTTAGTATAAGTACAATATAATGCTACAAAAACTATTATATTGATGCTTACTTTTTTCATTTTTCATTCCGGAATTAGTAGGTACTCCATTTGTTTCCATTTCTGATTGTGATTTTATCTGGGATATTGTTTTTTTTAAAGAAGCCATGCTGGCTTTTTGCAGTGCTAAATACTCTTTCTTCAAATCCAACCATTCTGTTCTGTAGTGAAAATAATTGTACTTTTAAACAGTGACAACAGATCATTAAATAAAAAGTAAGTCTCAAAATACAGACATTCAGTGACTTACAACCACTCCTTCTCCCAATCTTTCTTTAAACACACTTAAATTATTTCCTGAGTTCCATCTGGCAAACAAGAAAAGGGGAGTTCCCTCTGTCCCAACATTCAGATTAAATGTTTTATATTTGCTGATTCAATTCTTGAGTATTTTTCAAATATGTGACTGACAAAAATAAAAGCACTGAGTTAACTAGTAACATTTACTAGAAAAGTCAGTTAACTCGGGGGAAAAATTAAAATTTTAAGATTTGTTAAACTGCTTCCAATTTGAAAGGTAACATTCCTCAGTATTTACTGGAGTCAAAGGAATTTCTAAGAAAAAAAAAAAACACCCCATGGAAGCAATTTATTTATTTACATACATTTAACGTGTAGAGGTTTCTTCAAACAGCTAGAGCTCCTCCAGATAGAAACACAATGCCTCTCCTGGCTCTGCAGGAGCACTCATTGTTACCCTAATCTGTGCCATCAAACAAGCAGATAGGGGATTTTTTTTTTTTTTAAAGAGGAGAATATCTGTGGTAATGGTTTTAGCTGTTAACATTGACATCTGTATACTTCAAAAAAAAAAAAAAAAAAATCCAGACCCACCCAGGACCATACATTCCCTGAGAGCTGATACATTAGAATAACAAAGGGCTCTTGTAATGATTCTCTGAGATAAAAAGGGAAAAGGAATTCAGGGGTTAAGAATAGTATAAATAGAAGTACCCAAAGTCCTTGCCTTTTAACCCTCCAAGAGGAAAACTGGAATCTTTGGAAACTGTAATCCAGCAAAGTTAAGAAAGAAACTCTCTTTTAAAAGGTATGCCCTTTTCTTTCTTCTCCTTATCTTCCACCTCTAGAGAAGATGGACTCCCTTTAACTTTAACATGGCAGTACTTTCTGTGACTTTTGAAATAGTAAGTGCTTCCATGTTTTAGTAGAAGTGAATCCAAATTAACGCCTCTGCATACAAGATGGCAACTTTTATAATTTATCAAAGCTAAAAGGGGATCCCCTCTGCTTTAACATGGGGGTACCTGCTGTGTAAAGCAAAAGTAAGTGCTTCCATGTTTCAGTGGAGGTGTCTCCAAGTCAATACTTTAAAAGGATTTAAAAAACACACTGTTGAAACTGGCTATTAATGAAGCCCTGAAAGTAATGAAAAGGTAGCAAGTAGTCCTTTTAACGGTGAAATTGTTATTTCCATTTTGCTTAATTTAAGTTTGTCAGGCATTTATTCTGTTTCCAGATTATTTTCTAAATGTACTTTACAGGTTAAAGAAAATTCACCATTTTATTTTTCTCAAGACTGGGCTCCCCACCACTTAAACGTGGATGTACTTGCTTTGTAGCTAAAAAAGTAAGTGCTTCCATGTTTTAGTGATGGTAAGTCTTCTTTTTTCATTTTATCTTCAAGAAAATGCAAAGAGTACTTACTTATACTGCTGGTCTTTGGTATATTCAAGATGTACCTTTAAATCTATTAAGGAATACCCTCTACTTTAACATGGAGGCACTTGCTGTGACTTCATAAATAAATAAGTGCTTCCATGTTTTAGTGCGGTGGTTCCTTTTTAAACCTCAACATTGTGCAACTTCTGTGCAGATCATGGCTTCAGGCCATTACTGTTGCTAATATGCAACTCTGTTCAATTCAAATTGGAATTGCACTTTAGCAATGGTGATGGAGTGTGTCATTTGCGAACAATATAGTTTGTACCGGTGACTTACTTTGATAGCACTCGTAATGGAATAACCTCTTCTCCCATTTTGTGCCTCTCTTTATGTTTTTTCTTATGCTTTCTTTTTGCTTTCAGTAGGGATCCGTCCTTTATATCTCCAGTATCCTTTTCCTCTTCCGTAGAGACTTCTAATTCTAAATTAACAAGAAATAAAGACATGAGTCAAGAAGAAAACCCTCCTTATCTAATCCTAAACATAAAGTCTGAAATACCTTTGTTTTCTTTGCAACCGTCTGGAGCTTCTTTTTTAAGGGTGTCTTTCTGAGACACTTTCTTAGCCTTCGCTTTGGGAGTGAGGCAGTCTGCATCCTCAGAGCCGCTTCTTTTCCTCTTCCCTGCTTTGACTAAAGGTAAGCTGGATACTTCGTTTTTTTCTCGTTTTTTCTTTTTCTTTGTGGGTTGCTTTTGGGGTTCAGTAACCTCTACTTCAGAGCTCTCAGATGTGGTCCTTGATCTTTTCTTACAGACACTTTCCTTGCTCGCTTCCATATCTGACTCCTTGGTCTGGATATTGTCGTCTTTCTTTGTTCGGCCTTTCTTCTTCTTTTTCTTTTTCTTTTCTTCTGTAACAATGTTATTTTATTTACTTATTTTTACTTAATCTATGTCTAATAAAGTATCTAATAATAACTCACCAGTTACTGTGAGAGCAGGAATGGGCTTGTTTTTCACTGTCTTGGGAAATACACCAGGTTTTCTTGGTGCTTCCTCTGGTGGGTTATTAAGAAACTGAAATGAAGTAAGCAAAATTTTGTTACTGTTTAAAACACTTAGTAATTTTCTTTCTTTTTCTTTTAGGTTGTGGACCTACCTCAATAGCTTTTGCAGCTTGTTCTTTTGTTTCAAATTCCACGAAGGCAAATCCCTTTGGGTCCCCAGTAGACTTATAATGTGGTATACTTATATAAACAACATTGCCACATTTCCCAAATACTCTCTCAATCCAGCTGTGGTTAACATTTTTGGGAAGTAGTTCCTATGATAAATTAGTAATAATAAAGTGTTAAAAACTTAACTGAAAATAAAGCTTCATTTAAATTGAATACTACAATGTTTCTGTTGGGAGACAACAGTTCTGAGCTTTTCCTGAAAAATGGCTTACCACATACACAGTCCGCTCATCCTCATCCTTTGGTCTTTCACCCAGTGGCTTTTTCCTCCTGATTCTGGTGCCTTCTAAATCCAGCTTTAAAACAGTACATAAAGTCAATATTAACAGTATCATGTGACACATAATATATATTAACGATTCTTACCTCTACAACAGCAGAACTTTTTAGTGCTCTGGCTATTAACTTTCCATCCGTGGTCAATTTTTTCATTTTGTTGAATGACACAAGAAGTGATATATCAACATCTAATGAAAACATAAATTTAAAAAGATTCAAAAACATTTTCAACCATTTAATGTTTTATACAGTGTATATTGTACATTATATGCAGCATATATAGATTAGAAGTAGATACAGCTCTTGAAACTGGTATAAATAACACGGAAGGAAACTTACATCCATCTCTAGATTTTTCTATCTGCTCTCGAAGAAAGTTATCCTTATGGAGATTTGCATCTCCAAACCAGAAGTCCACTTGCTTCACAATATCTGCAAGCACCTGTTTAACTCTAGACCGTTTCTTTTTCTCTACTTCTTTTTTCTTTTCTATGCTTTCTTCCATTGCCTTTTCTTTATTCCCGCTTTCAGTTTCCATTTCTGTCAAATAGGAAGAAAATGTAAATATTAAGTATAATTTTTAGTGACAAAAAAATACTTAATTCAGCCTTTATCTGAAGGGAAATGGGCTCAAATATCTCTACCAGAGAGAACAAACTTTGGACATTTTCACTATTAGCTGCGGAAACTTTCATTTTGCCTCTGTTTCTTATAAAATTTACCTCTTAGGTTAACTGTTTTTTCATATGTTCTAGTATAAATAAGAATGATATACTGATGTGTTCATTTCACAACTTCCAATGAGAGAAAAACACTTTTGATTTTTAAAAACGTTCTTTACTTGCTGAAGTTTGAGTGAGCTCTTATAATCAAGACTGCAAAGTTCTGGACAGACAACTATCTCCCTGTTCTCTTCTCTATTGCATTTAAAACCTTACTAATTTGTTTATCCTAGAAAGTAAGAATTATATCTTTGTTTTGCTCACTGGTACATTCCCATTTTCTGGTATATAGTAATTCAAAAATCTGTTGAATGGTGTCATCTTAGTTGATACACTAAACTTAAATATAAACAAAAATGAGTAAGCAAAGACCTAACAGGAGGCCTGGGGTGACACTAAGACAAATGGGAAGTTTCATCTGTCTTCTCTGGTGCACTGGGGTGGGAGATGCTATCAGTTGGTATGCATGCAGGCCTTGAGGCTGTGATCAGCATGACAGAATAGACTAGTGGGCTTTTGGGTATCAAGGTGACCAAAACACCATACTAGGCTTTTAGATAAGGGCGGGGGGAAGCAGTAGACTTGGGTTAATTGCTGTATTTGGGGAAGACTGGGACTAGGTCTCCAGACGAGATGAAGATTCTGCCTCTACTGTATCTTCTGTCTTATATCCTTTAAAGCTCAGTAAACAATTATTAGATTAAAGCCTATTTGTGTCTCCTGAGTCTGACTGTCAGCTATAATCTTCAAGTGCAGCAGTGATACTGCAGATAGAAACAGATTCTGTTTCAAAGTGACATTCAGGAGGAGGGTACGAAGCCATTAATACATTTCACTTCAAACCTCCAAATAAATGTGCATTCTCATCAAAGGAGTATTTTGGCATTTAAAGAACAGGCTTCTGTTGATCGGGTAGGCACTAATTAAAACATAGGTAATTATTTAGATGATGCTAGCCTAACTCATAAAATGGAAGTACATTCCAAAATTAATCATTAGAAAAACAATCAGGTGCTGCATAACCATTTCTTTCTCATGTCGCACTCTCACTTCAACCCATCCTGTCAGGCTTTCCTTTCCGTCATTCTAATGAAACTGAAAACTAGGATGTCCACTGTCTACCAGGCCTCTCAGGAGCATTTGCAGTTGCTAACTCCCTCACTGAAAACATTTTCTTCATTTGGCTTCCCTGAGTTGTCTTTCTTCTTCATTTCCTTTTCTGGACCCTCCGACTCTGTCTGCTCTACTTTTCCATAATACCCAGGACTGCATTCAGTCCTGGGCTCCCTTACCTACATAGATGTCCTTTCAGAGGGTCTCTGGCTTTAAGCTCCATGGCTCTATATGTTGATGTTTCACAAACCTATCTTCTCCACTCCGGACTTATCCCATTATCTCCCCATTCCAACACGCAAATACCCACCTGACCTCTTCACTTATTTATCTGAAGCACATCTCAAGCTTAAATTGAACTCTCAAATTTTAGCAAACCACGTTTTTTGCCTAGTTTTTCCCATCTCAGAAAATACCAGTGAAAATTGCTGAGAGGGCAAAAACAGTGAAATCCTTAATTTCTTCCTCACACCCCACAGCCAATTCATTAGCATTTCTGTTAGCTCTAGCTTTTCAAAATTCATATGAATCCTCATTTCTTCCATCACAACCACCTGTTCCAAGCTATCACGGGTGTCTTGCCTGCAAACACATCCTCACATTTACTTGCTTCTACTCCTCTTCCATTATCAATTCTCCAGACAGCAGCTAGAATGATCATTTAAATATATAAATAAAATGTCAATTTCTTGAACAAAAGCCTCCAAAGGTTTCTTATCCCAGTCAGAATAAAATAAAAAATCCTTATTGTGGCCTATAGGTCCTATTAGATCTGGCCTGGGGATTTTGCTCTAACTGCATCACTTGCAACTTCTTTCAGGGTGCTTGTTACAACCTTAACACCATCGTTATGTTTAATGCATTCCCATTTCACGGCTTTTGCTCCTGCTGTTCCCCAGGTTTCCTGTCACACCTGCAGGGATTACTTACTTGTTCACCCAGCCCTCTGCAAACGTCACTTTCTCAAAGAGGCTTTCTCTTTCACCAAATCTAAAATATCCCTTCCCTGTCAACCATAACCCTACCCTCTCCCTCACTCACCACTTTCTATAATTATATCCTTATTCCTACCTGGAATTATAATTTTATTGCCTGCTTCATTATAACATAAACACTACAAAGGCAGAGACTTCAGCTTGATCACAACCTTGGCATTTATTAACTAACAACATCTAATAAATTGTCAAGTATTGAGCATTTCAAGTTATTTGTAAGGGAGTAGAATTATAAACATACAAATGTAGGCTATGATTGTCACTACAGAATTCACTACTGACTCTTTCTTTTGACTCTTTCTTTTGAAAAATCTATAAAGGGCAGATTACCACTTCTCCATTTGTTTTCATCGTCAAAGCCACCATCTAAGGAGATAGTGGACAAAACTGCATAAACACAGAAAGCCACAAATCTCCCAGAAAGCAGACTTCCCAGCATTCACTTCTCAGCCCAGATACTTTCCTTCCTTTCTCATATATATATATATATATTTTTTTTTTTTTTTTTTTGTGGCTTGGAGAATTAAGTTCAGAAAATCTTGCCCCAGGTGAATAACACTGCAATTTTCAATATTAAAAATCTGTAGAGAATCAAATATACCTTATTTTTGAGTACGGATATGGATTAGATTAAACAGGAAATAAGCTATGGTACAAGTTCTCTTCCCTACACATTGGTTGCAGAAGATCAGGAAGTTACATGATAGTCATAGTTTACTTTTTCAATGTCCTATGATAACAAATAGGTATACTGTCATTCCATACATTCCAAATCAAAGTTGTTATCTTTCTTAGCAATGTCTGTTCTGTTCTTCTCACCACCCTCATTTTATTTAAGGATGACATATTCTACTTAGTTAACCAGTCGAGCTATTTACTAGCTGTATGGATTTTGGGCAAGTGAACTTAACTTTCTGTGATCTACAAAGTGGAATAAAATTTATACTGACATAATAGGGTTGTTTTAAAAATTAATCAAAATGAATAAAGCACTTTCCATTGCTGCTATACAGCACACAGTCAACAATATCTAACTGTTATTTATTATCATTTTATCATTTACCAATCTGTCATTAGGCCCTATCAATGTAACCTTTGGAATGGCTCTTATCTTCATCCAGTGTTTTCCACAACTACTGTTATAATAATATGGAAATAGTTTATAAATTGTTCGAGAAGTCCTCCATCCTTCACAGAAGCTGTGTAACTTGTCTAAACACAGGTCTAATTTTGTGACTCGAATGTTAAAACTTTCAACAATAATAATTCTTTAGCATCTTTTGGTAACACAGCATATATTTTTTAAAGATTGTTAAATGAATCAACTAGTTTCATAGGGTTTAAACAAGGAATAAAAGTTACTGTGTAACACCAGTTACTTTACACACTGTGTTTTAAATCCTCATAATCCCTCTAGGTTATTTCTCTTAACTTCTTTTTACAAAGGCTCAAAGGTTAAGTGACCTGGCTAAAGCTAGCGAGGTAAGTAAGCTCAGGTATATTTAACTCTCACACTGCCTACGTTTTAGTAGAACCTCTTACTATGTAGTCTATGTTTTGACTCAGAAATCCTTTTTTTAAATTGATATTTTTTTTTTACAATGTTGTGTTGGTTTCTGCTGTACAACAACGTGAATCAGCTATCTGTGTGTTCGTGCTAAGTCGCTTCAGCAGTGTCTGAGTCTTTGTGATCCCATGGACTGCAGCCATCCAGGCTCCTCTCTGTCCAAGGAATTCTCCAGGCAAGAATACTGGAGTGGGTTGCCATGCCCTCCTCCAGGGGATCTTCNCAACGTGAATCAGCTATCTGTGTGTTCGTGCTAAGTCGCTTCAGCAGTGTCTGAGTCTTTGTGATCCCATGGACTGCAGCCATCCAGGCTCCTCTCTGTCCAAGGAATTCTCCAGGCAAGAATACTGGAGTGGGTTGCCATGCCCTCCTCCAGGGGATCTTCCTGACTCAGGGATCTAACACTGCATCCTACATCGCTTGCAATGGGAGGCAAGATTTTTTTAACAGTAGCGCCACCATCAGTAATAAATATACATATATCCCCTAACTCTGGAGCCTCCCTCCCCTTTCTCCATCCCACTCCTCTAGGTCACCACAGAGCACCAGACTGGGCTCCCTGTGTCATACAGCAACTTCTCACCAGCTATCCATTTTACACATGGTAGTGTGTATCTGTTGATGCTACTTTCTCCATTCATTCACTCTCTCCCTCCCTACCCGCACTGTGTCCACAAGTCCATTCTCTACTTTCTGGCTCAGAAATTCTTAACCTGAAATCCATGCAATTTGGGATGGATTTCAAAAATTATCGTAAATCCCATGAAATTTTAAAAGGTAAATTTTAAAGAAAAGGTGAAACCATGACTTTCTACATTTATAAAATGAACACATGTCATTTTATTTAAGTAATTAACCAGGGAACTAGTTAAGTGCTAAAAACCAGTTCAAAGGTGAACTCAAAAACTGCTGCTACTGCTGCTAAGTCGCTTCAGTCGTGTCCGACTCTGTGCGACCCCATAGATGGCAGCCCACCAGGCTCCCCAGTCCCTGGGATTCTCCAGGCAAGAACACTGGAGTGGGTTGCCATTTCCTTCTCCAATGCATGGAAGTGAAAAGTCAAAGTGAAGTTGCTCAGTCGTGTCTGACTCTTAGCGACCCCAAGGACTGCAGCCCACCAGGCTCCTCCGCCCAGGGATTTTCCAGGCAAGAGTACTGGAGTGGGGTGCCATTGCACTCAAAAACTAGACACACACAAATACAAGCAAGCAAAAATATTGAAATGAACTTGTTAACAGATGTAACACTAATCAGGGCAATAAGTCTAAGACTTATTTCAATTATAACGTATATAATTGTAACATAGCTCAATGATAATGAAAAGCAGAGGTAAGCTAGACACCTTTTTTTTTTTTTTGGCTATTTCAACGTCTTTCATAATTTTTCTTTAAAAGGTTATAGAAAATGTTTAGACATGTATATGCATTTTCCTGGGAGGCTCATCCATATCTTTTAAATCACGTTTTAAAAGGAAATGGTGTGTCAAAAAGGTTAAGAACTATAGTTCTAGTCACATCTGACTATCCAGCGGTGCCTATTTTCTTGTCTCTGCCTCTGCTTTAAATGCTTCTCGTCTTCCTTGTCTTATCAACTCCTATTCAATTTTCAAGGCCCAGGTTAAACGGCATCTAACTCTTTCTAGCTTTCTGCTAGCACATTTCCCCTAAACACCACCTCATCTGTTTCCCTTTAACTACGTCTATTAACGCACTCAATAATACACTGCATTTTTTCTTCCTTCCATAACTGGATTTTCAGCTCTCTGATAGAGACAAGTTCTGAAAAAGGAAATGACTGAATTTTAAAATACAAGTCCACATTCGCTATCTTTTGACCACCAAAACTCGAATCTGCGAAGAAAAGCAATTCCCCTTTGACTACTGCCCCTTTAGGTACCCGTTCTTCCTCACGGAAACCGTCAAACGCGGGACTGCCCGAAACCTTCCAAAACCGGACGCCAAGCGCCCCCAATCACTAGAAAACTGGAACTGCAAGGGCTGCCGGAGGACTCTTGCGCGTGCGCACAGAGAACCAGGACACTAGGGCAATCGAACTGATGGGCTGGTGGGAAGGGGCGAGATGAGAAGGACCAGAGATGACAGAAAGGACCGGCGTAGAAAAAGACTGAGAGTAATTCAGACCTCACCCAACCTGGGCTACCCTAGAGTCCACTTAGAACTTACTCTGTCCAATTCCCAAAATACAGGGCCAGAGACTGCGTTCTTCAGTCCTTCGCGTCCCCCGAACCTTATAGTCGTGGTTATTTTAGCGTCACATGAGCGACAATTCTTCCGAACGCCTTGGTAAAGATGGGCCCAGAGCTTGCGCGACCGTCGTTTACGTCACAGGCGTAGGCTCGCTCGGCGTGGGGGCGGGACATCGGAGAACGCAGTCGCCACAGAGGCTCGCAGCTGAAGAGGAACTTGATTGGCAGTTTGATAACGGCCGTTCAGGTCCGGAGCCGTGGTGGGCGGGCTAAATAGTGGGGTTTGAGCTGGTGCGGTCGCGAGTTGATGATGTCACGGCTTTTCGCGGGAGAAGTTCGAAAGTGGGTTTTGTGCAATGAGCAAGTTAAAAGAGCTGTTTCCACTCGGGAGTTTTTGGGGAATGAGGGTAGACAGGCTGGAGTTTTGAGCTCGAGGTGCTGTCACTGATTTTGATGCGACGGGCGAAGGAGTTTCTACGCCAGACGGGGTTCGGTAAGGAAGCTGTGTGGAGACAAGGTTGGTTCACGGCTTGCCCCAGCAGCCTGTAAATGATTAGTGCTTCGTCTTTACCACCTTCCCCCAACTCCTGCTGGGCAATTCCGGTATCCGTGTGAGAACCCGGGATGGTTTTGCTGTTTATTTTTAGGACTGACAAAGGGTCACTTCATTGTCATCTGGTTACACAAGATAGTGATAATTAGAACGTTGGCAAATGAAATGTGAGCATCTTTTGGTTGTCTGGACTGGACAGTTTCTTAAAAGGCTATTGGGCTCGTGATTCTTAAATTTTTAAATCTGTGAACCATTTAGGGATTCGAAAGATCCCGCTTGTTCCAAAAGAAAAGGACCAAAAACATCTCATCGTACTTAGCAAGAACAGGTCATATTTTAGTGATAATACTGAATTTTATACGTAAATCTAAAAAACAGCACAATAATGTGTGTATGAAGATATGTATGTATTTCTGTACTAAATTATCACAAAACATCTAATCTCCCCACCCCCCCCTTTTTTTTTTTTTGAAGTGTAATCCTTTAAAGTAACCTACCACTTAAGAGTTTGGACCGTCTCAATACCTCTTACGTTGCAAATCCCTCAAGTAATATTTCTAATTTAGGAAAACAATGGGGGAATTTATTTTGCAGTTGGTAAACAGCATATAAGTAATCCTAAAGAAATAAATACTGGATTTCTAACCTGTAAATTGTGATGGTAATAACAACTTTTCAGGATTATGAGACTGATAAATATTATATGTAAAGAATCCAGTCCCATTCTTGCCTGATACAGTAGGTTTTCCATAGTCACATAATGTAGTTTTTGTGAATGGGAACACCAGAATTTAGACTACTTAGTTTTGAATTCTGAATCTGCCATTTATTTACTTCATGATCTTAGGCAAATTACATAATTATGTACCTCACTTCCTATTTTTGTAAAATGAATATAAAAAATAGTATCTGTACTATAAGGTGTAAACATTTAAAGCATTTTAACAGTGTCTAGCATATAATTTACACTGAATAAATAATAACTGTTATTAAAGCGATCTAATGTTAACTGCACAGAAGAACTGTACAAAAAAGATCTTCACGACCCAGATAATCATGATGATGTGATCACTAATCTAGAGCCAGACATCTTGAAATGTGAAGTCAAGTGGGCTTTAGAAAGCATCACTACGAACAAAGCTAGTGGAGGTGATGGAATTCCAGTTGAGCTGTTTCAAATCCTGAAAGATGATGCTATGAAAGTGCTGCACTCAATATGTCAGCAAATTTGGAAAACTCAGCAATGGCCACAGGACTGGAAAAGGGCAGTTTTCATTCCAATTCCAAAAAAAAGGCAATGCCAAAGAATGCTGAAACTACCGCACAATTGCACTCATCTCACATGCTAGTAAAGTAATGCTCAAAATTCTCCAAGCCAGGCTTCA
>SJYX01013436.1:135904-147369 GCA_006410675.1 Oreotragus oreotragus
TATCTCTTTTGCTGTCTTGCATACAGGGTCCTCATTACCATCTTTCTAAATTCCATATATATGTGTTAGTATACTGTATTGGTGTATTTCTTTCTGGCTTACTTCACTCTGTATAATTGGTTCCAGTTTCATCCATCTTATTAGAACTGATTCAAATGTATTCTTTTTGATGGCTGAGTAATACTCCATTGTGTAATTTTATACTGTTTTAACCTGTGCTGGGTGCTTCTTAGTGGCTCAGACAGTAAAGAATCTGCCTGCAATGCAGGAGACCTAGGTTTGATCCCTGGGTCAGGAAGATCCCCTGGAGAAAGGAATGGCTACCCACTCCAGAATTCTTGTCTGGAGAATTCCATAGACAGAGGAGCCTGGCAAGCTACAGTCCACGGTGTTGCAGACACAACTAACACTTTCATTCTCACACTTTCAGCCTATACTAGAAAATGTAACCCTTTATGAACTTCCTTGCAATAATTTCTTCAATCTTTACTGTTTTAATTTGTTTCTGATGATGGAAGAGTGTCATTTATTTGGCTACTGCTGAGGTAGCAGACTGGTGAGTAGTAGGGAGAGTAAGAGATATTGCAATGATTTTTCAGTATTAAATGGTAAATAACCCTAAGAAAACCAGTTATATGTGTTTACAGGCAGAAGTTATTCTTAAAAAGGATCTTTAGTATTAAATATCCAATGAGCATTTTTTAATTTTATTTGGGGGGATCAATAATTCATTTTTGAGAATCCTAAGAAAAATTTTTTTCAGTAAACTGCTTTAGACAGGTGTATAAAGCTTTGCATATAGCTTCTGGGCATCCTTGTTCTCTGAAACCTACATATGGATCCTGAAGTCCATATCCTAAGCTCAAGCAAAAAAAAAAAAAATGAATATCTACACTTCCTTATCAGTGTTTTAAACAACTAAAAAATACAGATTGTCCTGGGAAAGAAAGGGAATGTTTGGTCCCTGCTGCTGTACATTAATTGTGAAATATTGGTATAATCATAACAAACCAAATGAAATATAAATTTCCTTTAGTAAACTGAAGATAATTAATTCCCTTCCAGATGATGAAGTGGAGAAGTCCAATAACCATTTGTTTTATGATGTAAAGCTCCTTACATGCAAAACTATAGGGTCAGGAATGCTCAGCCAACTGAGCAATTGGGTTGGCTGCACATCCTCAAGTGCCGTATAATTTAGGTCAAGCAGGTTAATTAGCATATTATTGTTTGGCCAAATGAACAGCAAGGAGTTGCCAAACCTAAATTCCTTAAATAGTAACACATAAATCTTGGTGCTGTGACACTTCTACAGATGGCAGCATGCTATCTGATAGATGGAAAGGGCTGCTTGAGCGTAACATTGGGATTCAAAATAGCAAAAGAACGCTACACTGAACAAATTTTACCGGAGCAGCAGAAATTTATCATGTTTGTTTTGTCACTGTAACTCACATTTCCCCAACTCAATCTCACAGGGACAAATACAGAAGGTAACAAGGGAGGGAGTCAACAAAAACAGGTTATGTAAAAATAGTGGACAATAAACTCCATTCTATGAAAGGAGTGATGTAAACTGTTGTATTGTTGCTTTGCTTTGTATGGAAAAAAAACTTCTAGATCTCATCCATTTGTTTCTTATTTATCTTGCTCTTTACATTATCACACAGTATTTATGGAAATATTTGATCAAGTAGTCTTTCTCCACTTTATTGTATTTTGCCTTCTATCCAAAGGACATTACATTTATCCTTAAATAAAAACAGAATATAAATTATACAATTCATTAGGAGAGCAGTCTCTAAGAAAACATTTAATAAGAGGAGAAAATGGCCTCTACATTTTAGCTAAAGATCTTTTCAGAAAATCATAATTTAAATCCTGTATCCTGTGTGTGTCAGTGGTCCACAGAGTTACCCCCAGGTTTGGTGATGCACTGGAAGGATTTACATGACCCAGAAGCACTGCTGTGGTTTTAGTTCATTACAGAAAGAATATATAGATTACATTCAGCAAAGTAAGAACCGTATCAAGCAAGTCCAGAAGAAACCAGGCATGAGTTCAGTTGTCTTCTCCCAGTGTATTTACACAGTTAGTATTTAATTCTCCCAACAACATGTGACAATATCTAGGAAGTGATGCCAGCCAGCCAGGTTCACCTGAGCCTTGGTATCTAGTAATTTTAGTTGAGAACTAGTCATCTAGGCATGCAGCATCTGTGTGATTAACCTCAACTACTCCAGTGTGAGCCTCCCAGAGGTCAAACTGATATAACATGGCTCAAGTCCTGAGACGTACATGCAAAAATCCGCATTTACCATAAATCACGTGAGCATAAGCTATCTGGTGCAGACCAAGGTTCCAGTTATACAAAGATATTCTTATTAGCCAGGATAATCCACTGGCTCAGAAGTTACCTCCCAGGGGCCATCCAGGGGCCAATTCTGAAGATCTTTGGAACGTGCAGTGTTTGGGCAACCCAGTAAGGCATTGTTCAGCTGCTAAGTTGTATCTGACTTTTTGCAACCCCATGAACTGCTGCACACCAGTCTTCTCTCTCCTTTACTGTCTCCCTGAGTTTGCTTAAATTCATGTCCATTGAGTCGATAATGCCATCAACTATCTCATCCTCTGTCACCCCCTTCTCCTCCTGCCCTCAACCTTCTCCAGCATCAGGGTCTTTTCCAGTGAGTCAACTCTTCCCATCAGGTGGCCAAAGTATTGGAGCTTCAGCTCCAGCAACAGTCCTTCCAATGACTATTCAGGGTTGATTTCCTTTAGGACTGATTGGTTTGATTTCCTTAATGTCCGGGGTACTCTCAAGCGTCTTCTCCAGCACAATTGGAAAGCATCAGTTTTTCTGTGCTCAGCTTTCTTTATGATCCAACTCCCACACCCATACATGAATACTGGAAAAAACATAGCTTTTGCCTTTAACTATACAGACCTTTGTCAGGAAAGGGGTCTCTCTGCTTTTTAATATGCTGTCTAAGTTTGTCACAGCTTTTCTTCCAAGGAGCAAGTGTCTTTTCATTTTGTGTGTGCAGTCACTCTCTGCAGTGATTTTGGAGCCCAAGAAAACAAAATCTGTCACTGTTTCTACTTTTTCCACATCTATTTGCCACGAAGTGATGGGACTGGATGTCGTGATCTTAGTTTTTTGAATGCTGAGTTTTGAGTGTTTAGTTTTTGAATGTTGACCCCAGATGGCTCTAGCCTTGATTAATTCTACCCATGTTCTTCATCATTCTTCCCAATTTTTCTGCAAGCTATACAATTTTTCTTCAGCAAATTAAGTATATGTTAAAATTTCCCCGAGTCAGATTTTGTTGCTTTCAACAAAGTATTTGGGTTATGTAAGCACTCTACTAAGAACTTTAAATAATACAGAAATAAAGGAATAGTTATAGGGAACATTTCTAAATTTGTAACAAAAGTCTAGTAACATATTTCAAGGTTAGCATAATTTTTTCAGGACTTGAATACCCTGCAATGACTACCAATTTCTTCCCTAATTCTGAGTAAATTCTAATATGAGATGACTTCAGTGGGTTCTTTTGTGAAGTCTAATGAGAGTCTCAGTCTCTCCCAAGCTACTTCCTGGTCTTTCTAAATGTGACTTCAATGTCACCTTTAGTCCTGAGTTTCACTGTATTTTGTCATTCTCTGGTCATATCAAATTTCCCTGAATCTAGATAAAGATTCTTATTAAGTAGTCCTAAAGTTCTACCTTATACTTCAGATTATTTTATATTATATTAAGGCTAAATTTCCTACACCTTTCCTGAAATATTTGTGTCCCTAAGCCTTAAGGAAATTTAGTTCCCATTCAGGTCCAATGTTACTTTACATATTTAGTGGCACTCAGCTTTGTCTAATTTCACTATAGTTCATTTGATTTTTGATGATGGACACAATGTTTCTAGAAGTCTTTACAAAATGAAAACAAAATAATCTTTACATTACCCAATCTAAGGTCTTCCATTGAATTCTTATTCTAGATGAAGAAAAAAAAATATTTCTTGATTTATTTGCAAAGCAGAAATTCTTAACAAGCCCTGGAGCCCAATCCTGAAGTCCAATCCACCCTTCAACCCAAGAAGGAAGATTTTTGCCTTGATTCATGAACCCTCTATTGGCTATATCTCTTCCAATAAACAGAGTGAGTTTGCAAATCAAACTGATGTTCCCACTTCAAGTTACCCTACTTTTCTCAATTATAATTCAGATTCTTAAAGCCAGAGACCACTGCTCAAATATCCCAGACCTGCATACAGATCACGTGCAGACTTCTTCCTAAGGTCTATTCTCCTGAGAGAGACCATGTAGTACATATTTACACCCCAGTCTAAGGAGCCACCATTTGCAGAGGTGTGGAAAGAGCCTGGGCATGTGGGCTTTGTGTCCACAAATGTGCATAAGGCCTCTCACAGTGTGGGGCCCAGCAAGGATAGGAAGAAAAGACGGATGGGCTGGCGAAAGGTGCTGAAGGCTGAGACTACCATCATCCTGCAAGTCACTATAAGAATCCAAGAATTTTAAATGGAAAGCGGGCCTTTCAGGCCATTATGGAAGACATTTGTCTAAGCAAGAAAATAGTTTTCTGGCTTTATTTCAATTTTAAAAGATATTTTCACATATGATGTATAGACTCCATCCATGTATGGCAAGGTTGCTAATATCAAAAACTTGGCCCATCTTCTCTGGGATGAGTTGTCCAAATCTATACTGTTTATAGACTATGTTTTAACAGCAGGAATTAATATATTTTGCAGAGGTTATATAGACACATGCTGACTTAAGGGGATGGATAATTCACATATTTTTAAGATTGTCACACAAATTGGAGAAAACTTACCAAACTTAATTATAATATCCAGACATTGTAGTATAGGATCCGTTTCACACAGAACCTACATTTTGCTTTTCCACTTCAACCAACTCTTCTCTACTTTTATCCTGTTTTAATCTTTTGTTTCCTTTTTACACACAATGTTAGAAAATAAATGCTGTCCTGTTGTGGCTGTGAACTCTTATCTTCTGCAGGGAGGAGACCTGGGGCTCTAATCCAGATTTTAGAGAACAAGGACTGAGTGTTGAAGGAGAATCTTGGTTAATCAAAGATTTTGGGACAGAAGGTAAGAGAAGGCTAAAAAAAAATAAAAAATAAAATAAAAAACCAAAGGGAGAGAGATAGGCAAAGCCTAGACAAAAAAAATAAAGAGGCTATCACAGAAGCCAGGCACCATGGAAAAATTAGTTTTAGTAAAGTGAACAAAACACAGATCCTGGAGAAATTCCCTAAATCTTCTAGCTACAGAAGGACACTTGTACTCACGTTTGGGGAGGAGGGTACTCTTCAGGGGTGAAAAAACAATTCATACATTGTGGATATGAATGTAAGCTCATTCCAATTAAAAGTAAATACTTCCAAGATGTAATTATAGAAGAGTAGCTGTGTTTGTTCAGTGAACATGTCAGGAGTGAGGGCAATGAGAGGGTAATGATATGTACAAAGTCTCAGAATTAAAACCAAAAAAAAAAAAAAAAAACCTGGGAAAAAAAGATGAAAAGAAGGGAGTGAGGAAGGAAGGAAACATGCTTGTTCAAAAGGCAAAACTCAGCCATTAAAAAGAATACATTTGAATCAGTTCTAATAAGATGGATGAAACTGGAACCAATTATACAGAGTGAAGTAAGCCAGAAAGAAAAACACCAATACAGTATACTAACACATATATATGGAATTTAGAAAGATGGTAATGAAAAAAAAACCTGGGAAAAAAGGATGAAAAGAAGGAAGGGAGTGAGGAAGGAAGGAAACATGCTTGTTCAAAAGGCAAATCTGGGGAAATAACATGATTTTGGGGGAGACTTGAATAATAAATAAATTGTAAAATCAGAAAGGAAAGAAGGTAAACTAAGTGCAAAATTTTAGGCAGATTAAAATAGCAGAAGAGATGTGAGAAGCTTAATATAGCCCAAGTAAGCTCTCATATTAGATCAAGCAAGGCAATGAGTAGATGAGTTTTGGCAGAAAGGAAGAGAGAAAAGGACAGAGGATGAAGATTTATTAAAGTCTCTAGATATTACAAGGAGTCCAAATACTATTCCTACTACAGATAACATTGAAATCCAGTTGACAATCAAAAGTCTTTCAGTCACCCAACCATCATCTGTTGAATACTTCCTGTGTGCTGGACTGCTGGGTGCCAGGCTTCCTTGTTCTTCACCATCTCCTGGAGTTTGCTCAAACCCATGTCTGTTGAGTCCATGATGCCATCCAACCATCTCATCCTCTGTCAACTCCTTCTCTTCCTGCTCTCAATCTTTCCCAGCATCAGGGATGAGTTGGCTCATTCTCCAATGAGTTGGGTCTTCGCCTTAGGTGGCTAAAGTACCAGAGCTTCAGCATCAGTCCTTCCAATGAATATTCAGGGTTGACTTCTTTTACGGTTGACTGGGATGATCTCCTTGTAGCCCAAGAGACTCTCAAGAGTCTTCTGTAGCACCCCAATTCAAAAGCAACAATTCTTTCACACTAAATTTTCTTCATGGTTCAACTCTCACATCTGTACATGACTACTGGGAAAACCATAGCTTTGACTATATAGACCTTTGTCGGCAAAGTGATATCTCTGCTTCTTAATATGTTGTCTAGGTTTGTCATAGCTTTTCTTCCAAGGAGAAAGTATCTTTTAATTTCATGGGTGCAGTCACCTTCCACAGTGACTTTGCAGCCCAAGAAAATAAAATCTTTCACTGTTTCCACTTTTTCCCTATCTATTTTCTATGAAGTGATGGGACCAGATGCCACACAGATTCATAAACTAATATAAATTGAGAGGCTGAGTTTCCAAATATATTGTGTTATAAAGCAATGTTTCAATATTGAAACTAGGAGTTCATGGACCTCTAGGCACTAATATCAATGAATGATCTGAAATATGAGGGGAGTATTGGCCAAGTATTGAGAGAGACTAGAAGCAGTGCCAGTAGAGAAAAGAGGATGTGCAAAAGCCCTGAGCTGAAACAGAATTCGATGTATGTAGGTTGCTGAGTGAAGGCCAGTGTAGGTGGAGCACAGTAGGTACTATAAAGTTAGGTCATGTCTGCTGGTTTAAAGATTTGGAATTCTTTATTGAAGTATAATTGCTATAAAATATTATATGTTACAGGTGTATGATAGGGTGATCCATAATTTTAAAGGTTATATTCCATCTATAGTCATTATAAAACTTTTCTGTGTTCCCTGTGTTGTTCAATATACCCTTAGAGCTTTATTTATATCCAATAGTTTATAACTCTTATTCCCCCCCTCTCCCCGCTTTGTGATTTATATTCTAAAGAATAAACACTCATTTTCAGTACAAAGTAAGAGCAGACCAATGTTTTGAAGTACATATTAAGTCAAAGAAAACAATCAAGATAGGTTGGCTTTTTAAAAAATGGAATATGTTGAATCAAGTGAATTTTTCTAAAATATAGAGATTGTAAGATTTTCAGATATACAGGCATCTTAAGGAATATGAATCTTAAGGATACTAGGCTAGAGACAACAAAGAATATCAATAAGTAAAAAACATATGTACCAAATATAAACTCAAGCTATTCCATACTCATGCAGAAGAAACTTTGTATCACAAATAGCTCTTATAAAAATGGTTGAAATTGTTTGCTTGAGTGGAATATTCATAAACAATGTATGGTGCATCAGAATATCATAGATTCTGCAGCTCTACACAGCTGTGTTATGTGGTAGTAACATCTTTCAAGTACTAAGAAAGCAAGACAAACTCTACACACAGTGCTATAAAAATGAAGACAGCCACCCATCACAGGAGATTGGAGTCACTACCAGAAGAACTGGCATCAACATCTACTGAAGGATATCTAAATTAAATGAATTCAATTCTATATTTATGTGTTACATGAAAACTAGAATATATCTATGTTTAGCTACTTATATCTGATTTTTTTGCATTAACTCTAACAAGATCTGGAAACATGAATTCATGGCCTCCAAAGAAATCTTACGAATGAGAAAAAATGAAAAAAGCTCTGAACTTAGAATAGTCTAAAGACTATTGTCCTAGTGCAAAATTATTTGCTCAAAAGCAGTTTTATCTTATCTTCAAGCCTCAGTTTCTTCTTATGCAAAATAGACATGAATTCACATTTATTCTCCATTTTCACTGTGCATGTTAAGAGCACTAGTATATTGTCATGGTTTTGAGGGGAGGCTCCACTATTTAACAACTTGAGATAATCTCACTGTGTCTCATTTTCCTTATCTATAAAGTGGACCACTTCCTGGAATTATCAGAGTTAAATCTTTCAGATTATCACTCATTCTGTACTATGGGACCAACGGATATTACTTATTGTTTTACTAATGTCTATTGAATATGTAAAAAATATTTAAGATTATAAAGTCCCATGCAAAGTACAAGTCATTATTATTCTTATTGTGACATTTAAATTTCCTCTTAATTCGAAGTTTATCAATATGAAATTTAGTCTTTTATGACAGTCTGATTTTTGTGGCTCATTGTGGCCTGATGTTTGTGGCTAATTCTGACAACTGTCAGTTAGCATAAAAGAAATGTATCTGACTGCTTAATATACAGCAGATATGACTAGTCAAGATTGGCAGTGACAAATATTTTCATAATCTACTCTACAGCCACTCTACAACCACTCTCCATCCTGTTCTGGGCCCCTGAGGATTACCTGTATGGATTGCATCAATAGGATAACGATGCTTCTTGCTTCCAGTTGAGTTCAGCCAATGAGGAGCTCTAGAATGATCAGAGAAAGGGAGGGAACGTAAGTTCTTTCGTTATACTCATCCTCTGCTCTCTTTAGTCTGATACTATCAATTTGTAAACCGTGTATTCCACTGATTACTTTCCTTATACTGGTTGTCTCTTCACCAAAGCCTGTTCTCTGTTCAAGGCAGCTGGCTTGACATGACTTTATCTCCATCTCTTTGTTTCTTTGGCCCTAGGAGTGATATCAGCTCCACTGCTACCATTTCAGGTCCCTGTACTATTGTGGCTCCCTAGCACCATGCCCACATCTCCATCATATGATGCATTGTAAATAAGCCTATCTTGAATGTTCCTAATTAAATATCTTACTGAATGGACTCTAGTAGGAATCTTACATTATTCTCTAATTTTATTCTCTCAGATTTTTCATTGCAGACAATGTATACACTCTGGCATCATAGAGCCCCAGAATTCTACTGTGACAAGACTCTACAAGAGTCAATTATGGAAGAACTGGACTTCCCTGGAGGCTCAGCTGGTAAAGAATCCACCTGGAACACAGGAGACCCAGATTCAATCCCTGGGTTGAGAAAATCACTTGGAGAAGGAAATGGCAACCCATTCCAGTATTCTTGCCTGGGAAATCCCACAGACAGAGGAGCCTGGCAGGCTATAGTGTATGGGATCACAAGAGTTGGACATGACTTAGCAATGAAACCACCACTACCAAGGTGCCTGATTATTCATTTCCTAAGCAATGTTTGGCAGAGAAGCAAACACTTCTTAGGAAGAAGCCCAAGAAGCTGACTGACTGTGTTAGTTAATGCTATAGCCCATGACTTCTTGAGACTCTAGAGCAGAGAAGGGGGAGGGAGAAAAAAAACTCAAGAAGGGAAGCTGTCACCTGGCATGTAGGAGTATAAATTGACTAACTTCTATTTGGGTACATATATTAATACATCTTCATTTGTACTAGCAAGTTGGTGATGTCTCAGTTCAGTTCGGTTTGGTTCAGTTTGTTCATTTGCTCAGTCATGTCTGACTTTTTGCGACCCCATGGACTGCAGAGCTCCAGGCTTCCTTGTCCATCACCAGTTCCCAGAGCTAGCTCAAACTCATGTCCACCGAGTCAATAGCACATATTCTTAGATTATTATTTATTGATAATGATTCACTCTTTGTAACAAGTGTACCATACCATGTTAATAGGAGAAATGGTGTGGAATATAGAGGAACTCTTCTATCTTCACACTTTTTTTCATTAAAAAAATATGTATTTATTCATTAATAAAATAATTATCCATTATAGTTTAGTTTACATTTTAATAACAAAAATTATTTTTCAAAACAAAATTTAGTGAGAAGGGTGGTGTGGTCTTACATTTCATCCACCCCTCTCTCTCTTTTTTAAAATTTGTAATGAAGTATAGTTGATTTACAAGGTTGAGTCACTTTCAGGTACACAGTAAAGTGAATCTGTGATAGATATCAACATATATACCCTTTTAGGTTCTTTTCCCATGTAGGCCATTACAGAGTGCTGAGTAGAGTTCCCTGCGCTGCAGAGGAGGTCCTTATTAGTCCCCTATTTTACGTCTGCGTTAGTCACTCAGTTGTGTCCTACTGTTGGCAGGCCCATGGACTGTAGCCTCTACAGCTTCCCTGTCCATGGGATTTCCCAGACAAGAATACTGGAGTGGGTTGCCATTCCCTTCTCCAGGAAAGCTTCCCAGCCCAGGGATCAAACCCGTGTCTCCTGCATTGCAGGCGCATTCTTTCCCACCTGAGCCACCAGGACCAGGTATGTAAATGTCAATCTCAATCTCCAGATTGATCCCTCACCCTCCCTACCCCTTGGCAACCATTAGTTTATTTTCCATGACTGCAACTCTATTTCTGTTTTGTAGATAAGTTCATTTTTACTTTTTTTTCTATATTCCACATATAAGCAATATGACATAATATTTTTCTTTCTGTGTCTAACTTACTTCACTCAGTATAGCAGACTCTAGGTCCACCCATGTTGCTACAGATGGCACTATTTCACTCTGTTCTATGAAGGATACTATGGAAGTTCCTTTAAAAACTAAAAATAGAGCTCCCATGTGATCCAGCAATCCCACTCCTGGGCATACATCTGGAGAAAACCATGCCTTGAAAAGATACATGCACCCCAGTGTTCACTGAAGCACTATTTAACTGTAAAGTCAGGACACAGAATCAACCTAAATACTTTCACATTTTTTGTGTAAATCTAAAACTGATCTAAATTTAAAAAAAAATTTTTTTAAAGCAGCACTATGTGAATGTAAGTAAAATGCCTATGTATTAGAAAAATTTATAATATGAATGAAAAAAAAAGGATAATGTCTTGTCCACATAGTCTAGCCTCACTGTGGACTTATAATGTAGTACTTTTATTTCTATTATTTGTGTAAATTATATTAGAGTAATAGTTAAAAATAAATAAATAAAAGCAATGCACAAGTGCTAAGTCACTTCAGTCATATCTGACTCTTTATGACCCCATGGACTGTAACCCCCGGGCTCCTCTGTCCATGGGATTCTCCAGGCAAGGAGTGAGTTGCCATGCCCTCCTCCAGGAGAGCTTATTGATCCAGGATTGCATCAGTGTCTCATATGTCTCCTGTATTGGCAGGTGGGTTCTTTACCACTAGCTCTACCTGGGGA
>SJYX01013436.1:148551-163004 GCA_006410675.1 Oreotragus oreotragus
GGGAGGTGGGAGGGGGGTTCAGAATCGGGAGCTCGTATACACCCGTGGCAGATTCATGTCAATGTATGGCAAAACCAATACAGTATTGTAAAGTAAAATAAAATAAAAATAAAATAAAATACTAAAAAAAAAAAAAGCTCTAGGTCAGAGAGAAGAGTGATAATATTGATACAGCCAGAAAAATAGAAATGAGATTACTTCAGTAAAGGAAAGACTAGCAAACTTACCAAAAAAAATTTTTTTTTGGAGAGGGGGTGAGTGAGGGCTCTATTTTGAGAAATCAATAACAAAATGGAACTAGGAAAATTGTTAAACAAAAGTTACAGATCTGTGAACTATGAGCCTAAAGACAACAGGTGATGTTATGTTCTTGCCAAAGGCAAGGAGTTATAAGAAAAAGTGCTGAAATTATATAGCGATGAGACCAATTACACAGGTCTCATATCAAAGTTTCTCACTTCATCTGGGAGTTACTTAATTAGAGGCCAGTGAAGTGAAAGAAAGCATGGGTTTTAAAAAGAGGTTAAACAAAATAATCAAAAGAAGCAGGGGTCGAGGAGGATGACTTGAGTAAGAAGAGACTCGCATTCAGTTCAGCTCAGTTTAGTCACTCAGTCGTGTCCAACTCTTTGCAGCCTCTTGGACTGCAGCAAACCAGACTTGCATGAAGTAGTTGGAAACGTAGAATAGCTAGGCTGTGACCTCTCTGAGTTCAATAACGGTCTTGTTCATTACAGCTTGTAACATTTGGCACAGTGCTTATCACATGGTAGGTGTTCGTTAGTATTTGAGTGAATAAACAATTACAGAGGAGGTCACGGGAGCAGAACTAGACTGCAGCGGGACTTCAGTAGAATAGCTAGGCTGTGACCTCTCTGAGTTCAATAACGGTCTTGTTCATTACAGCTTGTAACATTTGGCACAGTGCTTATCACATGGTAGGTGTTCGTTAGTATTTGAGTGAATAAACAATTACAGAGGAGGTCACGGGAGCAGAACTAGACTGCAGCGGGACTTCCCTGGTGATTCAGTGGCTAAGACTCCATGCTCCCAATACAGGGGGCCCAGGTTCAATCCCTAGTCAGGGGTCTAGATCCCCCAAGCTTCAACTAAGAGTTTGCATGCCATAGTTCAAGATCTCTCATGCTCAAGGAAAATCAGATTGAAGATCCCACATGGCACAACTAAGTGCAGCCAAATAAATAAATAAATATTAAAAAAAAAAAAAAGAAGAAAACTAGACTGCAGAGAGTTTAGAAGAAAGAAGGTATCGGGAAGCACACAATAATGTGATGTTGCAGTTGAAAAACAGGACAGAGTCAAGTGAAGGGAAAAAGAAGAAAGAAAGTAAAGGGAAAAAAAAGGAAAAAGAATTTTGGTATAAGGAGGGAGAAGAGAAAAATAGATGTCGTTGTGGAGTTTTCACTGTCAGTGTTTTACAGTAATAAGTAGCTAGTGACAACTGGGCTTGCCCACTAAGTCCTCGTGATATACAATGACTTGGTGGTATTAAAACACATCCTCAGAGTGTTTCAGGCCAGTGAGTTTTCGTGTTGAAACTATCTTAGTACTCTTTATCTTAGTACTCTTCCATTATTTATTATAAAAGGAAAACAAATAGGAGAAAATTAATGATTAATTATTCTTAATTACCTCCAACTGAGTAAATTACACCTACAATATAAATTCAATTTGGGGGTTCTCTAGCTGTCAAAGGATGTTCAGAAAGAGTCCTGTTTTTCCTTGACAACAGCAAAGACCTTGTTCTTTATTCTCACGAATAGCCCATCATATTCCTTCTTATTTTCTAAAGGCATTGAACTTTATGCAAGTGAAGTGGGTATTGATAGAGAAGGTAACTATTAATATTTCTAGCACTTTAGATTTTTTAAGCAATCTTCTGTAAAATGTCCCATGTTTTACGACTATTTCAAATTGCTTTAAAGAAGAGCTTCTAGATTGTTTGCATTTCCTCTATAAAAGAAAAAAATGAAGAGTATTATGAGATAAGATTAGAGAGGTCATAAAGCCCAAGGTGCATGAGGTGAGAGAGGAGGGCATGAGTCAGGTTCATTAGATGTCAAGCTTCATAGACCTGGTTCTATCCTCCACTCCTGAGTATTTTCACAAAGGACATCCTTAACATAGTCCAGTAATTTTCATTAACTTTTTTGATCTGTCATTGAAAATTCTGATGTATTTTAAGAAGATATTATTTTTATTCAATAACTCATCCTACTAAGACCTTTTTCTGATTTTATTTCTCCTGTCCTCGCTAAGTGGTTTTATTTATGATCTTTTACTGATGGTGGGTTACTGTAACATCAATAACCATCATGCATAAGGAAAATGTAGGTGTTTATGCAAGATGATTTTTTAAATTTTCTGAGGGGTTTGCCATTAAGGTTCAAGTATTCAACTTAAAATTGAATTACCTAAGGCTAGTTGAGGAAAAAATTTCCAGAGGTGAAATAAATTGCTAAAGAGACTTAAATAGAAGCAATAAGCTTCTTGAAGGGATTAGCAAGAAATAGAGTCACATTTACAAACAGAGGCTGCCTTCTAATAATATGATTCTGTTCATCCAGGTCTAAAAAGGTAACACTCCCATTCAAAATCATTGCTTTGCAAGATATTTAAAGCAAGAACATGACAATGGTATAATACAATAATAAATTATGAAGTCAGGAATTAGTGTGTGGGTGTAATGTCATCATTTATATTCTATAACACAGAACATTTAATAAATTAACTGTCAGCTCTGAATTCCTTACAGTTATTTGTTCTATAAGATTCATTCTGCACTTTCTTTCTTTGGGGAATTGTTAAGTCAACTGACATGTAGAAAAATACAAAATAAAGGATATATGTCCTTCTAAACTCCTAGTTCTGTACTAAGACATGAGATATTTTAAGGCTATTTTGTGTTCTTTCACATAAAACAGGTGTAATTTACTAGTTCTATTGGGTTTATCAAAACATTTGTTTGGGTTTTTCCATTAACATCTTATGGAAAAACTGGAATCAACATTTTGGCCAACCTAATACTTTATGCCAGGTACTCTTGCTGAGGACTTCCCTGGTGGCTCAGACGGTAAAGTGTCCCGCTTACAATGCGGGAGACCTGGGTTTGATCCCTGGGTCAGGAAGATCCTCTGGAGAAGGAAATGGCACCCCACTCCAGTACTCTTGCCTGGAAAATCCCATGGACAGAGGAGCCTGGTGGGCTACAGTCCACGGGGTCGCAAAGAGTCGGACACGACTGAGCGACTTTACTTTACTTTTACTCTTGCTGAGAGTCCCTTGGACAGCAAGGAGATCAAACCAGTCACTCCTAAAGGAAATCAACCCTGAATATTCACTGGAAGGACGTATGCTGAAGCTAAAGTTCCAATACTTTGGCCACCTGATGCAAAGAACTGACTTATTGGAAAAGATCCTGATGCTAGGAAAGGCTGAAGGCAAGAGGAGAAAGTGGCAACACAGGATGAGATGGTTGAATGGCATCATTGACTCAATGAACATGAGTTGAAGCAAACTCTAGAATTCTAGACAGTAAGGACAGGGAAGCCTGGTGTCCTGCAGTCCATGGGGTTACAAAGTGTCAGATCAGACTTAGCAACTAAGCAACAACAAACAACTCTAGCTTTGTTTGGTGTATATGCATTGGGATAGCCTTGTTGTATCATGTTTCCTAATAAAAACCTCCCACTTCTTCCTTAAACTCCTTTGGAAGAGGCCATGGAAGTCCCACTTTGTATGGCACACATTTGGAAAGTAAACTTGGCTCTGGTGAGGTCTGTGTGTGTGATAGTCATTCAGTCACATCCAACTCTTTGCAGCCCCATGGACTGCATGGAATTCTATTCATGGAATTCTCCAGGCAAGAATACTGGAGTGGGTTGCCATTTCCTTCTCCAGGGGATCTTCCTGATCGCCAGATGGAACCTGGGTCTCCTGCTTTGCAGGCAGATGCTTTACAGTTTGAGCTACTAGGGAAGGTTTCTGTACATTAAAAAGTTGATTCAAGTTCCAAAAGTAGTTCACTCAAACTCGGGGAGTGATAGAGCTCCAGAGACTGTGACTCATTATTTCATGGCAACTCCCTGTTGCAACTCTCAAAAACACTACATTCATCGGCTTTAATGATCTCTCACTAGTCCTCATTAGGGATCTCTCTGCAATGTTCTACCTTTAGCTTCTGCATTTTCATGTTAATTATTTTTTTTTACTTCTTTTGTTTTTGTAGTCCTATTAGCTTTAAGATATTCTCACTTTATTAGCTGTACTATATTCATTCTTTCATTTTTTCTGGATCTTAATGTCAATTTATACTATATTGGAAGTCTATGACTGCTCATTCGGGGCCTATTTTTATTTATGTGCTTAAAGCAATTCTCTGCATTTGATGAATTGATTTCATAGTAAGAGAAAATATATTGTGAAGTGCTCTATGAATATTCCATCTCAAAATCCCTTTTCCTAATGCATAAAGTACACAAGATGACAAGACTTTTCTTAATATGTTTGAAAAATGAATCATGAACAATATTTCAGAAATAGCATTGCTATTAACTTCCAGTACTAAAGGTAGAAAAACAAAGAATTCAAGGACAGCTGGAGATACACAGGGCAGACAGAAGTGCTGCCCATTCAATGAAGAGCTGTTTGCGTTTGCCAGAATTAGAAGAAAGGTAGACAAGAAGAAAATTTTTCTTTTCTTCCACCTGCTGAAAAAAGTGTGTGCATTTTCCAGTTTTGCTGTGACGGATAATTCAATGTGCCATGAAGTCAAGAAAACAACAAAGAGCAATGAAAAGCAGTGGGAAGGAAAAATACCTGGCCCAGTTTTCTGCCTTAGAAAGAACGACAAAAATAATAGAAGCAAAGGTCGCATTTGTCACTTTCCTAACATACAGCACCCCTTTCTTAAGGGGTGTATTTTTGCACACGTTAAGGACAACTCTGTGTTAAACCTAGTTGTATGGAAGTGTTGACTAAGATTCCTTGAGCATCATACCTCCTCATAAAACAAGAGGCTGTCCCGAGAGCTCCAGACATCTAAATAAGGCTGCAGAGAAGATATTATATCAAGCAGGAGACAAATTTGGTTTAGTTTGATCTGATGGAGGGTTTCTCAGGAGTATGCTAATAAGGAAATTTTTGTCAGAAAGCATTCATTCTCATAGAAGCTATTGTCAGGACAGCTGTTAACAGCATTAGCAACACCAATAAAATTAAGATGCTCTCCTCCTTAAGTTTAAGAGCTGAAAAATCTGCATACCTGAGTTGGACTCATAAGTATGGACCAAAAAACTGCAGTAAGCTACTCTTGTGCAATAAGCAAAAATGATACCACACAGATCATTTCCAGAGGCTTGCTGCTAAGTACCTATTACAGCTAGACATAGGGCATTAAGAAGCAATAGACCATGCTGCACTGGCCCATTTATGCTGTATACACACGGTGTATTCATTGTTGGTATAGTAGTAACCCACCAGCATGCATCAAGCCAGAACTACCACATAAAGGCATGGACTGTTAGAAGTGGTTATGGAACACGAGTGGAGGTGGGGGCACAGATACAGCTAGACATAGGGCATTAAGAAGCAATAGACCATGCTGCACTGGCCCATTTATGCTGTATACACACGGTGTATTCATTGTTGGTATAGTAGTAACCCACCAGCATGCATCAAGCCAGAACTACCACATAAAGGCATGGACTGTTAGAAGTGGTTATGGAACATGAGTGGAGGTGGGGGCACAGGGGAGGTGTAGGAGCCATAAATGCAGGCTTGAGACCAGAAATCAAAGTGAAACAGAGTGTTCTCCCCATCCTTCCCCCCTTTATTCCTGAGAATCATTAAAGCAGTTCAAGTAGTACAGAAAACCAGCTCATGGGAGAGACTATCACAGGAGAATTCCCCAAAACACAGCAGCTTCCCTAACTCACAAGAAATCAGCTCTCTCTGATTTGGGGAGAAGAATCCAGGAGGGTCAGAGAAACCAGCAGCATTGCAATCAATCCTTTCAATGTCTTTTCTTTGTTTAAATCTTTTTTTTTTTTCTTTATTGAGGTATAAGTGAAGGTGAAAGTCGCTCAGTCATGTCTGACTCTTTGCGACCCCATGGACTGTTTATAGTCCATAGAATTCTCCAGGCCAGAATACTGGAGTGGGTAGCCTTTCCCTTCTCCAGGGGATTTTCCCAACCCAGGGATCAAACCCAGGTCTCCCAGCTGAGCCACAGAGGAAGCTCAAGAATAGTTGAGTGGGTAGCCTATCCATTCTCCTGCAGGATCTTCGATACCCAGGAATCGAACCGGGGTCTTCTGCATTGCAGGCAGATTCTTTACCAACTGAGCTATGATGGAAGCCCACAAAACATTGCACCCATTCAAAGTACACATATAGATCCATGATAACAAAAATGGATTATTCCAAAGAATTTCCTTAAGTCCCTTTTTATCTTTTCCTATGATCCCCACCTTCAGCACACCCCATCATCCCACAGTCCCCTGTTGCCAGGCAAAGAGTAACTGCCTTCTGTCACTAGGGATCAATTTTCCTTTTAAAAAATTTTGTGAGAATTGAATTAATCGAATAATGCAACATACTCAATTCTTGGACTTTTTTGCTTACTATAATTATTTTGAATGTATCTATGGTTCACATGTATTACTATCAACAATTGACTCACCATAATTATGCCCAACCTAATTCTTTCGAGTGTATCAAGGGTTTATCCCCATCTATTGCTAAGTTTGGGCCTCAGAGGCTAAATATCCATGGTGTTCAATCAGAGGCTTCAACTTTAATGAATGATGATTTGTGTAACTTTTGATACTTTTTTACTTCTGTTACATAGTGATAAAACCATTCTTCCTGCTACCTGCTAGATGTCTTTTCATTTGCATACTCAACTGCAAGTGTGTGCTTTCCTGTGAAATGCTCATCTCATAGCTGAGAACAAAGGTAACAACCCCAACAGACTAACTTTAAGAGGAGCTTGTCCCAAACCCTGCTAAGTGCACAGACTGTCCATTGTAGACTACTTGAACAAAACCCTTCACTACGCAATATTCGTGCAACCCATAAGAATGCCCCATGCTGTGCCTGTTTCCTCATCTATAAAACTGATTAGCAAATTTTTATGAAGACAAAATGAGTAAATATATGTGAAGCTTCTAGATGAGGGTGAAAGAGAAGAGTGAAAAAGTTGGCTTAAAGCTCAATATTCAAAAAGTTAATATCATGGCATTTGGTCCCATCATTTCATGGCAATAAAAGGGGGAAAAGTGGGAGCAGTGACAGAGTTTATTTTCTTGGGTTCCAAAATCACTGCAGATGGTGACTGTAGTTATGAAATTAAAAGACACTTGCTCCTTGGAAGGAAAGCTATGACAAGCATAGCATATTAAAAAGCAGAGACATCATTTTGTCAGCAAAGGTCAATATAGTCAAAGCTATGTTTTTTTCCAGTAGTCATGTACAGATGTGAGAGGTGGACCATAAAGAAGGCTGAGTGGCAAAGAATTTATGCTTTCAGATTGTGGTGCTGGAGAAGACTGAGATTCCCTTGGACTGCAAGGAAATCAAAGTAGTCATTCCTAAAGGGAATCAACCCTGGATGTTCATTGGAAGAAATGTTGCTAAAGCTGAAGCTTCAATATTTTGGCCACCTGATGCAAAGAACCCATTCACTGGAAAAGACCCTGATGCTGGGAAAGAGTGAAGGCAAAAGGAGAAGAAGGTGCTAGAAGATGAGATGGTTAGATAGCATCACCAACTCAATGGACATGAATTTGAGCAAATCCCAGGAGACAGTAAAGGACAGAGGAGCCTGGTGTGCTGCAGTCTAACTCTCATGAAGAGTTGGACATGACTGAGTGACTGAACCACAATAATATGTCAAACAGTTAAAACAGTGCCTGATACATGGTTAGCAACAGGCGAGCATTAGCTGTTGTTGGCAGTGGCAGTTGGGATGCTTTTGATGAAATTATTTAACAGAGGATGTATATTCCTGATCTACATCAACATTAGTAAAGCAGAAATGGATTTTCAGCCTTACTTTTTTGATTTCTTGGCCCTATTTGGAAGAAAATGAAAAGTAATGAGATACAGAAAAAGTGTGACAAACGACCCCCCTTAGATATCTTATTGGTTTTTCTCTGCTTCTCTTTTTGAATATTGAATACTAGCAACCAAAGTATAGAATAACCATGGTTGACCCATTTTCCTGTTACACTGATAAATCAGCCTTCCACAACTGCTCCCCATATAAGATTAGGAATTCTAGTGTGGGTACCAACTTGCTACTATATTAAGTGAAAAAGATGGCATCTGAGCATGCCAAAGAGTCTTTTCTATGATGTCCTCTGTGTTTCCAACTTTGCAAGATGGATCTAAAGCAAAAACTAAAAAAAAATCAAGCATTTTGCCATAATTAGAAAGTCCTATCTTCATTTGGAATTAGCTGTTGAGAGCCTAATCAGTCATAGCCTTTGAAATATTATCAGGAAGTGAAATGCTAGATTTCCATGTAATTTACCAAGTTTGAAACAGGAACCCAATCACTGGGATAGAACACCAAAGACAGAATACCAACATCTTGGCCTGGGAGAATGAATCTTGCAAAATGAGTAGAATGGTCAGGGTCCCAGCCAATTAAACCCCAGTTCCATGGAAACCATAGGACATTCAGAAGAAACTATACAGCAATTTGTAACTGGACAAAACTCATCTCACACACTATCAAAGTAATGCTCAAAATTCTCCAAACATGCCAAAGAGTCTTTTCTATGATGTCCTCTGTGTTTCCAACTTTGCAAGATGGATCTAAAGCAAAAACTAAAAAAAAATCAAGCATTTTGCCATAATTAGAAAGTCCTATCTTCATTTGGAATTAGCTGTTGAGAGCCTAATCAGTCATAGCCTTTGAAATATTATCAGGAAGTGAAATGCTAGATTTCCATGTAATTTACCAAGTTTGAAACAGGAACCCAATCACTGGGATAGAACACCAAAGACAGAATACCAACATCTTGGCCTGGGAGAATGAATCTTGCAAAATGAGTAGAATGGTCAGGGTCCCAGCCAATTAAACCCCAGTTCCATGGAAACCATAGGACATTCAGAAGAAACTATACAGCAATTTGTAACTGGACAAAACTCATCTCACACACTATCAAAGTAATGCTCAAAATTCTCCAACCCAGGGTTTGACACTACATGAACCATGAACTTCCAGATGTTCAAGCTGGATTTACAAAAGGCAAAGAAACCATAGATCAAATTGCCAACATCCACTGGATCATCAAAAAGCAAGAGAGTTCCAGAAAAACATCTACTTCTGTTTAATTGACTATGCCAAAGCCTTTGACTATATGGATCACAACAAACTATGGAAAATTCTTCAAGAGATGGGAATATCAGACCAACTGACCTGGCTCCTGAGATATCTGTATGCAGATCAAGAAGCGACAATTAGAACCACCCATGGAACAATGGACTGGCTCCAAATTGGGAAAAGAGTACCTCAAGGCTGTATATTGTCAGCCTGCTTATTTAACTTACATGCAGACTACATCATGTGAAATTCTGGGCTGGATGAAGCACAAGCTGGAATCAATATTGCCAGGAGAAACCAATAACATCAGATATGCAGATGACCCCACCATTATGGCAAAAAGCAAAGAAAAACTAAAGAGCCTCTTGATGAAAGTGAAACAGGAGAGTGAAAAATTTGGCTTAAAGCTCAACATTCAAAAAACTGAGATCATGGCATCTGGTCCTATCACTTCCTGGCAAATAGATGGAGAAATAATGGAAACAGTGACAGATTTTATTTTCTTGGGCTCCCAAATCACTGCAGCTGGTGACTGCAGCCATGAAATTAAAAGACACTTGCTGCTTGGAAGAAAAACTATGACCAGCCTGGACAACATATTAAAAAGCAGAGACATTACTTTGCCAACAAACATCTGTCTAGTCAAAGCTATGGCTCTTCCAGTAGTCACGTATGGAAGTGAGAGTTGGACTATGAAGAAAGCTGAGCGCCAAAGAATTAATGCTTTTGAACTATGGTGTTGGAGAAGACTCTTGAGAGTCCCTTGGACTGCAAGGAGATCTAGCCAGTCCATCCTAAAGGAAATCAGTCCTGAATAATCATTGGCAGGACTGATGCTAAAGCTGAAACTCCAATATTTTGGGCACCTGATGCAAAGAACTGACTCATTGGAAAAGACCCTGAATCTGGAAAAGCTTGAAGGCAGGAGGACAAGGGGACAACAGAGGATGAGATGGCTGGATGGCATCACCGACTTGATGGACATGAGTTTGAGCAAGCTCAAGGTGTTGATGATGCACAGGGAAGCCTGGCGTGCTATAGTGCCTGGTGTCGCATAGAGTCGGACAGGACAGAGTGACTGAACTGAAAACTTGGGGCTTGCTTGGTGAAAGCTCCTAAGGAGCAGATTTAGGAAAAAGGATTATTCTAATCTAGTTTCATTTCTACCCCTCAGCATGCACAGATATGGCTCTGCATACTAGCTTTTACTAGTTTTTCACCCACCCCATCCAAGAAACTCAAATACAGCATATATTTCTAAGCTCCATTAGCATTATAATAAATTTTAAAAATGAGAGCTCCTGCTTTCAATCACTTTACTTTTATACAAAACATAGTAGTTTTAAATTTCTCATTAAAAATAAAATATTATATTTGTTTTATAGCAGTGATTTAATATTAAAATATTTCATTATAATTAACAACAACTGAACTTGATTTTTAAGTAAATTATCCAGAAGATCTGGAGAAGGGAATGACAACCCACACCAGTATTCTTGCCTGGAGAATTCCACGGATAGAGGGGCCTGGTGGGGGTACAGTCCATGGGGCTGCAAAGAGTTGGACACGATTGAGCAGGTAACACTCCTATTACTACTATAAAGTTATTTAACTGAAGTGAAAGTTTATTAATAAAGTTAGTCTTAAAAAAATAAAAGTTACTCTAAAAGTAAAGAGGGCTAACTTAGAATCTCTTTATTGTGTAGTGTGAAATGAAAATGTCTTCTGTATATAAATGAACAAGATATGTCACAGCCATCAGCGATTTCTGGCCTCCAAATGTAAATGAAGGCTCCCCAAACTGCAATCCAGGGGTTGTAGCCACCCCCTCATAGTGTTTTTTGAGGAGCTGGAGGAAAGCAAGAAGCAAAGTGAACAAGGAAACAGGATGTGCCCCAGATAGCTGAGGTGCATATGAAAGGAGCGAATTCAGTGAACTTAGAGGCTTGCATCTTCCCATACAAAGAATGCTAACTTCTTTAACTTGATACCTGATCTTTGATGTTCAGTCTGCCTGCTCTCCTTATCGCAAAATTTTAAGTAACCTGACTTCCCTCCTGCCTCCTTGGAGCAGTTTTCTCAAAGCTAGTGCTCTCTCCCCATCTGGCTCAGAGTCCTAAACATTCCCATCAAATAAAGTAACTCTCTACTTTCAGGTTGTGACTATACTTTTTAATTGACAGTAGCATAGAAAGAACCTATTATTTCATCCATTTGTCCTTCTCTGGTCTAAAGTTCATTAGCATGTAATAGTTTAGTTTAGCCATATATAGAAAGTTAGGGAAGTATAGTCCTGTAGATTCTACTTTTTATAAACCCTACAAAGGCTTTGGGTATTGTCACAAGTAGAACCAATTTGCATCATTTGAATGCCCTATATCACTGGCTGAAGCCCAGTGTAGTCCCTGGTGTTAAACAAGAAGAAAAATAATTGTAACAAGTTTCCCAAAGCCTGTAATTGAGTATCAGATTATGTAAAGGTAATCTGCCTATTCAGTTTAAAACCTTATATAATCCATATAATTCACCAAAAAGACTGGTAGACTTTGTTGTAGCCAGACGTCGCGGGAAACAAACTCACTCAGAAGGACAGTGCAGATAGTGGAGCGCAGTTTATTACACCGGCGGGCCCAAGGCAGAGTCTCCTCTTAGCCAAGAACCCCGACCAGCATTTGTGAAAATCTTTTATGCCCCATGTGTACGTGTCTGAACCCACCACTCCAAATTCCTTGAGACTTACATAAACCAAGGAAAATACAATCCCAATAACCCCATCATTCACATGCTATGTGCTCAAACAGTCAAACAATTAGCCAATAATCAATAAACCTGAGGTTATACTCCGACAGATACAGAAAAATTTATGGCCTGTCTGGAGGAAGGGGTGATTAGTGTATGTTTTCTCTTAGGTGATGAGTAACCTAGATATGAGCTTCAAGGTTCCCCTGTCTGGAAGGGGTCTTATTTCTGTTGTTGTTTTCATAGGCACTAAACACAGAGTTCAGAGTCCATTGGAAAGGTGGCCGAACATGATCAGCATGAACAGGCCTAAGAAGGAATCCAGGCCCTACGAATTCCTTCTTCAACTTCTCAGGATAGCACTTCATCTTCTTAAATGCCTTAAATTCCTTCTTAAAAGCCTAAAGAGCTTTAAAGGACTCTTATTATTTCATAATTAAAAAGCTTATAACTTGTACTCTAAAATTATTTCTGCAAAATATGTCACAAGCACATTTGTCAAATATATCCTATTGTAGAGTCAAGCATTTTGAAATGCAAGAAGGTAACCCTAATTCGAAAAGGGGACAGGGCTTACTGACATGACACAGAATGTCACAGAGTACAGTATATTTTTAATAAAGTTTTTGAGCATCTAGAATACGCTCTCACTTATTGGTAGGATTAAAAATATAGCTTTACACAAGAGGAAAAAAAACTTAAGTGCTACTTAGGGAAACTATATGGTGTGCTGTGCATTTATACAGAATCAGTACAATTTTTCTTTCATGCCTGTGACATTGGTCATTAATCTTTGCAAGCAGCCAAGTGGAAATCTGAGGTGTCATCCACACATAGCATTATATTCATAGACTACTAGTAGCACATTTTAAAGTTCAGTTTACTGAATCATTGAGCAACTTACTTTCTCTCAAAGAAGTTCACTTTGATCCATACCTGTCAAACTGGCAATGATCAGAGATCTCTACTGAATTACTTTTAGCAGCAGAATCATTTTTCAAAGCAAGAAAGCATACAAACGCATTTTGATTGCAGTTGAAAATAATTTAAAGGGCAGTAAATTTGCACAGACATGGCATCTTAAGTGTAATAAGAGTTTTAGCAAATCAAGATCCAACTTGTTTTTGAGGATCAATGGGTGCGTGAGTCGCTCAGTCATGTCTGTCTCTTTGTGACCCCATGGACTGTAGCCCAACAGGCTCCTCCCTCCCTGGAATTCTCCAGGCAAGAACACTGGAGTGGGTTGCCATGCCTCCTCCAGGGGAATCTTCTCAACCCAGAGATCGAACCCAGGTCTCCTGCATTCCCGCAGATTCTTTACCATCTGAGCCACAGTGCAATTTCTTCATTTAGGAATCTAGCTGGCACTGCTCAGTAACATCCAGGAAAGTCTCAAAGAATTACATCAAATTCATGATAGTTGAATACAGCTAAACACATCCCAAAGTGATTGCAGAAGAGTTGTCTTAGACACACATGGTTTATATATGTCTGAATTATTATTTTTTTTAAATGGAAGATATTCAAAGACCTAGATGTAAATCTGGTCTCATCTTTTGTTAGCTGTGTGATCTTGGACTCAGAATATACCTCTCATAATCATCTAGAAAATGACATAGCTTGCTTCACCAAACATAGGAAATGCCAATAAAGTTAAAATGAAATTATACATATGAACATGAACCTCCAGTCTTAAACGCTGTTCAAGAGAAGACTTGATTATCACCCTGCTACATTTTTGCCTCTTCAAATGTCACCTTCACATAGTATTTCAAGATAAGACGGTCTGTTCCACTCTCATTCCTAAACTAGTTTACATACCTACTTCTTATTCCAAAGTATGACTCTCTTATCTTAGGCTCCACTGCATGTATTATGGTCTCACCCTAGAATCCTTCCATAAGGTGATGCTCCTGCCAAAGTGGACCCAGAGGAAGGGGTTGCACTTCTCCCCTTCCCTGCCCTTGCTGCTGCTGCTGCTAAGTCATTTCAGTCGTGTCCGACTCTGTGCAACCCCATAGACGGCAGCCCACCAGGCTCCCCCATGCTGGGGATTCTCCAGGCAAGAACACTGGAGTGGGTTGCCATTTCCTTCTCCAATGCATGAAAGTGAAAATTGAAAGTGAAGCCGCTCAGTCATGTCTGACTCTTTGAGACCCCATGGACTGCAGCCTACTAGGCTCCTCTGCCCATGGGATTTTCCAGGCAAGAGTACTAGAGTGGTGGAGAAGGCAATAGCAACCCACTCCAGCACTCTTGCCTGGAAAACCCCCTGGGCAGAGGAGCCTGGTAGGCTGTAGTCCATGGGGTCACTATGAGTCAGACATGACTGAGCGACTTCACTTTCACTTTTCACTTT
>SJYX01013436.1:167809-192308 GCA_006410675.1 Oreotragus oreotragus
AAAAAAAAAAAAAAGTTGAACAAATGGAAACCAAAGAATTGCCTTAGACAGGAAGCCATTACGACATCATTTTTATCAGTCATTTATAAACTAACTTAAAACTAACAAAAATACTAATATGTATTTATTGTTGTAGAGATAGGGTAACATTCTAAACTTCATTGGGGAGAATTAAAGATAAAATTTTAATCAATAAATTTAAAGATATAATAATACTGATGGGAACAGCTACAACAGATAGTAAAACACTATAACTAAAAAGTAGAATACCTCATGTCACTATAATTACCAACAAACAAAGAAAAATTTAAAAACCAGTAATAATGGAATAGAATGGTAGAGTAGCAATACCCTTAACTCAGTTCCTCCCACAGACACACTAAAACTGTAACTATATATATATTCTAACTATACATGTGTAGAACAACTCTTCTTAAGATTGACTTGCAAAATAACAGGATGACTCTTCTAAAACTAAGAATATAAAGAAAAACACTGAAATGTGTAGAAAGGGAGGGGAAGTAATCTGGTTAGGACTCACACCCTCAGAAGGCAACCCAAAAGAAGAAGGAGATATCATAAATTCAGAGGTCTTCCCTTAGGAATATGGTGTTTAAACCCCATATTGGGTACTCCAGACAGGGTCCAGCCCTGGAAAAATAAGCCCCCTTGAATGGAATCAAGATTGCTGGGAGAAATATCAACAATCTCAGATACACAGATGATATCACTCTAATGGCAGAAAGCAAAGAGGAACTAAAGAGCCTTTATTAGTGATGAGGATGAAAGAGAAAAGTGAAAACCTGGCTTGAAAACCAACACTCAAAAAACTAAGATTATGGCATCCAGTCCCATCACTTCACAGCAAATAGATGGGGAAAAAGTGAAAACAGTGTCAGATTTAATTTTCTTGAGCTCCAAAATCACTGTGGATGGTGACTACAATTAAAAGAGGCTTGCTCCTTGGAAGAGAAGTTATGACAAAGCTAAACAATGTATTAAAAACCAGAGACATTACTTTGCCAACAAAGGTCTACAAAGGTCTGTGTAGTCAAAGCTATGGTTTCTCCAGTAGTCATGTATGGATGTGAAAGCTGGACCATAAAGAAGGCTGAGCACTGAAGAACTGATGCTTTCAAATTGTGGTGTTGGAGAAGACTCTTGAGGGTCCCTTGGACAGCAAGAAGATCCAACCAGTCAATCCTAAAGAAATCAATTCTGAATATTCATTGGAAGGACTGTTGCTGCAGCTGAAGCTCTGACACTTTGGCCACCTGATGTGAAGAGCCTGCTCATTGGAAAAGACTCTGATGATGAGAAAGATTGAAGGCAGGAAGAGCAGGGGGTGACAGAGGAAGAAATGGTTGGATGGCATCACCAATTCAGTGAACGTGAGTTTAAGTAAACTCTGGGAGATGGTGAAGGACGGGGAAGCCTGGCCTGCTGCGGTCCACGGGGTTGCAAAGAGTCAGACAGGACTGACATTGAACAATAACAAGCAGCTTTGAGCCAAGCAGGGCTTATGATCAGGGGAGCCAGAAGACTAGAGAAAGCTTCGCTCTTAAACATACAAACCGACTTACTTTCATCACGTTCCAGAGCAGAGGCAGCAGATGTAAAAAGATAAGTAAGCACTCTAGCCAGCCCGTCAAGATCATCTCAGCTGCCCAGCCTATGCTAAGCTCTAGCTCCATCCTTACTCCCCATCATGTTGGCAGCCCTCAGGGCATCAAGGAAGAACCTCCAGATTACTCTGGGCTCCAGCTCCAGCCCCTTGCTTCCAATGTGGTAGCCACCAGGGCACCCCATGAGCAGCCTGACCCATGCTGGGCTTTGAATCTAGATCATCCTGACAAGGTGAAGCAAGCTTCCAGTTGCTTCAGCTCCAGTCCTTCTACCAAAGCCACTGGGCACACACAGTTGGCATAGGGATGCTCCTACACAAAGACACACACTTAAGACCAGGATAGGTAACTGTTTTGCCTGATTTCCTAAAGATGGAGAAAGTCAAACAAAATGAGAAGGCAGAGAAATATTTCTCAAACAAAGAACAAGACAAACTCCAGAAAAAAAATCCCAAATGAAACAAAGATTAGCAACTTACTTAATAAAGCATTCAAAGTCACAAAAATACTTACTGAATCCAGGAGAAGAATTAAGGAACACAGTGGGAACAAGGGGGCATCAAAGTAGTGACTATCAGTAGAGACAGAAATTTATGACGAAAGACTGGATGGTTCTCCAGTCAAGGGGGTCTTCTCTCTTAATTCTATTCAACAGAGCACTGGCGCTCCCAGCCAGGACAATTAGGCGAGACAGAGGCCATCCACACGTGAAAGGATGAAATCAAACTACAGCACTTTGCAGAGGACATGGTATTTTGTAAAAAAGTCTGTTCACAGGGAGGTAAAATGACCCTTGACTTCAGGGAGAAATTTCAGCTGTTTTATTATACTACTCACTTCTCCACTTCCCCAAACCCAGTTCTTTCTAGCCTTGTTTGTCTTTCTTATGAAAGAATAACCCTTTTCTGCCTGACTTTTGGATGTTTGCATGTCTTCTGATTGGAGAAGACCCCCTACTGTAATAACCTCTCTCCTTTTATTGCAGTAGTCATTTTGAACAAAATCTCCTAAATTGAGATTGTTTTCTGAGACCTTGCCACCACGTGTAAGCAAATGTGTCTGTTGTACTTTACTGGCTTTTCATGGCAGAATTGTTTATGATAGCAAAATATTAAGAACAAATGGTCTTCAGTGGGACACAAGTCAATAATATATCAGTATATCAACACAGTGAAATGCCATGAAGCTGCAAAACAGAAGGAAAATCTATGCTCAGTCATCAAAAGATCTTTAAAATGCATTATGGAGGAAGAAAACAAGCAACGGAATTGCATATATGCTGCTCAACCTTCTGTGTTAAAAAAAAAAAGTGAGTCTTATTAACATATATTCTTATTTGCGTCTATTTTCAGAAAAGAAAACAATAATGAACACTTTAGGAAGAAGGCATAGGTGGATGGGAAAAGTATACATCTTATTTTAATTTTGTCTTGATTTTTGTTCCATGTGAATGTACTGCCTATATAAATACACACACACACACACACACACACACACAAAGAAACTAGGCTGGGGAGCTAGCTGAGAGCATTGCTAACCATCTGGATAATAAGCTCACTGAAGCACTCCTTGCTGGGAATTCATTGTCACTAGCACTTGTCTTGTGGGGAGAAGCAGCAGATGAGGCTACAAAGGTCTGCTGTTTCATCATATTTCTGGGTTTCAGGGTGTGCAGCCTGCCTGTCTCTTGAGTTAATACTAGAGAGACATCATCAGCTTTGTATGTTGCACACCAATTTACCTCTTAAGACTCTCTCTTCATACCATTCAAGAACTGACTCTAAGATATAAAGGGTCACATTAATTGTCATGGAGCCTTAGCAGTTTCTCAGAGGGAACTCTTCCTACAGTTTTCATCCCCATTTAGGCAATTTCTTCACAAAATTCAAATGGCCTTGTCTGTGTCCACTGAAGCATACCACTGCTTCCTAAGACCACATCTGTAGTCAAATATGTTGCTACCTTTTTCTTAGAGTTGTTGGAGATTCTGTGAAGCAGAAAGAGCAATCATTTCTCTTTCCAAACATTCAGATTTAAATGAAATTTGATTAAAAGCAAAAAACACTTTAAACCCATGTAGCGATGATCTTCTTATTGATAGAAATCATGTGCTCCTATTTATGTCTAATATTTAGAATGATGTCTGGTATATAGCGTTTATAAAGTGATTGATGAATGAATAAGTATTTGGATAGATAAACTCTGTGTCACATTTCAGAACTTTGCAGAAATATCACATAATGTTTCATCAAAAACCCTATACCTCAATCCTAATAAACGTGAGGTTATGTATATATACTTAGAATTGTTACACATTCCAAGTGAGTTGAACTTTCTATCTCTAGATCCATGACCTAGAATCTGCTTTTGTCTTTTATTAATACAGCTGTACCAACTTTCTTGGTATGAGTATTCACTCAGTAAATCTCTTCACAGTCTTTCAACTTCTCATTAATTTTAACCTGTAATTTGAATTGTTACCCACAGCTATTTACTTCCCTGTAGTGATCACATGAAGATGGAGTATATATCCTTGGAGATTTCCCCAGGGTTCCTGATTCAATAGGTCTTCAGTGGAGGCCAGAAAATGTGCATTTCTGATAAGTTTCTGAGTAATGCCTCTGCTACTGGTTTGGGACCACATTTTAGAGACATGTTTCATGCATATTCACCTCATGTCAGGGGTGCAAGAAAATGAGGTTCATTACAAAATTATATTTTATACCACTACTTATATATTCTCTCCTAACATTGCATTGCCAATACACATGGTCAAGCCCCAAATCAATAAGCAGGAATTTGTATTCTAAGCAAATACTCAGATGAGACCAATGTTGCTAGTCTGGCAACCAAATCTGGAATAGCACTTGTTTTCTGTCTTACCCTCTGTTCTGAATTTTCTACTTTTTTTCTTTGTGTGATATAGTTGAATAATTATTTTTTCATCTTTCAGTTCTCTCTTCTGCTGTGTTCAACTTCTTGCCACATACAAACATTAAATCTTTAATTTGTATTACCTTGATATTCATTGAAATAAATTCTGTTTACTGTTCAAGCCTACTTTTCCTATTTATAAAACCTTACCTGCAAGTGATTTGATCTTTGACATTATATATTTAAGCAGAATAAGCATAACTGTTTTAAAATTTATGTCTGAGGGTTGCAATTTGTTTAGTTCTGTTAATTCATATTCATGATGCCTTGTTTCTCAGAGTGACTGTTAATTTTTTAAAAAATTAAGAGTCATTGGTTTTGATAAATTATTTGTGAACATTCTCTGGGTCTAGGGGGGCATGAGCCTCCTTCAGAAACACTTTCCATCTGCTCATGCCAGGTACAAAGAGTTACTGCTAGTGAGGGATCACCTCAAATAAAACCCATGCCTTGCAATTTCGTGATAACCCTGGACTAAGCATACCTAGAGAGGAGATTCATTAAATGGCAGGTCCTTGGTAATAAATCTTTATTTTTCTCTTCCATTTTGCTCTCCTGTCTTCCTCAGAGCCACAACAGCTTTCTCTGCAGTCCCTGGAATTTCAGGATCAGGTGGGGAAAAGTGGAATTAAATCTAGTATCCAGGCTTTCCTGGTGGCTCAGATGGCAAAACATCTGTCTGCAATGCAGGAGACCCGGGTGCAATCTCTGGGTTGGGAAGATCCCAAGGAGAAAGGAATGGCTACCCACTCCAATATTCTTGCCTGGAGAATTTCATGGACAGAGGAGCCTAGCAACCTACAGTCCATGGGGTTGCAAAGAGTCAGACACAATTGTGCAACTAACACACGTGGATGTGTGTCTTTGAGAGCCCTGCTTTATTCAGAGATGAAATTCTATAGACACCAGACCTTGGTCAAGCCCTGGGACTTAAGTTCTGTCTTGCTGTGTAATGCTATCACACCAAACCCCAGAACTTTATCAGCAAACATCCCCAAGGCAAAAACAGATTTAATGTTCATCTCTCAGGCTCAGATGGTAAAGAGTTTGGCTGCAATTCAGGAGACCCAGGTTTGATCCCTGGGCCAGGAAGATCCCCTGGAGAAGGAAATGGCAACTCACTCTAGTATTCTTGCCTGGAAGATCCATGGATGGAGGAGTCTGGTGGATTATAGTCCATGGGGTTGCAAAGAGACAGATATGACTGAGCAGCTAGCTCTTCCAGTTTTACTTTCTCTATTAGCAGGGTGTTACATAAATATTGGAGCTTCTTGTCTGTCTGACTCCACATTAATTTATAATATGCTTTTATGACAACACATTTCTTCCAGTAACTCTTAGTTTCAGTTGGAGAGTTGATCTAAGTAACCGTATCTTTCATTACCAAAAACTAGAAATCCTTGATGTTAAAATATGTATTTTGACAAGAATGTGTATAATGTTGGTAGATACTAGGTGTAAATGCTTTTAGAAGTGTAAGTAATACCTTTTTAAAAATTCTACTTTAAATATATTCCTTTCACTTGAATGATAAAACCCCACTGTGAAGCAATTTAGGCTAACCTCAGATGACTTTGAAATCAGCATTCTTAATCCTACTATAGCATATGGCTTTTGTTCTATTTTATAACTAATGTTTTACCATAAGATTATGACTTTTTTTGGTAATCGTTAGAAACTAGCTATAAATTCGTTGTAAAATGAAATCTTGACTTCTAGGTAGTGTAGCAGTATGCAAAAATTAATGTAAGAGATTTAATTCTCCCCATTAAAAATAAGGGAAGAAATTTGCCTCGCCCCTCCTCTTAAAATATGTACTTTGGAAAACTTGTAAGTTCTTTCTCCATCTCTTTGAAATGTATGTAAATCTTTTTAAAAGCTAAATAAGCCTCTTACCAGTTTCACTGCCTAGAACTGTGTTTCTCAAGTGCCTGGAAACCATCTATTTGAAATGTAATCACCTAGGGCGGTAACCCTACCTGCTGGTCCGCGTGGGAACTTGGCAGCTTTTCCCTCGCTTCAGTCGTGTCTGACTGTATAGGACCCTATTGACTGTAGCCCATCAGCCTCTTCTGTCCATGGGATTTTTCAGGCAAGAAATCTGAGTGGGTTGTCATGTCCTCCTCCAGGGGATCTTCCTGACCCAGGGATCGAACCCATGTCTTCTGTGTGTCCTGCATTGCAGGTGCCTTCTTCATTGCTGAGTCACTGAGGACTCCCTTTGCAGACTAACTTCAGCCAAAGCTGCCTCTCTCCAAACCACAGAACTGCCTTCCAGTAGAAAGATATGAAAATCTTATTTTTTTTTCCCTGTAAATAAAGCCAATTAACTAACACATATGGTCACTCCAATTAACAAATAAATTTATAAAGAGTAAATGTTGCTGACAACTGTGCCTATGTGAAGACTGGTTTGGTTTATCTTGAGAAAATGTGTACAGTGGGTGTATCTGCTTGGTTACATAAAAGAGTAAGATTTCTTTATAGTCCGTGAACTCTTTTTAGTGGATTATAAGTGATGTATGTCACATTCTGGTTTAATGCTTACTCAGTAGTAAAAACTGTTTACTTTCCTTCCAACCCTTGTAGAGAAGATTTCTGGGTTGAGAGGAGATTGTGTTTTTAGTTACATTTTCCCAATAGTACTGAACTATGTCTTAAATGAACTGTTAGTAAGTACATAGGAGATTAATAGCGAGAAATCCTTAGACATACTAGAACACATAAAAGAAAATATCTGTTGATAGCCAACTAGAATGTGCTTAGCCATGGAAGCACATGGAATTAGGCCTTTGTAGTGTTGCTAGAAATATTATTTTTAATATTCATTAAAGGTAGACATATTTGTTTTCCAATATTTGGAACAACAGATATAATACTGCTAATAAATGCTTATACATTGTATTTTTGAAATATTGTGATTTATACCTATGGCCCAGATTTATAGACTTATAACAGATTTCAACACACAAAAGTATGGAAATTTTGTATTTTAAGGATTGAATAGTGCTCTTACAATTATAGACATTCTATGAATAAATGGGTTGAGATAAAATATAGCATCATAATGCAAATTAATGAAATAACTACTAATGATTTCTATACCATCCAAGCTCATTTCCAAAATCCTAATTCAAATTAATATTAAGCATTAAGCTATTTCTTAATTACTATAAGAGTTATCAGTCTACAAATACAAAAAAAAAAAAACTAGTAGTTTTGTAAGCTATACAAGTAGGTTTCACCTACTATCATTTGATTATTCTATTATTACTGGCCTTTTTTCCCACTTTTAAAGCTAACCAACTCCTTACTACCCCTGAGCCACATATTATGAAGTTAAAGCTGTTTTAATTGCGAGTTTGTGTGTATATATATATATATGTATGTGTGTCATCAAATCTTAATTGATTTGCCATGTTCTCTGAACACTTTTCTTTCAAATATAAAGGTTTGATCCCTTCCAAAACTGGAAAAAAAAATCAAGCTCTTCCATTTAGCCGTAATGTTTTCTACTGCCCTCACTGTATATCTTCATATTTATACCCTCAATGACTATCTTAAAAATTCCAATCAAATTACGCTGCAGTTTTTGTTATCATTTACAATGGCAATGGCTATTTTTGACTGGTACCTTTAGTCATTTCACTTGCTGAGTTTGGAAAGGCCAACAGTCCTTCTTTTAGTATCCAATTATAAACTATTTCTCATGATTCAGATTAGGCTTCCCCTCTTCCATTTTCCCCAAAGATTCTCATCCATATAGAACTCTCTTTATTATTATCTCTGCTAAGCTGAATGGAAACACACATCTGAAACTTCTTATTCACCAAACTCTTTCATACATTACAAAATACTATAGTTTTTCTTTATGCAAATTCCCTTTCCAAGACTTAGATGAGCCTGATTATTTATCACTATACTATTAATATTATACAACATATAATTTCTAAAAGCATGTGACTGCTCAGTTCACTTCAGTTCAGTCACTCAGTCGTGTCCAACACTTTGCGACCCCATGAATTGCAGCACACCAGGCTTCCCTGTCCATCACCGACTCCCGGAGTTCACTCAGTCACGTCCATCGAGTTGGTGATGCCATCCAGCCATCTCATCCTTTGTCGTCCCCTTCCCCTCCTGCCCCTACTCCCTCCCAGCATCAGGGTCTCTTTCAATGAGTCAGCTCTTCGCATGAGGTGGCCAAAGTACTAGTTTTAGCTTTAGCACCATTCCTTCCAAAGAACACCCAGGACTGATCTCCTTTGGAACGGACTGGTTGGATCTCCTATTTTTTTTTTCCTTCAAATTGAGATATGATTGATATATAACAGTATGTTAGTTTCAAGTATGTGACATAATGAGTTGATGTGTGTATATATATCTATATATATATATATTGTTAAAAGATACATCATCGCATAGTTATAATTTTTTTTTTCATGATGAGAGCTTTTAAGATATAGTCTCTTAGCTATTTTCAAATACACGATAGAGTATAATTAGCTATAGTTATCGTGCTATCCATTTCTTCCTCAGGGCGTTTACTGTATAATTGGAAATTTGTACATTTTGACCTGTTTCACCCATTTCAGTCTGTGGTAGTTGCTTAATCATGTTGATTGATTTTTCAAGTGTTGACAAACGCTTGTGGTTTTGAGCTTGAAGTTTTATTTTTGAGAAATATATATTTAAGTTTTTTACTATGCTACTTGGAGTAGGAAATGGCAACCCACTCCAACATTCTTGCCTGGAAAATCCCATGGATAGAGGAACCTGGTGGGCTATTGTCCCTGGGATTGCAGAGATGGAAACTACTGAGTGACTGAACATACACTGTGTGACTACTCAGGTTATAAATTTTCTTGTGTGACTTTTGGTTATTTATATCTTTCAAGGAATTGCCCATTTCATCTTGTTATCAAATACATTGTCATACAGTTGTTTATGTTCTTTCCTTGCCAATCTTTTAACGCCTGTATGCAGAGCTATAGTAGTGCTATATACTTTCCCGATATTAGTAAGCTATATTTTTCTTGATTAGTCTGACTAGAGTCTCATCAATTTCATTAATCTTTAAAAAAAAAGTTTGATTTTATTTACTTTTTACTCTGGTTTTATCTTTTACGTTTTATTCATTTTTGTCCTGACCAGTATTGTTTCCTCTCTTCTCTTTGCTTTCAGGTTAATTGACTCTTTTCACTTGATTGTGTTAGAAATCAGTGTCTTTTTTTGAGACTTCTTATTGTATAATTATAAGTATTTATTGCTAAAAATTTGATTTTAAACATTGCTTCAGCTGTCTTCCATAAATTTTGATGTTATATTTTCATTTCCACTCAATGAAAATATTGTTTCATTTGTTTTACAGTTTCTTTTAATCATATTCCACATAGAAATGTGTTGTTTCACTTTGATTACTTGAGGATTTTCTATATATATGGTTATAATTATATGTATAGTTCATTTTTTATAAACAGATAGTTTATTTTGTATGATTTCAGTTATTTTATATTTGTTGAGGTTTGATCTCTGAGGTTAGAGTCTCTCTTATTGAATAATTCATGTCTTTTGAAAATATTGTGCTATTGTTGAATGTTATTTAAATGTGAATTATTTGATTTTACTCTCTGATAAAATTCCTTGTTTTGAAATACATGTTTTATCTGACATTTATATAGCCAAAAGAATTTTCTTTTCATTACTCTTTCATGATGTGTCATTTTCCATTGTCTTAACTTTTAAATAGCCTAAAATTGGATATGGCTTTGTTAACTAAACTGAAAATCTCTACCTGGTTTTAACAGTGTTTAGACAAATTACAAACTACAGTTAAAGCATTTATTTGTATGTTAGGATTGATAAGTTAATATGAAAGCAATGTTGATACATTTATATCTCTCTTCTTACTTTTTGTTTTCAATATATACCACTGTTGCTTTGGTCAAATTTTCTGTTTTCACGCCTCCTTAGAATTAAAGGAGTTATTGTAATTAAATTATTATTATTTAAATTAGAATTAAAAGTTATTATTTTTCCATTTTATCTTCACCTATAGCTTAATAAGTATATCTCTTTTAATGGCTTTTTTTTTTCCAATTTGTGTCTCATAATTTTTTGTTTAATTAGACTTTGAACATTTGTGTAAAAGAAGAGTACAGAGTAAGGTAGATGACATGCAGTCTTAGAAATCAGTGTTCCCTGCTTCTGGCAGGTTTTGTGAGGGATTAAGACAATATTGTCATTAGTTTCTGTGACCCTGAACTGTCAGGAGTACAAAGGGGGCTCATTTTTTGCATTTTTCTCCCTCTGTACACAATAGCCAAATTACCATCTATAGATAAGGGGTCTTGCTGAGAGATATTTGAACACAAGCAAATCTACTTCTCTTCCAGTGGTGGTAGCACTTTACTTTGTAGTTTTGTAGAGTACTTAAAACTAGAGACTTTCCACCACCAGCAGCCAACCTTTGCCTGGGATACGAAGAAGGGCTATTTTTCTCTTCTTCCCTAAGAGACAGCTTCTGTTTAACCCCTTCTCCAGAGACTGCTTACCTATTTCTGGGAAGATTTTTCTGCCACATACCTAGAGGAAGAGAGCTTTGGGTTACTATGAGAGAAGAGTCCCAGTCACTTCTGGGTTTCCTGTCTATTCCACAGAAGCAGCCAGTAAATTGTTCTCTGCAGGCTTCACTGCTGGGGAAGACTTCCTCAAGGATTCTTCATTGCTTTTACCCTTTCTCTTGGATGCCTGGTGAGGGTTTATCAGAAACATTATGGCAAATGGCTGGGACTTTTTTTAGCTTCTGAAACTTTCAGGGATTTTTAACCTGTCATACTAGCTCATATTCTACTTCTACATTTCTGTTAACATTTCAGTTATTTCTTTTTTCTTACCCATTTTAATATGGTACTTTGTCTGGGCAAAGTCCTATTTTTCCTTGTGGGAGTTTGTCACCCTCTGAAATTCAATTTACCTCATTGCCTTGAGACCTCAACTTACTGATGGATTAAAAAAAAAAAAAAACACCTCTTGCTTTGTCTGTGTGTGTGTGTGTGTATATATATATGTATTTAGCTTTTCTTGTTAGGTGAGAGCAATGATCTCTTGTAGTTTTCTATATTCTAAGCAGGGACGAAATCTCTGATTGGGTCTTTAAGCATAATTTTTCAATGAAAAAAATAGAAACTATAATGAGATACATAACATACTGCCATTTAAGTAAATTAAAATATTTGTGCATTATACAATTCAAGTTTTGTAAAAGCATAGTAAAATAGAAACACTTTGAATATATGAAAATTGTTCCCTGGGGATGAAGGAAGGAAAAGTAAGATACTATAAATGAATGAATTAGGGAATGAATGAATAGAGTGAGAGAGGACTTTTTCATTAAACAGATTGATTACATGCAATAAACTGATGACTTTGCTAAACTCAGCCCCTGTAGCTGAAACCCAGAAGCTATTAATAAATAATCAAACACAAATCAGATAATTTGGCATTATCTTTTTCTACTTATATATAGAATAATTGTAATAAGGTGCTAGAGTTACATGCATATCATTTTTGTAAAAGGCAGAGTTGTTATTTTCATTTTATTATTATTAAATGTCTTATTAAATCTGAATTATGGAAAATATTTGTGACTATATATATATCACTGGCACATGAAGTACAATGTCTGATTAACATAAGAAAATACAAGCATTAATATAATCAGGGGAAAAGAGCAAAACAAAATAATGAGAACACACATCATGGGAGAAATCTGTATTGATTTAATGCTAAATTATTTTTTAGAAATGATTTTAGTTCTGTTTGTCCTTTTGACTTAAAGATGATAGATGGTAATTTATGTAGGTTATAAACCATTTGGTGTACCTTGGGTAATTTTGCCATTTCTGAGCCTTTGTTTTTTCCATTAGACTCATGAGTTTAAACTTTAAGGTCACTTCCAGCTAATATAATAATATAATAAGGAAGGACAAAAAGGGGAGTAGATGACTGGACTTGAAGTGGTTCGGTTAAGATACTAGAAGAATGCAACCTCAGAGAGGACATTTTGATAAATGGAAAATAAATTTTTATAGACTAAGATTCTTTGAGGTAGCTTGGTTGTTTATTTAAAACTTTTTTTTTTTAATTGAAGTATAGTTGATTAACAATGTACTAGTTTCTGCTGTATTGTGGAGTGACTCAGTTTAAAGAATTCAAGGCAAAGAATATTAAAAGAATAAGGAGAAACTTCGACTGATGGCTTCTGTAGATAAAGCCTTGCTGCTGCTGCTGCTGCTGCTGCTGTTGCTAAGTCGCTTCAGTTGTGTCCGATTCTTTGCGACCCCATAGACAGCAGCCCACCAGGCTCCCTCGTCCATGGGATTTTCCAGGCAAGAGTATTGGAGTGGGTTGCCATTTCCTTCTCCAATGCATGAAAGTGAAAAGTGAAAGTGAAGTCACTCAGCCGTGTCCGACTCTTCACAACCGCATGGACTGCAGCCTACCAGGCTCCTCCGTCCATGGGATTTTCCAGGCAAGAGTACTGGAGTGGGGTGCCAAAGCCTTGCTAGCACTGTGTAAAATCTGTCTCTTATACACATCTAGATGTGTATAAGAGACAGATATANGTCCGACTCTTCACAACCGCATGGACTGCAGCCTACCAGGCTCCTCCGTCCATGGGATTTTCCAGGCAAGAGTACTGGAGTGGGGTGCCAAAGCCTTGCTAGCACTGTGTAAAATCTTAAACTCTATTCTCTTGTGCCTGGGCATATATCTCTGTTATGAGTCTTGATGGTTCTGCAGATTGAGAAAACAGAGTTCTACCCCACAATTAATGATGAGTATTCTGAAAAGGATTTAGATTCTCTTTGGGAAGCTTGGTTTTCCAACCACAAACAGAGCCTGGACAAAGGAATTGCCTATAGGTGGTTTATTTGGAGAAAGAAAGGAGATCAGTTGAGGGAGCATCATTGAGGCACCACTGAGAGTAAATAGGAAAAGACCGCAAGTTTCCATAAGAATATACCATCAGATGGCTCACTGGATATGGCTGTTGAAACTTGATCACCAGGAGCCCTTCTGAGGAGTAAATGGAATATTTCTCAAGTTGTCCACTAGACACTTCCAAGAAAAAGCAACTTGTCTCCTCTTCTTTTTGTGGGGGAGCTTCCCTGGGTGTGTGAGTAATGTCTGATATTTCTGAGCTGTGCATGTGTGCAGGCCACTCTGTCTCTCACCTCCCCACCTTATCACAGCATTGGAAAAGCCCTGAAAGAAAAACTACATGAAGCATGTTTGAGCCAATGTAAGGCCAACAAAACCTAAATAGAATCCTGCAGGAACCTAGTCACAGAATCAGGTGGCCCTGAGAAGGGTGCGTGTTTGAAAGTCCAAGAGGGTTTGATACTCTCTCTGAACTCCTGAAGCTTTAACATGAGTTCCCTCCATCTGGGCTTGAGACATAGTTTTTCTGTATGACCCATAGAGAGATTTCCTTCTTATTAATTCTTATTTTCTTCTGGCTAAACTCAAGACTGAGATTGGCCTAGTCTCTGTGTAATTTCTCAGTGAGTTCAAGGATCTGGACAGGGGGGTTGAGGTGGGACATATTCTAATATGTTATATTTTTATTTCATGGAAAAACCTCATAATTTTAAGTGTGTTGTTTAGATATAATACCATAATTCTTAGAGGTGAGCGTACTTTGAAATAAGAAACACTATTTGTATTCATAAACTCTTGAAAAATCATTTTCCTTTACTATTTCCTTTGCTCTCCTCACTCTGTAGCCCAAGGTTTTCTGTGCCTTTGAGTAGCCTTCCATGTGCTAAAGCTGCATCATTAAAACTTCATTTCTCAGAATTACAATAAACCCAAATCCATATTATCCTCATAGCAGGCACTCAGTGCTAGGTTTTGACTGATCATAATAAGGATTTTTCTGCCATAAGAGTGGTGTCATCTGCATATCTGAGGTTACTGATGTTTCTTCCGACAATCTTGATTCCAGCTTGTGCTTCTTCCAGCCCAGCGTTTCTCATGATGTACTCTACATATAAGTTAAATAAGCAGGGTGACAATATACAGCCTTGACATACTCCTTTTCCTATTTGGAACCAGTCTGATGTTCCATGTCCAGTTCTAACTGTTGCTTCCTAACTTGCATATAGATTTCTCAAGAGGCAGTTTGATGGTTTGGTATTCCCATCTCTTTCAGAATTTTCCACAGTTTATTGTGATCTACACAGTCAAAGGCTTTGGCATAATCAATAAAGCAGAAATAGATGTTTTCCTGGAACTCTCTTGCTTTCTCAATGATCCAGTAGATGTTGGCAATTTGATCTCTGGTTCTTCTGCCTTTTCTAAAACCAGCTTGAACATCTGGAAGTTCACGGTTCACGTATTGCTGAAGTCTGGCTTGGAGAATTTTGAGCATTACTTTACTAGCATGTGAGATGAGTGCAATAGTGAGGTAATTTGAGCATTCTTTGGCTTTCTTTGGGACTGGAATGAAAACTCACCTTTTCCAGTCCTTTGACCACTGCTGAGTTTTCCAAATTTGCTGGCATATTGAGTGTAGCACTTTCACAGCATCATCTTCCAGGATTTGAAATAGCTCAACTGGAATTCCATCACCTCCACTAGCTTTGTTCATAGTGATGCTTTCTAAGGCCCACTTGACTTCACATTCCAGGATGTCTGGCTCTAGGTGAGTGATCACACCATCATGATTATCTGGGTCGTGAAGATCTTTTTTGTACAGTTCTTCTGTGTATTCTTGCCACCTCTTCTTAATATCTCCTGCTGCTGTTAGGTCCATACCATTTCTATCCTTTACCGAGCCCATCTTTGCATGAAATGTTCCCTTGGGATCTCTAATTTTCTTGAAGAGATCTCTAGTCTTTCCCATTCTAGGAATATTCAAATGTCTACTTGCCCATCTTGCCCTTCCAAGCCTTGATTCACTCACTATACTTCATGATTTTTTGTACTTCAAGTGACTATTCTATAAAAGATTGTTATTATTCATGGCAATGAGAAGAGAACTTTCTTTTAAAAATTTTAATTAGCACTCTAACCATCTGACGATAATTCTGCTTTGCAAAATTCTATCCCTCTTCCTTTCAGCTATTGTAACAAACACTAAGAAATATGAACTCTATCAGAAAGGGAAAGCCCCCAAAGCCTTGGAGAAGCCACTTAAATAAATTAAGAAATGCACTTTTAAAATAGAAAGTCTACTATATACAGTTGTTAAGATGATGCAATAACCAGAGGGATTTTCTAAAACGGTGAATCATATGAGATAAAATTTGTAATTTGAATTGTGCGTGTGTGTGCTAAGTTGCTTCAGTCATGTCCAACTCTTTGTGACCCCATGACAAGCTCCACTCTCCATGGGATTCTCCAGGCAAGAATACTGGAGTGGTTTGCCATGCCCTCCTCCAGGAGATCTTCCCAGCCCAGGGATCAAACCTGTGTCTCTTGTATATCCTGCATTGGTAGACATGTTCTTTACCACTAGTGCCATCTGGGAAGCCCAGTTTGAACTTATGATTATCATAAGCAGCAGGTTTTTTTAAATAAGTAGTGAAAATTCCAAAGTTAAAATTTATTTACCACTTGTTACCAGCACTGTAGATAAAGCATCCTTTATGCTGCCATACAACATGTGATATAAGTCACACACTTGCCTCTGTCACTAGACATGATGGAAAAATCATTTCATGTCCTTCATTTTCTCATCCAAGAACTGAGTTGAACTAGAATTCCCATTCTTCAGTATTAACTGAATCTTTTGGCTTCATTCTATAGAACTTTCTCGTGATTCTTTATTTTCACAGCAACAAGATTCAACTTTTCACCCAGGTATAAAACGTTCCTTTGGGAACATCAGCAAGATGGCGGACTAAGAAGCTGTAGACCATCCTTTCCCCACAAACAAATGACGTCAACAACAATATATGGACCATGAAAAAAAAAATATATATATATATATATATATATGGACTAGAATACACCTGTGAGAGTTCTAGAGACCAACTGAGAAGCTAAAGCGGCATGGCCGTTGTAAAATCAAGAATGAATTCCAATGAAAAAATGCAGGAAAATCTGCAGTGTTTGGCACACGCTTGGTGCTGCTTTCCCTATGCAGCATAGCATGAAGCAAGCAGTAGGAAGACCCCCATACCGAGGCTCCTCTCTCAAGACGGAAACAAAGGAGTGGATCCTGAATCCATTGTCCAGGTTCGTCAAGGGTCTGCCTAAAGGAATAGTGTCCGTCTTTCCTGATTCAGACCACTAACAAGGGAGTGCCGTAGTTTAGAAGCTGCTGAGAATATAAGTGAGCAGCCTGTTGGAGCTGACTTCCACAGGCAGACTTCAGTTAGAACAATAGATCAGAAAATGTCTATGAGATCCTAGAATCTCCAGCCGACTGACTGGTGAAGGTTTTACCCTGCAAGAAGCCACTATGCAAAGACTGGGAGAGTGAGTGAAAGTTGCTCAGTTGTGTCCAGCTCTTTGTGATCCCATGGACTATGCAGTCTGTGGAATTCTCTAGGCCAGAATACTGGAGTGGGTAGCCTATCCCTTTTCCAGCAGATCTTTCTGACCCAGGAATCAAACTGGGGTCTTCTGCATGAATGGCAGATTTATTTTTACCAGCTGAGCTATCAGGAAATGCCCAATTTATCTCCACCTCCCCCCCTACAAAAAGCAAGTAAAATCAAAGCATACAGATAAACAGGGAAATATGGCCCAATCAGAATAAAACTTCAGACACCAACTCTAAAGAAATGCAGACCTATGAGCTAACTGTCACAAAATGCTCAGTGTGGTAAAAGAAAACACAGATAGGCAACTAAGCAAAATTAGGAAAATGATGAATGAACAAAAGGAGAATATCAGCAGATGGACTATAAAAATGAACTAAACAGAAATTCTGGAACTGAGAAAGACAATAAATAAACTGAAAAATTAATTATATGTATTCAATACCAGAACTGATTAGGTAGAAGAAAGAATCGGCAAACTTGAAGGCAAGGCATTTGAAATCATTGCGTGAGAAGAGTGAAAGCAAAAAAGAATAAAGGAAAGTACAGAGTGACTAAGTACTTTATAGAATGATATCACGGGAGTGAACATGCACATTATGAGAATCTCAGAAGAGAAGGAGAGAAAGTGGAAGAGAACTTTGAAGAAATAATGTTTGAAAAAAAAATCCCCAAATCTGAGAAAATAACATAGATACAAGAAACTGAAAAATCTCCAACTGAAAAAACTCAGAGTCATACTGAGACATGTTAAAACTCAAACTGTCTAAAGTTGAAAACAAAGAGTGAATCCTGAAAGCAAAATAAGAAGTTATTTGTCATATACAAGGGATATTCCATCAGGTTATCAGTGGGTTTTTCAGCAGAAACTTAGTAATTCAGAAGTTAGTAAGATAATATGATCAAAATACTGAAAGACAAAAGGAAATTTTCAAGAAAGAACACTGTATCTGAGAAAACCATCCTTGGGGCTGGTGTATGGGGACGATCCGGAGGGATGATGTAGGGTGGGAGGTGGGAGGGGGGTTCATGTTTGGGAGTTCGTGTACACCCGTGGCAGATTCGTGTCAATGTATGCCAAAACCAATAGAGTACTGTGAAGTAAAATAAAGTAAAATGGAAGCTCTAAAAAAATAAAATAAAATAAAGAAGAAGTTAAGGAACAAAAGCTGAAGGAATTGAATTCATTGCCACTAGATCTACTCTACAAGAAATGCAAAAAAGAGTCTTTCAAGTTGTAATGAGAGAATGGTAGAGAGCAACAAAAAGCCACATAAAACTGTAAGTTTCTCCAGTAAAAGAAAATACATGAACAAATACAGTAATCTGTACTGTTGTAATTTTTGTGCATATAATTTAAATGATGAAATACTTTAAAATAGCACAACTTTATATTAATAGACATGAAATATGATGAAGTAATTTGTGATATCAATAACATAAAGTAGAGGGAGTAGAGCTGTAAGAAGTAGAATGTTTATATGCAATTGGAGTTAAGTTGTTATCAGTTTAAAATGAGTGCTACATCTTTTCAATGTTTTATGCAATTGCAATGGTAATTGCAAAGAAAATAACTATAGAATATTCACAGAAGAAATGAGAAGGCACCATCACTGTCCCAAATCAACAAAACAAAAAGGAAGTCAATAAGAGAAGAAAGAGCTAGAAGGCCTACAGAAAACAACAAAATGGCAATAGTAAGTCCCTTCCTATCAATAATCACTTTAAATGTATATGGGTTAAACTCTTTGATCAAAGATATATATTGGTTGGCTGGATAGAGAACAGGATCCAGCTACATACTATCTTTAGATCTAAGTACACACATACACTGAAAATTTTTCTTGGGGAACAATATGCCCAGCAGGCAGTAACCAAAAGAGAGCAGGAATGGCTATGTTAATACTAGTTACAATGGGCTTCTAAGCAAAAACACTTCTATAAGAGACAAAGAAGGATATATAATGATAAAAGTGATAATTCACTAAAATACATATAATAATTATAATTATTTAGGCAACATACTTCAGAACTTGCAAATGTATGAAGTAAATTTTGACAGAATTGAAGGGAGAAATAGCTAGCAACAAAATAACAGTAGGAGACTCCGATATCCCACTGTCAGTGATGGACAGAACAACCAGGCAGAAGATCGGTAAAGAAGCAGAGGGCTTGGACAACACTGCCTTTGCTGCTGCTCAGCTGCTAAGTCATGTCCAGCTCTCTGACCCCATGGGCTGTAGCCTGCCAGCCTCCTCTATACATGGAATTCTCCAGGCAAACTGAAGTGGATTGCCATTTTGTTTTCCAGGGGATCTTCCCAAATCAGGGATCAAACCCATATCTTCTGCATTGGCAGATGGATTCTTTACTGCTAACCCACCAGGGAAGCATAGATAACACTTAAAAGACCATTCAAAACTAGCAGTCATTTACAGAACATTCCACTCAACAACAGCAAAGTATATAGTCATCCCAAGTGCATATGGAACATTCTCTTTGATAGCTAACATGTTAAGGCATATAACAAACCTTTAAAACATCAAGAAAATTAAAACTGAACAAAGTATCTTTTCTGATTATAATGAAGTAAAATTAAAAATCAGTAGCTCAAGGAAAACTGGAAAATCCACTTATGTGGAAATACAATGTACTGTTAAGCAGTAAATGGATCAAAGCAAAGAGAGATGTGTATAAGAGACAGGTATATAGTCATCCCAAGTGCATATGGAACATTCTCTATGATAGCTAACATGTTAAGGCATATAACAAACCTTTAAAACATCAAGAAAATTCAAACTGAACAAAGTATCTTTTCTGATTATAATGAAGTAAAATTAAAAATCAGTAGCTCAAGGAAAACTGGAAAATCCACTTATGTGGAAATACAATGTACTGTTAAGCAGTAAATGGATCAAAGCAAAGTTCACAAGGGAGATTAGAAAATACCTTCAGATAAGTAAAAATGAAAAGACGACATACCCAAACTGACATGATACAGAGAAAGCAGTACAAAGAAGGAATTGTATAGCTATAAATATGAACATTAAAGAAAAAGAAAAATCTCATATCAAAAACCTAACTTTACACTTCAGAAAATTAGAAAAGGAACAAGCCAAATTAGCAGAAGGGAGTAAATAATAAAGATTATTGCAAAAAAATAATTTAAACAGAGAACATAAAAACAATAGAAAAAAGTCACCAAAGCTCTAAAAAGTAAAAGTTTTATTTTTTGTAAAAGATCAACAAAATTGATAAATTCTTAGCTAGGTTAAGAAAAAAAAAAATAGAAGACTCAAATAACTAAAGTCAGACAAAAGACGACATCACAACTGATGCCTCAGAAATAGGAAGGACAAAAGAGATTGCATCTATAAAAACTATCCAAAGTTTGTATAACTTAGAAGAAACCAATGTATCCTTAAAAACACACAACCTACCAGGACTGACTCATGAAGAATTAATGCACCTTAACCATGACAACAAAATCAAATAACATGATTTTTTAAATGGGCAAAGGACTTAAATAAATATTTCTTCAAAGATGATATACAAGTATGTAGCAAGTACATGAAAAGATGCACTATGTCAGTAATCATCAGACATATAGGAATCAAAATCATAATAAGTAAACTCATATCCATTTGGATTTCTATTAAAAATTAAAAACTCAGAAAGTTACAAGTGTTGACAGGAATAGAGAGAAATTAGTATCTTTGTGCACTGTTGCAGGATTGTAAAATGGCACAGTTCAGTTCAGTTCAGTCGCTCAGTTGTGTCCAACTCTTTGTGACCCCATGAATTGCAGCATGCCAGCAAGCAGTATGTAAAACAATAAAAGTTCCTCAAAAAATAAAAGATTGAGCTACAGTATGATCTAGCAATCCTACTTATGTGTATGCATCCCAAAGAATTGAAGCCAGGGTCTCAAGGATCTATTTATACACTTAATGTTCATAGCAGCACTATTCATAGTAGTAAAAAAGTAGAAGGAATAAAAATGTCCATTGACAGAGGAATGGCTATGCAAAATATAGTTTATATATACAATGGAGTATTTTTCAGCCCTAAAAAGAAAGTCTTGTCACATATTACAAAATGGATGAAACTTGAGGACATGATGCTAAGTGAAATTATCTGGTTACAAAACAATAAGCACTCTATGATTCCAATTATATGATGATCTTAAAAGTCATATTTATGGAAACAGAAAGTAGGACAGAGGTTACCAGGGGCTGGGAGGAGGAGGGAAAGGGGAGTTGTTGTTTAACGAGTATGGAATTACAAATGTGCAAGAAGAAACATTTCTAGAGAAACGTTTCAAACATGAATATATTTAGCACTACTGAACTGTGTATTTAAAAATGGTTATAAGGTGGTTTTAATTTATGTGGGATCTTTTTTACAACAATTTTAAAAATTCCGCTGTAAGCTACATTTAACCTATTTTGCCAATTTCACCTTACAGTATTTCCACCATATATATTCAGTCTTCTTGGAGTCACTACACAGAGGGGTCATTTGAAAACATTACCTCTTCCAAGTACCCTTTTCTTGATTTTAAGTATTCCTCATTTGGAACTAAAAGTCAGTGGGGATTCATATCAGAAGCAGGATAAAGAACAGGCGTGAAAAACATCTCGCAAGAAGAAACAGACTCATATACTGCTATTGCCAAGTTCAATCACAGGTACCCTCTTCATTGCTAAAAGCGTTGAAGTGAAAATGTTAGTCGCTTACTCATGTCCGACTCTTTGCGACTCCATGGACTGTAACCCGCCAGGCTCCTCTGTCTGTGGAATTCAGCAAGAAGAAACAGACTCATATACTGCTATTGCCAAGTTCAATCACAGGTACCCTCTTCATTGCTAAAAGCGTTGAAGTGAAAATGTTAGTCGCTTACTCATGTCCGACTCTTTGCGAATCCATGGACTGTAACCCGCCAGGCTCCTCTGTCTGTGGAATTCTCCAGGCAAGAATACTGGATTGGGTAGCCATTCCCTTCTCCAGGGGATCTTCCCGAACCAGGGTTCGAATCCCAGTTTCCTGCACTGGCAGGCAGGTTCTTTACTGTCTGAGCCACCGAGGCTAAAGCCCGAACTTTAAGGTTGGCTTAATTTCCCTTTTATGATGTGGCTGGTGGTTATGCATTGGCCCATTTTTTTGCAATCCTTTGTTCTTCCTTTTTTTTTTTTTTTTGCAAATATGTTTTACTGCAACTGTATTCTCTTTCTCTTTCTGGAAATAACCATATTTTTCCTCATTTCCATGCTTTATCATTTTTTTAGATTAACAGAGAACCCTGGAGGATGCCCATTCTTGTGGACAGAGGGAAAAAAAAAACCTCTATCCCCAAAGACGGACAGAAACCTTTGTGAAGGTTATTGCCCTAAGATGCAAGCCCCATAAGCATGCCAGAGATGGAGATTCAATCACAACACCTGGCTGCCATGCTAACAAGCCTTCAGTACAGCTGGGAGAGCTACAAAAGGGATGTTCAAAAGCCAAAAACAGGGAAAAAATTGCTAGAGAAAATGTCAGCTTCTGGTGCTCACAGCAACAATGTACTTCAAACATAGCACACCTTCTAAGTTGATTAACTCAAATTCCCACCCGAGAGGCCATTTTACCTCAGCGCCTACCCGCTCAAACATGTCGAACAAAAAATTCTAAGGCACACAAAAAAGGCAAGAAATGCAGTCTGAAGGGACAAAGCCATCATCAGAACCTGACTCAGATACGACACAGAAGTTGTAAGTATGAGACAGGGAGTTAAGAATAACTATGATTGGGGTACGAGGCAGATAAATTGGGAGATTGGGATTGACATATATACATACAGAATAGATAACTTATAAGGACCTACCATATAGCACAGGGCACTCTGCTCAATACTCTGTAATGGCCTATATGGGAAAAGAATCTTTAAAAGAACTAGATATATGTATATCCAATTCACTTTGCTATACTCCTAAAACTAACACAACAGTGTAAGTCAACTGCACTCCAGTGGAAGTTTTTAAATAAATAAATAAAACAACTATGATTAGTACATTCAAGTCTGCAGTGGGAAAGATAGGTACATGCAAGATTAGATAGGTAATTTCAACAGAGATGGAAAAAATAAGAAGGAATTAAACGGAAATGTTGGAATTACAACTAAAGTGCTCTATGTGACATCCTTATCTTTAGTCTGTTTTCCCCTCTAACTCACCAACCACATCACTAACACAGTAATTTTTTGTAACTATCAATGTAACACATCTCTACTTTGCTTGAAGTCGCTCAGTCGTGTCCGACTCTGCTACCCCATGGATTGTAGCCCACAGGGCTCCGCTGTCCATGGGATTTTCCAGGCAAGAATACTGGAGCGGGTTGCCATTTCCTTCTCCAGTTTGCTTAAGAATCTTCAAAAAATAGGCCATAGAATAAAGAATAATTAGGACTGGAGCCATATATATTTAGAAATAAAAGCTGGCTGCATCATTTCCTAGCTGTGAGACTTCAAACAACTGAAACACTTGCTGAGTTTCTGTTTCTCCATCTGAAAAGTGGGAATAATAATAATAAACCTATTATGATGTTAAAATAGTAAGATACTAACATTATTCACAGTACACACTAAGGGATAAAGGATAGCAGCTCTTGTCACCTCTATGAAATCCTACCCTTCAGAATTTCAAGCCTCTCTTCTCTCATGTCACCATTTACAGTTTTGACATCAGCATATGTATCTGCCATTCTTTTCCATTTGATCCAATCAAGTCATATTCTTTAACAGCCCTAATGTACTGATCTTTCCTAGAGTCTCTGTGGTTAGTCAATAAAGTCTTCTTCTTATGCTTCTGCAGGGTTAGTGGTTTGTACCACAAATGTAACATTCATTGTATGATATGCTGTCTTCCCCCAGTTAGCTTACACGCATATTCAGGACAACATTTTCCACTGTCCCATTTGCCTCACTCTGCCTCTGCTGCTAAGTCGCTTCAGTTGTGTCCAACTCTGTGCAACCCCATAGAGGGCAGCCCACCAGGCTCCGCTGTCCGTGGGATTCTCCAGGCAAGAACACTGGAGTGGGTTTCCATTTCCTTCTCCAATGTATGAAAGTGAAAAGTGAAAGTGAAGTCGCTCAGTCGTGTGCGACCCTCAGTGACCCCATGGACTTCAGCCTTCCAGGCTCCTCCATCCGTGGGATTTTCCAGGCAAGAGTACTGAAGTGGGGTGTCATTGCCTTCTCCATGCCTCACTCTAGCTGGTATAATTTGAATACAGTATCAGTTCAGTTCAGTTCAGTCGCTCAGTCGTGTCCGACTCTTTGTGACCCCATGAATCGCAGCACGCCAGGCCTCCCTATCCATCACCATCTCCTGGAGTTCACTCAGACTC
>SJYX01013437.1:6844-17243 GCA_006410675.1 Oreotragus oreotragus
GTTCTTGCCTGGAGAATCCCAGGGACGGGGGAGCCTGGTGGGCTGCCGTCTACGGGGTCGCATAGAGTCGGCCACGACTGAAGCGACTCAGCAGCAGCAGCAGCAGGATGAGTCAGAGCTGGCAGGTATGTGGCTGAGGCAGAGTCCATCAGAGTCCAAAGACGGCCTGCAGCTTAGTAGGAGACAGGTATATATAGGCTCTGAAAGCGCCTGGGAAGAAGCAGTGATACATGGAGGCTATGGTGACTGTTTTGCATTCACCACTCAAAAGTCAGTTTAGGGACCTGCACAACCTGAAAACTCTTCCCTACATATCCCCTAGAAATGTTGCATAAAAAATTATACACGTCTAAATGCAGAACTGAGCTTGTAAAAAAGTGAGGATAATCACCACAGGCCAGAATGATAATAACATTAGTATTAGCATTAAGATATTCCTTATCAGTATATTTATACCATATCTGATATTAATTTACATAATTAATCTAGTAATTATTATATAATTAAAATAATAGTTAGATAGCATCATGACTCAATGGACTTGAGTTTGAGCAAACAGCAGGAGATACTGAAGGACAGGGAAGCCTGGCATGCCTCAGTCCTTGGGATCGCAAAGAGTCAGACATGACATAGCGACTGAACAACAACAATATTAATTTTACTGAAGGCCAGCATAATGCTTGCAATATACAATAATTTGATACGGAGTGATCTCAAGTATCTTAACAGAAACATCATTTAACATGGAGCCAGGAGGCCAGAAGGGGGAGCGCTCACATCCTAGCACTCCCGGTCAGTCGCAGACCCAACAGTAAGAGGCACACCTTTGCATCTCCAACAGGAAGAAGGTTACTACTCTACTACCCAGTTGGAGGAAGGAGGAATTTCTCCTCACTTGGCAACAGCCCAGCCAATGAGAGACTGGGACAATTCAGCCAATGAAAAGCCACTACACTTGGAACTCCCCGTTTCCTCCAGTGGACTCTTTTATTTATAACAGCCCCTCCAAACTCCCCTTCTCTCTTAAAAAAGAATGGTACCCTGGACTTGCCTGTGGTTTGCCGTAGTAGGTTGCACATCCTGAATTGCAATTCTTTGCTATTCCCGAATGCACCTATTTTTGCAAAACAACAGGTGTTCTGTTTTCTGTCAACACCCTCTAGCGCTTGCAGCAACTCCGGGTCTCTGCTATGCCCATTTCACAGCTGAAGAAACGGAGCACATCTCATGCTGGTGGAGCTGGGATTCAAGCCCAGGCAGTGCAGAGTCTGCATTCTTAACTAGTATACTCCGAGAGTTGTACTCTAATTAGCATAACAATTAAATCACAGGAAAAGACTGTCAATTAAAAACCCAGATGTTAAATGAAGGTGTGGCAGCCTTGTGGGATAGGGAGAGGGGGGCTTCCCTGGTGGCTCAGATGGTAAAGAATCGGCCTGCAATGCAGGAGACCTGGGTTGGATACCTGGGTAGGGAAGATCCCCTGGAGAAGGGCATGGCAATCCAGTCCAGTATTCTTGCCTGGAAAATCCACATGGACAGAGGAGCCTCTGGAGGCAGGCTCCAGTCCACGGGGTCGCAAAGAGTCAGACATGACTGAATGACTAACACTTTGACACGCTGAGACAGAAGGGTGAAAACCAGCAGCTGGGACATACGACACCAGCAAGCAGGACGAAGGAGGGCGCAACTGAGTCCTTCACAGAAAGCCAGAGGTCTCGGGCGGCGGCACCACTAATTAACGGGCAGCTGGGAGAAAGATCTGCCTGGTGACAGAGAGGACAAGAAAACTTGTCTCTGAACACCTGAACTTGAGGTAGGAAAAAGCCTGCACATTTCCCGAAAATCTGTAGTCAAGGGTCTGCCTTCAGACTGGGGTGANTTTGACACGCTGAGACAGAAGGGTGAAAACCAGCAGCTGGGACATACGACACCAGCAAGCAGGACGAAGGAGGGCGCAACTGAGTCCTTCACAGAAAGCCAGAGGTCTCGGGCGGCGGCACCGCTAATTAACGGGCAGCTGGGAGAAAGATCTGCCTGGTGACAGAGAGGACAAGAAAACTTGTCTCTGAACACCTGAACTTGAGGTAGGAAAAAGCCTGCACATTTCCCGAAAATCTGTAGTCAAGGGTCTGCCTTCAGACTGGGGTGAGTGAGGCGGGTGGCGAGAGCCTAAACTGATTAGCATAGAGGTGGCTCCAGGCTGTGCTAGCCCTAGGCTTCTAGGCAGAGCAACCACAAAGCTGCTCTGGAGGGGCAGGTGCACAAGCCAGGCCTCTGGGTTTCCACGGATAAAGCCTGGATGGAAGTAACCTCATGACCCAAATTATACAACACACAGGGAAACAGGCCACCACAAGGCAAGGAAAGCAAACACAAATGTCGGGGTGAAATTCCTCAAACTTCAGCCAAGAGACTATTGGAAAGAGACCGTAACATGAATTTAACATAATCAAAGACAAAAGAAAGCGGGAATAAGACACGATGTCATAAAATCCGGGGCTGTTGCTGAAGCTCCCAAACTTTGCCTCCTGATGCAAAGAGCTGACTCACTGGAAAAGACCCTGATGCTGGGAAAGACTGAAGACCAGAGGAGAAGGGGGCGGCAGAGGATGAGACGGTTAGAGGGCATCACCAGCTCAATGGACGTGAACCGAGCAAACTCCAGGAGATAGTGGAGGACAAAGGAGCCTGGTGTGCTGGAGTCCATGGGGTGGCAAGGAGTTAGACACAACCCAGCAACTCAACAACAAAAGCAACCCCCTTACTGGGCACCTCCCCAGGTGTAAAATGGAATGGAGACGCCTACGCCACCTCAGCGCTGACTCCCCTGTCCTGCCCTGCATTTCGCAGTCACTGTAAGAGTGCCCACCAGCTCAAGGGCCTGGCGTGTCTAGGAGGGTATTAGATACCAAGGCCCACTTCTGTCTGGGTCATGCTGAAAACATCTGAGTCTGTACGGAAAAGACACTTTCATGGTAAATTTGAGCTTTCTGCGGCTCCATGCCTAACAAAAGCCCAGTTGCGAGAAACAATATTCATGATCTTGGTCCAGAAGATGCATTCCCCTCCATCACCAGATGTGTATAAGAGACAGGGGCACCTCTCTGTCCTTTCTGCACCTGCAGTCACTCAGAACAGCACTCGGCGTCCACGCATGCTCAGTCTGGTCCTGGTTAAATGCAGGTGTCACCTGCTGTTTCAAGTAGCTCTGCTTCCACTAAACTGTCATTGGAAAGAATGTCACGGTACATGGGGGTGGGAAGTGAATGCCCAATCCATGTCCTAGTTTATTTATAAAACTTACTTTTATGTAAGTACCTCTAACGAAGTAGCATAAAACAGAAATATTACACATCACTCCCAAATAACCACCATTGCGTCCTCACGACATATTAAAGACCACTCTTGTTTTAGAGTAATCTACTGGGAAAGTTAAGAGGAACGTTTTCACAAATCAAGTTTCCAAAGGATTCTAACTAATAATCTGTGACTATCAAGTAGATTTTCCCCTTTATTGGAAATGGCCCAGGGCTTCTCTAACCCCTGCATTCTGAGAGCAGGAGAGCTGGCAACCAGGTTCTTTAAGGCCAGGTAACAGACCCCTGAGTAACTTGAACGAGTCTGGGCAGAGATCAGACACAAATGTGTTACAATTAAACATTACCTTCTTTTATCTCTGCTCCGCTCTGTGGCCTGAATTCATGAGTACTTTTGTTCACACACCTGGAAGAGAAAACTCTTGAGACACACTAACTCTCAAGAACAGTAAAAAAAAAATGTTGGCGATTACCAGCCTGTTTTTAAAATAAAGATGGGGGACTTGTCTGGTAGTCCAGAGATAAGACTCCACACTCCCAATGCAGGGGGCACAGGTTCGATCCCTGGTTGGAGAGCATCCTGCATGGCGCGTGGCATGGCCAAGAAAAAGAAACAGGTGGGACTGCCTAGGTCTCCAGTGTAAGTGACTTTATTTTTTCTCTCATGTCCTTTTGAGGACAGTAATTCTTACAGATAAAGGCCAGGCATTCATGTTTGCTTGACATAGTGATTATAGACGTGAACACCTGATACTCATTGCACACGTGGAAGGGAGGTTCAGGGTCTCCCTGATTCAAACGACCCCATTTGTTACACAGGCCAGGGGGCTGACCGGCAGTTCTGGGGCTGGGTGCCCAGCGTGGCTCTCCCGAGCTACGATGCGGGAAAGCGCTGGTGCCTTTGCTGTGGAGCCACAGGGCCTTGTCCTCCAGACTTCAGTTATCAGGAATGGAAAAAGTGCTACAGAGGCACTCACGTCACAGTCTGGCTTAAGTCCAGCGGGGATAGTGGACTCCATCTGTCTGTCTAACACTGCTTCTCTTAATGAACCCTGTGAGGACGCCAAGTAAGAAGTGCAAGGCACCCTTAATTCCACAAATCCCCATTAAACTGCCACAAAAACCTGAGTTGTACATGCAGTGCTAGAGGAAGGTGCCTCTTCTCTGCCAGTCAGCTGTCCAGGCCACTGAGAGTGTGAGGGGGTCCCCTCGGTCCCTGCCTGGGCCAGGGTCAGGGCCAGACCACAGTGCTTCTGAGACCCGCATGCTCGTTAGGTTAAAGACCTCACCCTTCTGTAAGGGGAGGCTGGACACCACCCTGTAGACAGAGTGCAGCCTGTCTACAGGGTCTGCCACGGCTGTTGCGACTGTCTTATGGTCACGAGGATTAACTATGAGGAGCTAATGAAGTCACAGCCCGCACACACACACAGCAGTTCTCTTCTTAAAACTTTTTTTTGGCCACACCACATGGCTTGCGGGATGTTAGTTCCCAGACCAGGGATAGAACCCACACTTCCCCCTGCACTGGAAGGGCAGTCCTAACCACTGGACTGCCAGGGAAGTCCCAGCAGTCTACTTTTTACATACATGGTTCAATACAGGACACAGGTCTGAATTAGTATCCTAAGGTGACTACAGAAGCAGGCTCATTTTAAAACCTTATTTCCAAGGGAAATCATTGGTGAAGTTAACCTCAGACACCGAGGAGAACCAGTCCTTAAGAATCGTAATCTGTGCTAAGTGTTTTAGCCCAAGAGAAAGATAGGAGGCTCACTTTCATTTTTCCTGAAAGAGCAAGAAAATTTGTAATATGTTTCAAAAAAGAGACGGAGCGCCAAAGTGATTGAAGATAAAAATATAAACAGAAGAAGTGATACGACAATAATTACAATCTCTGCCATCTAGGAAAACTGCCCCTTGGCCTGTGTAACAAATGGGATCGTTTGAATCAGGGAGACCCTGAACCTCCCTTCCACGTGTGCAAATGAGTATCAGGTGTTCACGTCTATAATCACTATGTCAAGCAAACATGAATACCTGGCCTTTATCTGTAAGAATTATTGTCCTCAAAAGGACATGAAAGAAAATATAAAGTCACTTACACTGGAGACCTAGAATTGGGGGGAGAAACCTCCACAGCAGTGTATGGTATACTGCATTATGGATATTAATCGCAAACTGTCCCAGGGGAAGACAGAAGGAACCTGAGAACACACTACTTCAAGGAACAGTCCAACAGTCAAGTGACTCTCTGGACTGTAATAGCCCCTACATTATGTCCCGTCAGAGTTGGTAAGCAGAGGCAACTTCAGTTTAACAGCTGTATAATCTTCAGTTACAGAAAGATTGTTACTTTTCAGGGTATCAGAACTTTTAATTCAAGAGAAGTATGAAGTAGAACAAATACTCTTAAAAGAGACAGGGTGCGGCTGAACGATCGGGGGCTAATGTGTCGGCAATGTGGTTTTTCCACTACGTGCCCATCTAAACATTAATTTGAAAAACAAGCCTCGCCCATCAATTGCACACTGCCCGCACTGCTGCAGGCCACACAAAGAATTCACCGGGCACCACTGCCACCGTCTCTAGGGCCGCCTCCGGCTCACCTGGCGTCTCTGCTGCCCCCTGAGAACACGGCGTCCATCCCGGGCTGGCCTGCCGGGGCCGGGCAAGCCACACCCTGGCTGGCGGCGGCAGCACTTGCCACGAGGGGAACGGAAGACGCCTCTCTGGGCTTCTCGTCCACGCTCTTCGAGGTCCGCTGAGGGGCGGATGGAAGACCCGGAGCTCTCAGTTCCTGCTGGCAGTCTGTGTGTGGCTCCAAACACGCTGGACTGACCTTTCACAGTAAGCAGACAGACAGAAACCCATGAGGCTACCAATTAAGTCTTACGGCTCTGTCTTCAGAAGATGCCTTGCCTCTCGAGGCAGCCTCTTACCTCCCCAGGAATTCTGAAATGAACAGTCAACAACAAGGCCACACCACATGCTGGATGCTTCTGTAGCTTAACCACAGAATCAACTGGTGCTTCGTGTTTCTAACCACTAAATACCAGCCACGACCGTGCGTCAGGAAAATACTAACAAATCAAGGTCACCAAATGCTCATAATGCTGTTCTTCCCATTAAGAGACCCTTGGTGGCCATTTTCTCTTCAATGAATAGGAAACACGAATATTAACTGTACCAACTGCCACAAAAGCATGGCTCATCATGGGAAGGATATGGACACAGGCCTTTAACTTAATTAAAATCTCTGCTTTTCTACTCATATGTACTTTGACTGCACATGTACACTCTTATATCACCAAGTTAAAAGACAAAGAATTAAATCCTCAGCATGTAAAAGCATTCTCACAAATTGTTAAGGAAACACTGAATAGCTAGGGCAAGAATAGTTATTTCACAAACAAATGGACAAAATATAAAGTTTATTCTCAATAGTCATCAAAAAAGAGATAAAAAGATCTCCTAAGGGCTTCCCTGGTGGCTCAGTGGTGAACACTCTACCTGCAGCTCAGGAGATGCAGGTTGATCCCTGGGTGGGGAAGATCTCCATTCAGAGAAGGGAAAGGCTACCCATTCCAGAATTCTTGCCTGGGAAATCCCATGGATAGAGGAGTCTGGTGGGCTACAGTCCATAGGGTTGCAAAGAGTTGGACACAATCGAAGTGTCTGAGCATGCACAAAGATATTTTAAACCAACAGGGAAAAGCTGAGCTGGTAAATAAATGACTCAGGGACAACTGGAGATCTGTTTGGAAAATACATCCTCAGACCACTCATATTAGAAATAAGTTCATTCTGGTTAAAGACAGTGGCTTAACATGAGTTTTATCATCTATATCCTCCCAAAACCTCACTAAAATGACAGTAAAGGAATCCTAACACCTCAAACAGCAGTCAGAGGAGGTGATCTCCAGAGAAGCACAGAAACTTGAACGTGTCGGAAGTGAAGGTGGAGCTGAAAACAGGAATGTGGCCTCAGTAGGTCTATAGGAAAAGCAAGCTCTGAGACCCATTCCTGCAGGTGCTGCCGGCTTCTCAATACAAATTAATCATCATGTTTGAATTTTCATTCTGTAGCAGTCATCGTACCTCCCCTACAAAAAGAAAACCAGATACAGGGCTATATACACTAATGCACAGCACCCCACACCGTCCTGTAACTGCCTTTCCCATCCTGCATTGTCAATGTCCTTCTGGGCTGGTAGCGAGCAGCCCAGTGTCACTCTGACTCCTGGCTCTTGAAATGTGACTTCCATCCTTGCAGGAAGCGTGTTGGATTGTCCTTCCCCCCAGTTCTCGGTGTGGGGAGAGGGGAATAATTCGGAAAGCTAGTAACCAAACTGACATCAGAATTCACTCTACAAATAGAGCATGGAAGGGAGGAACAGAAACAGGAAGCACTGCAGTGGGCGTGGGGGGCGACGGGGAGGAGCCCACACACCTCGGACGGCCCCCGGGAAGGGGGCAGGCTCTCCTGCGACATCTCCACCACCTGGTGCAACTTCTTATGAAGCTCATCCATTTTCTGTTTTAATAGTTGTTCTTCCAAAGCATTTGCTTCTTTCCTTTTCATATAATGCCTCTCTTCATTTACTTTAGGAAAGACAAAGTATAGTTTGCAGGTGAGATTTAAACTCAGGGCAACAGAGGAATCTGTGCAGAATCGGCAAAAGGTTATCTTTAAGATGGCAACTATTTTTTACTAGTCTTTTTTCCAAGACTATTAGGTTTTTAGAACTGAAATACTATCTACTTTTCAATTATAATTTTTACTTATCTTCAGTACAGTTACTTTTAAGTTTAGGGTGCATACGTTATAAAAATGCACACGATGAGCAACAAAAATATTTGGTAATAGCATGGTATGATACTAAGCACTTTTACCAATCACAGCTGTGCAAACCATTTGAAAATGGAAGAGTTTTTAATAGATAGAAGTTTCTCGCTGCTTCCTAAAGAGCAAGAGTAAAGTGCACGGAAAGGTCAGCACGTCAAGGACACTGCCGTCGGTCCCTTTTCCAGCAACTGGTTAACATAACCACATCACACACCAACCAAACTGTCCGGCTCAGATTTAGCATCTGTGCAAGGCACGAAAGGGTCCTCCCCGAGTGTCACCTGACTGTCCTCTCGGTTGCTAACCGAACGAGAAATAATGAATAAACAAGACTGGCCAACACAGGGTGCACAGCACAAAGAGTCAGATGGTGTCGAAGTCTGGAGAGGAACAGAGGTTCATTTTCCTCCGAGGTCCATGTTGTCACAGCAAACACGTGCTGTAAAACTGAAGTGCCAACGTTGTTGGTAACATTCAGTCTTCGCTGCAGAATCGGGGTCCACTGTACAGCACAGCCATGAATAACACAGCACGTTGATCAGAGGACTCCTGAATGTCTTATTTATAAATAGCTGCAGACTTTGAAAAATCTCTTCTCAACTCTGCTAAGTCGCTTCAGTCGTGTTCGACTCTGTGCGACCCCATAGACAGCAGCCCACCAGGCTCCGCCATCCCTGGGATTCTCCAGGCAAGAACACTGGAGTGGGTTGCCATTTCCTTCTCCAATGCATGAAAGAGAAAAGTGAAAGTGAAGTTGCTCAGTCTGTCCGACTGTTAGCGACCCCATGGATTGCAGCCCACCAGGCTACTCCGTCCATGGGATTTTCCAGGCAAGAGTACTGGAGTGGAGTGCCATTGCCTTCTCCCTTCTCAACTCTAGTTCTTAATTAATTCTTTACAGTATAAATAACTGGCCCAGGGGTTTAGAATTGCTAGATACAGAAGCTCAAATCCATACAGATGTTATTTGAAAGCTTAAAAGTATCTACTGCATTGGCATGGACATCTCCTTTAGTGCTGTTTCAGCTCTGAGATTTGCTGTCAAGACATCAATTTAGGCTTTGGACAAAACGTGGTTGCTACACTAGCATTTAACAAAGGTTTTAGGCTTCCGATGGAATGAGCTAGAGATTTTTTTTGAGATTCTTTCAATACAGTGAATTATCTATTGCAAATGTAATTACTCAGAGATGAGAATCATGTTAAGTGACCTAGGTTATCTCAAATTTAAGACTGCAAGTACCCCATTGTTCATGCTTCCTCCGTAGATTGTATTTCTGGGCTCTCAGCTCTTCAAAGGAAAACTCTGATTCTCCGCGAATAAGCTTCTCCTTGCAATACATGACAACCTGCTGAACATCAGCTTTGTCTCCCACAGATGGGTGTGAAGAATATTCTGATTTAGAAATCGTGATCACCCTTTGTTCCCTAAAATGGGGAAAAATACATCATTTATGACAGTGTACCGCAACGGCTCTGGAAGGAAAATCAGTCACAGATGAAGGCACCGATTGTACTTGCATGTCCGACCCTTTATCACCAGCTGCAGGTGTTGCTCCATAAAGTTGTGGACCCTAAGGAGACAGAAAAGAAACACAAATAATCACTTATCTGAGAAGAATCCGTCATCCAGAGGACTACAGAAAACAATGTGGAAACACTGAGGGGTCTCTGAGCCATCAAGTAGATTTACATGTGCTCTTTCAAGTTGCCATCAATAGCTGAAGCCTTGGCTTGCATGATCACGCTTACGACAGGTTTTACAACTAGAGTCCAGTAAGAAAGTGTTTGGACCTGTGGGTCTTCTTCCAATAAGACCCACAGTCTAGGAGCTGAGCCACAGGGCCTAAGTGCAATGAGCTACATTAGAAGAAAAATTCTTAACAGTTTCTTCTGGTACTGTTCTCTGCTCAGGAGTCCAGCGCTGGCGTTCAGTCACTAGACAAGTATTTACTGGCTCTCTCATCTGTGTCGTGTCAGGTCCTGAGCAGTGACTGTGGAAAAGCTCCATCTCTGCTGCCCCGACACCTGGAGCTGGGGCAACAGGAGACAAACAAGATGGCACGCATGCTGCTGCTGCTGCTGCTGCGTCGCTTCGGCCGTGTCCGACTCCGTGCGGCCCTACAGACGGCAGCCCACCAGGCTCCCCCGTCCCTGGGATTCTCCAGGCAAGAACACTGGAGTGGGTTGCCATTTCCTTCTCCAATTTGGGAAGGTGAAAAGTGAAAGT
>SJYX01013438.1:0-10538 GCA_006410675.1 Oreotragus oreotragus
TCTCAGGAAATCTCTTTATTCTACCCTTATTTTTTTTTCCAGTTTATTGAGATATAATTGACATATAACATGGTATCAGTTTATGGAATATAACATAATTTGATATATGTATTTATCACAAAATAATCACCACAGTAAGTCTAGTTGACATCTGTCCCATCACATAGTTACAATTTTTTTTTCCTTGTGATGAAAACTAAGATGTATTGTCTTTGCAGCTTCTGGTGCGCTGTAGAGTATTGTTAACTGCAGTTACCAGGCTGTATGTTGATTACACCCCCAAGACTCACTCACCTTATTCCTGCTAGTTTGCCCCTTTTCACCACCGTCACCCAGCCCCCTCCAGCCACCTGCCTCTGGCAACCACCAGTCTCTTCCGTTTCTGTGGATTTGTTTGTTTGTTTTAATTGAGACATAATTTGTATATAATATTATATTAGCTTCAAGTATATAATGATTTGATATATGTATACATGCCATTATTTTGAAAGGTAATTTTACTAGGTATATTAGTATAGATTGACATTTGTTCTCAGCAAATTGTGATGTCATTCTATCTTTTGGCTTCTATTGTTGAAATTGAAAAGGCCGCTCTGGGTCTAATTATTCTTTTGTAGTTAATCTGTTTTCTTTCTGGGTGCATTTAAGGTTCTCTTTGCCTTTGCTACTCTACAATTTTCTTACAGTCTATCTTTCTGCTTTTACTTATCGTGAAATTTATTGGGCTTCTCAAATGCGAAGATTGTTTGCTTTCATTATTCTTGAATGTTTACTGCCAGTGTCTCTCTGAATGTTTCCTCCCTCCCATTTTCTCGACTGTGCCTTTCTAGAGGTTTCATAGATATCCATGTTTTATGTCTGTCAACTCCTCTTTAATTTGCCACATTATTTTTTTCACACTGCATTCTGTATAGTTTATTCATATTACCTTTAAGTTTAATGATTTTCTCTCTAGCTGTATATAGTTCAGTTCAGTTAAATTTCAGTGGTTCATTTTTCATTTCTAGGAGTTTTACTTTTTCTAATCAGCCTAATAATTTTCAGTAGTCTGTTTTTCCTAAAAAATCCTGTCACATGCAACTTCATATTCTTTAAATTTATTAAGCTTATTTTGTATTCCATATTTAATCATCTCAACATCTGAAATCTGCAGCTCTGGTTCTGTTGTTTGTTTTTTTCTGCTAGTTCCTACTTGTGGTGACTTACGTTCTTTCATGGAAGGGCATGGCAACCCACTCCAGTATTCTTGCCTGGAGAATCCTACAGACAGAGGAGCCTGGCAGGCTACAAGTCCATGGTGTTGCAAAGAGTCCGATATGACTGAAGCGACTTAGCACGCATGCACAATCTCATATTACGAGCATGTATTTGTTGGAATGTGTCTGTGGTGATTCTTGAAGGCCTGGGTTAAGGGTGTATGTTTTCCAGGAAGACTTGTGTGTGGGTGTATTTCTGTGATACACTACAGAGACCTGCAGTCCCATGTGACTTTAAATTACAATTCTCAGATTATGTGTCGCAGGGCACAGTTGTTGTATTGGCCCAAATTATAAAGATGTAATTTTCTTTTCTTTGTTTGTATTTTTCTGTGTGTGTTTTTAAATATCACTAATAGCAAAGACAGTTTCCTGCCCAATTCTATGGGCTGCTATTTTGGGATTTTTTTTCCCCTCTAGTTTGCCTAATCTCTGAGTATAACCTCTCTCAAATATACTATGTATATAGTTTATTTGCCTATCTGGATATGAACAACCTTAGGACACCACTGTTTTGCTTCCCACAGTGGTATATTCCCATCTCTAAATCAGTCTTTTTTTTTCCCCTCTAACCACCTTTTTTATTCCCTTCTTCTAGCCTCCCATTCTTTCTTATTTTATTTCCTTACTTCTTTCCTTCTGTGTTTGTTTGAGCTGCTATATAAAAATAGCATAAAGTGGATGACTTATGATGAATGCTCATTTTTTCGTAGTTCTGAGAGCTGGAGGTCCCAGGTCAGCAAGCCAACAGCCTCAGTGCGATAGTTGCTGAGGGCCTACATCCTGGTACCTTCTCACTGTGTCCTCAGATGGTGGGCAGGGGAAGGGAGGTGTTCAGGCCCCTTTGCTAAGGGCACCAATCGCATCCTTGCAGGCTCTGGCCTCATGACCTAATCACCTCCCAAAGGCCCACCTCCTCCTGATGCCATCATCTTGGGGATTAGGGTTCCAGTACCTGAATTCTTTTCACTCTGGCTTCTTCCTTCCTCTCTCTCTTCCTCTTTTCCTTCCTTTCTTCCTCCTCTCTCTCTTTTCTATTCTCAGAACATAGATTTTTTCCTATAGCGATTCATGTCAATATAGATTGTCAAACTAATTGTATCCCTTCATATGTTGTAAATATTTTAAATGTCGTCAAAGTCTGTGTGTGATGGCAGGGAGGGGTGATGGTGACCAGTGTTTGAAAGTAGGGGAGAGGCCTGGCTTCATAGAACAAATCTCCTGTTAGCCTCCTAATAATTGTGCAGTAAGCCTTATTTTCTAGTTTAATTGGTTTAACAATCTTTTTTTTTATTGTATACCAACTTTCTAATTACAGTTTAAAAATATATCCACAGTCAAAATATTTAGATAACTTGGCAGAGTATTTAGTAACCATTTATCAAAGTTCTATTGTATCTATGAAAAATAAAAAGAACTGTGTTAGCTCTCCACTCAGCTAGTTTTACTTAGCTTATTTAGTTACTAAAGGAGGTGATGAGCACACTCTCTTGCCATATTACTATGTTGACTGTTACAGTAGTGAATACATCTATGTTATATAAGTGACTCCTGCTTAATGATACCTTATTATAAACATTTTATTAAGAGTTTATTAAAATATAGGCAGTAGGCAGTGTTTTCTAGTTCGTAATTATGAATTAAATATAGGTCTTTGAAATAATTCCCAGATGCTTATAATTTCATTAAGGGCACTGGACTTTTGAAAATTAACGCACACGAGAAATGAAAATTCTCTCATCGTCAGCCACTCACCCCTAGGGTTCATTATGCAGCATTTTTCTTCTCAGTAACCCAAAGAAGACCAAGCCTGAGAATCTGTGAAATCTTCCATGACAAATTCTGACAGAAACCAGATTTAATTACTTTTGTTTACAGCCCAAGTTAAACTTGAAGTTCTACAGTTCATATGAAGATTAGACAACACTTCTTCATCTTGGTTATCACCTTCAGACTAGCCTGTGCTGAGGTAGAAGCTGGTGCTGTGTCCTTGGGATAAACCAGAAAGTAGCTGATCTATTTACCATAGACACACTTAAGAAATCCTTGATTAGCTCTGAGTGGTTTGCCTGAAACTCACTTACTTCTTCCTGACAAGTTTTGGATTAATCTAAATTTTCTCTAACATATGGATGTGGTCATTTTGATTTTTTGATGCACTAACACATGATAGCTAACAATTCATTTTTAAGTTAAGCAGAATTTTCTTAGGTTGCTATAAAATTACCAAAATCTCCTCCAAATGAATTTACTTCACACAGGTGTGAATAAAATTTTTATTTCACACTTTCTTAGAAGGGATATATGTCTCAGTAGAAGGGCATGGGCCCGGGAGTGAAGAAGGTGATTTTTTGACAAAGCCACATTGTACTTAGAAATAGTGGTTATATACGTTACCGCTTTGAAAATGGCCTGGGTTTACCAGCGATGTAATACAATACTGTTGTGTGCAGCAGAAAACAAAAAAGGTAAGCTAGTGTGTTTTCTTTCCTTTTCAAGTTTGGCTAGAAGAGGTTAGAATGTATAAGTTATCATTGTTTGGGACTGTTCTTTAGATTTCAGTTGTGCTTCTTAAAAACTTCCACAGGTACTTAAAACAGATGCTGAGGAACTCGTCTCCAGAAGCTACTGGGATACACTAAGACGTAACACAAGCCAAGCACTCTTCTCAGACCTCGCAGAGGTATAATCGGACCTCAACCAGGTCCTTGTACCACATGCCACTTTCTTAATCTGGTCCTTGTTTCATTTTAGAATCACAGTGATGAAACCAAAAATGTATTTTGTATCTTCCCTTTTCTCCAGGAAAGCAATAATTCCTATATGTAAATTTGGTATATTTGAATATGTCAGCTGTGCTGGCAGGGGCTGCAAGGTCACCTTTAATTGTCTAAATCTACCTGCTTGTAGAAACTTGACTTTCCAACCTAATTAAAAGGAAATATTATTTTTCACTTTAGGATCACTTTTAGGAAATTTGAAAATACTATTTATAGTTTCACTGACTCTTTTAACCTTATAAACTTCAGTGTTACGTGAACTTAGTAAAAGATATCTAATGCTTTAGAATTACAGTAGATTTAAACAATCCAATTTCCCACTATTCATAGTGAGCAGCTCGCCAAGGGTGGGCATGGGGGAATTGTGCTAAGAGCGGTCTGTCCAGGAAGGGAGGAACATTTTTCCTTGACATTGGTTAGGATTGCCAGTGCATGGAAAATTAAAAGCAGACCGACCATTACATCACTCGTTATTGTTCTTGAATTCCATAGAGACATGTACCTTTTTGCTGCACTCAGGCGGACGGCTCCCACCACTCTACTCTTTTTGCCCATTAATAGGAATTTATCATTTTAAAAGATGCGCTATGTGTTGTAGGTTGAATACTGTTATATGTTTCTTATTAAGAATTTTTAAGAACTTTATTAGAGATGGCTGGCTGGCTTATCGTAAAGGACTTTTTCAGTAAATACTAAGAAATGTATTTTTTCATTATCTTTTTGTCTTTAAAGTTGGCGTCTCATTTCTTTTTCTAAAGTTTTGTTTTTAAAAATTACACTTAAAAATATCTAGAGAAGTAAACTGGATCAGATATGACTTCTCTTATACATACAGTGTTACTCAACTGACATCTTGGGAACATGGTAGACACTTAGAATTGCTAATTTTGCCACTTGTGCTCAATTTTAAAATCCTAAAACAAGTAAATAAAGCATTTTGTCCTATATTTAGTCTGTATGTGATATATAAGTATAATGTGATTATGGCTAGTAATTATTAATGTTTAAAAATCACCTTTTAAAATTCTGGCTATTTTGGGGCATAAGGTGCTAATGGATATTCCGCTTACACATATTTTAGAAGTGCTTAATTCTGTAATCATTTATGTAGGCACATAGTAGTCAGTGCCTAAAAGTAAGAGCAACTGGGGACACTAGTCCTTAGAGTCCCTACAAGCCAGCTGTGCCCAGCTTCAAATTAGCAGTTCTGTCTTGCTGTCTCTCTCCACCATGGACTGTTCACCTCTCAACCTCTAGCCTATCGTTAATCTCATTTAACTCTGCTAGAAAGAAGTTCTTGCAGTTAGACACAATCTGCTTTAATTTAAATCTTGGGAGGTTTAATATCAGAAGACCAGTCAGCTCATCCATATACTCAAAGATCTTATATATAAGATTAGCATAGGATCTCTTGAAGATGTTTATCGCTCTTTCAGACTTGTGCTGGGGCTGGCTTTTACAGCACATCTCTTCCCAACTCACCATTCTGTGACATCCCATTGATACTTTCAAAGTGGCCGTGATAGGAGTGTATTAGACATTGGCAAACACCACAAATCTGGCTTTTTTTTTCCCCTTTGCAAGCTAGTTTACTAGCACACCATTGACTGTAATCAATCCACAGCTATAATCATAAGCTGGTTAATTTAATTAAAACATCATGAAAATAAATTGGATGGAGGGAAGTATGAAGTAAAATGAAAAGAAAACAAAACTTGTGTTTTCAGGTAAAATAATTATTGAGGGATTATCTCTGTTACTACCTTCCTAACATTAGAGAGGATAATTGAGAATTAGCTGTAGTTAAATTCCAACTCATTATAATTCCTTATCAGTTATTACTGATGCCAGTGTAACATTGAATTGTTAATAGTATCAGTATTTCAGGATTCAAATTAGTTCAGAAAGAAAGCTTAGATCTATATATATTTGTATTTCTTTGTTTCTTTTATATTTAAAATGTAAATATTGAGAGTAAAGCAGGTCTCTTTACATAATATAGGTAAACTTGATATTAGCCTCTCATATGCTTATTTCAGCGCTGTTTCTAACCATAGATTTTTTTCAATGATAGTAAAACCCTGTGATAATGAAAACGTGAATATGCTGCTTTCAGAAAAATTATACCACTTTCTAACCAAAATAATAGATAATAAATTCATAGTACATTATGTCTATTGTGCAACTGTTGAGTACAGTCTGTGAGTACTGGAATTATACAAACTGTTTTGAGCTTTACAGATGAAATTTAGATTTTTTTATTTGCTTTAAACATTACTAACCCTTAATAAGTTTTAGTAGGTTATTTAAAACCTTCACTAACATATCAAGAGTTTGAAGGTTTCCTCCAGCCCTTGAATAGAGCTTGATAAAATTATCACATAGTAATCAATAAAAATACATTGAAAGAATTTCTTAAAACTCTTTAATATTTTGACATTTTTATTTTATGTAGGTTTTTAAATTTATTTCATTTTTTATGAAGTCATTTAAAGTAATTGTTAGTCAAAACAGAATTGGATAATGGCTCTTCATGTAAATGGCCCATGGGGTTCTTTTTTTTTTGCTTTGTTATGAAAACACCTGAATTCATTTTATTTTAACAATAAGCACAAGAATCAAAGGGATAAAGTCTCTATTTTTGTCTCAGTGCTCCTGTGATTTAAGTTATATAACACTGTTAGGATACCAAGGATTCTGGTGTAGTTTTCAACGACTGCCAACAGTACTCTGTTTCACTGAATGAGGGGAAAGGGTTTTCACCATTTCCATTTTCTAATTTTTCTCTCTAATGTCCAACTGTTATTTATGCCTCTCTGGATCTGGATTATCTGGATAAGTGCAACCTAAGTCTAATAAGATTTTGATGATGAAAGACTGTAAATGAAGATTTGCTCTGCTCAATGGGCATGAGAAAAACTGGCCGAATGAGGTCATTATTTAAAAGCTGTGTGAAACAAAGCCATCTCATTTCAGTGTATTATGTCTCGAGGTCAGGAACATGACAACACCAGAGGAAAACATTCGTAATTATTTTATCTGAGTTCACTAACTTTTAGTGTTCCTATATCCTCTCATTGTAAGGCATTTTGTTAGATCTATATAATACATGTAGTTTCAATAACACAAAAGAAGTAAGAGTATACCGTGTAAAAATATTTTTTTGCATTAAGTTCCAACATTATTTCCTGTCTTGTCCTTTTTCAACTTCTTAGAATATACAGATTTGACAGAAATTAATAATAATAGCTAACATTTATTGAGCATTTACAATATGCCAGTGATAGTGCTGACTAACAGGGGTTATCTAATCCTCATGACAACCCTTTAGGGTAAGTACTGCTGTTATTCCTGAGGATAATAATATCCTCAGTGAGATTACCTTCCCCAAGGCCACTTAACCAGTGAGGGAAAAAGTCAGGATTTAAAGCTCAGAAATCTGACTCTTAGTTCATTGTTCCTGTTTGCTCATCACACTACTGCTTATTTGTGAAGTAGCAACTTGTTCTAAAAACTGTCCCCTGCTCCTCTTCTTAGCCGTCCTGACCCCTTCCACATCCCATCCCTCTGGCCTGCAGATGAATACTCCGGTCCTTCTTGCTGACTTCTGATCAGGTTGAGCCTCCACTCTTATGCTCCATTTAGGCATGCTTCTCAATATCTTGATATTTCCTCCTCCTACTAAGTTAAGCTGTTCCTTGGATAAAAAACCGACTAGAGTTGATTATACACAATCACAGAAGAATGTCTGTAATTAACAGGAGATATCTTCTCTCCCCCACCAAAGGTTTTAATGCTTTTGTCCAAAATATCTTCAGTTCAGTTCAGTTCAGTCGCTCAGTCATGTCTGACTCTTTGCGACCCCATGAATCGCATCACGCCAGGCCTCCCTGTTCATTACCATCTCTCCGAGTTCACTCAGACTCACGTCCATCGAGTCTGTGATGCCATCTTATGACTACCAATAAGGACATTTGTATATTTNCAGTTCAGTCGCTCAGTCATGTCTGACTCTTTGCGACCCCATGAATCGCATCACGCCAGGCCTCCCTGTTCATTACCATCTCTCCGAGTTCACTCAGACTCACGTCCATCGAGTCTGTGATGCCATCTTATGACTACCAATAAGGACATTTGTATATTTCATTTACACTCACATTCTAGTTTTATCTTCAAAATGGTTATTACAGATAGGGTTTTTCCCATTTTACAGGTAAGGAAGCCGATGATCAAAAAAGTCAGTAAGCTCAGGTCTTCTGATTTCAAATCCCTTCCTCTTTCCATTACATCAGTCTACCTCCTCAACCTAAAGTTATTGGTAAAAGTAGTAGTGCCTTTCAAGCACTACTCAAAAATTATACTAACCTCGTGTCACATAGGGGCTTCCCTGGTGACAGACAGCAAAGAATCTGCCTGCAATGCTGGAGACCTGGGTTCAGTCCCTGGGTCAAAAAGATCCTCTGGAGGAGCACATGGCTACCCACTCCAGTCTTCTTGCCCTGGAGAATCCCATGGACAGAGGAGTGTGGTGGGCTATAGTCCGTGGGGTTGTAAACAGTCAGACACAATTGAGCAACTAACACTTTAGTATCTGTATTGTCACATAAACGGCCTTGAAAGACTCAAACCACGATGTGAGGCTGAATACTTCTTATATAATCAGAGCTTTAAGCTTTTTGAAGATAAACATCAATTTCATCTATAATTCTGTTTTCACATTTTGAACTTCTTATTAACTGTAATGGCTACTCTAATTTTAATATATTTACATCCTTTGGGGGATATTGGATATTCCTATTCTGTTTTACTGTAACTAACTTTCAAATTGTGATTTTTTTTTTTAAAGCGTGCTGATGACATTACAAACTTAGTAACAGATACTACACTTCTTGTACACTTTTTTGGGAAGAAAGGAAAAGCTGAACTCAACTTTGAAGATTTTTATAGGTGAGCTTAATTTTTATACTCATATTGAAAAATGTTAACATGCTAAAGTCAGAAAGGAGTTATCTATTGCAGTGACACTCACCTCTTTGCTGCTTTCATTTTAGCTAAAGATACTCTGTATAACATATAACAAATATCCACTTCCATCAGTGCCTGTGTACCAGTAGTCATATTGATAAATGTAATAGGAAGCACTGAATGATTAAAAAAAAAAAGTCTAGATATCTGCATTATTTCCTATGTGTTCAGAGGAAAGAATATTACCAATTTCTTAGTCTTAGTAAGCCACAGTAACAATAAGTAATAATAAGCACGTGTACAGTGTTTATGATAGTAAATACTAGGCAGGACACATTAACTCCTTTAAGTCTGATCACTACCCTGCAAGGTATTGTTTTTATGCCCATTTTACAGAGTAATGAGCAAAAGTCTTCAGAGGCCAAGTACCATCTGTTACCATCACTCTTCACTTACCTTATTCATTGCTTATATATTTTTTGTCACAGGTTCATGGATAACCTCCAAACAGAAGTTTTAGAAATAGAATTCCTTTCCTACTCTAATGGGATGAATACTATCAGTGAAGAAGACTTTGCTCATATTCTTTTACGATATACAAATGTGGAAAATACATCAGTATTTTTGGAAAATGTGCGTTACAGTATACCTGAAGAAAAGGTATCTGAGCCTCATTTTTATTTTGTTAACAGTATGTTATTAGCTTGTAATTATATAGGTCCGTAAAATATATTGTCCTGTTAGTTCTGCTCCCCTGTGGATTCATACATACTTTGAATATACTCCACTCTTTGTTCCTATGTGTCTTAAGTGCTCTGCTAAATTTTAAAAACTGATGAATTTAAAATTCTGGGTACATATCCTTATTTTCCTTTTTTAAAAATTATTAAATTTTTAATGTATTTTTACCCTTATTTTTCTTAGACATGTTGAAAACCTTTAATGTTGTCAACGGTTGTTTTATTCACATTATGAATATCATTTTTCAAGAGAATTCTGCTGAGCTATATGCTTTGGCTACTATGTAAACATCACCTCATATAAAATAGTTTATATTGACATAATTTCAGTCACACTTTATTCATTTCCCTAATACGCTTAATAAAAGGTCGCTGGAAGACAGCTATTGATGAGTGAATGATTTTATCAGTAGTTGAAGTGAGGTTTTTCAAAGAGTTTGGACGGCATGAATGGTTAAGAACCTGGGACAACTGACTGTGTGTTTGTTTAGTAGCACATATTTTCAGCAGTTCTGAGCAGTTACATTATCTAGTGGTATTTGAATGCATCACTGCAACCAAATAGAACTGGTGTTACAAGCACCTCTTAAAGCATGGGATGTTTGGGATGTATTGCCTTCTATTTGTGTTTGTAGAAGGATCAAGTTAATCTGTCCAAGGAAAACTTGCAAACAGTTTGACTTTGTTTACACTGTGACGGTGCTGACAATTCTGCAGGTCCCCATGGAATGAGGAGAAAAGGACTGGATGTTTTTGACTATTGGTTTATATAATCTCTTAGGGTTTGTTTTTTTTTT
>SJYX01013439.1:0-20511 GCA_006410675.1 Oreotragus oreotragus
TTAAATTACATACATGCTGCATCATATTTCTATTGAATATACCTATAATAGACTGTTTTGATGTGTTTCCATAATAGTTTTCATAACAATAGCAGGTATATTACTGAGATAGTTTTAAAGTCTTTGCAGTGGCACAGAAAGTTTCTAAGCAACAAAATTATCTGTAACAAGAACAGTCCTTGTTACTCTACATTAACAAGCAGTACACTCTTCTTAAAAGATTTCTAAAAGAGAAGAAAATGAAAACCAAAGCAAAACTTGTAATATTTCTTAATGTAATACTCCTCGCTTTTTTTTTCTTTTGGTTTTTCTTTCCTTCTTTTTAAAAATTGCTGGTTCAAGGAATATTCTTAACTATTTGTCGAGGCACTGTGCAATCTCTGAAATATATCAAAGCAATCAACCATAGATTTAAGACCACAATAACAGGTTGGGAAATCTACCTCCATAGCAGAGTGCAATGCCAGATGAGGAAGCAAAACCTGGGCCATGTGCATAGACTAAATATAGCATATAGGAGGCAATCTGAGTTCAAACAAAAATAAGCTCAGACTATTACCCTGTAACACTTTGTCCTATCTGCTCCCCAACTTTCCTTTTTTTTTTTTAGTTTATGTTGCTGCCAAGTCGCTTCAGTCATGTCTAACTCTGTGAGACCCCATGGACTGCACCCCACCAGGCTCCTCTGTCCCTGGGATTCTCCAGGCAAGAACACTGGAGTGGGTTGCCATTTCCTTCTCCAATGCAGGAAAGTGAAAAGTGAAAGTGAAGTCGCTCAGTCGTGCCCAATTCGTAGCGACCCCATGGACCACAGCCTACCAGGCTCCTCCGTCCATGGGATTTTCCAGGCAAGAGTACTGGAGTGAGATGCCATTGCCTTCTCCTTTTAGTTTATATTTTTACCTAATTTTGGTCACATCTCCAGATGTAGACTGAAAAGCCCTAAACAGTTTCATTGTTGGGTTCAGAATTCCCTTTATAGTTCCAAATTTCAAATAGTGTAATTTCATGTTTCATAACCTACCATGAGGTGTTTACCAAACTTCTAAATAAATGATAAAAAAAATCAGGCCCCACTCAAGCCCCTATACACTGACAAGTCTTGATATCTCAGAGTTGTTATTAGAAGAACAAAATAAATTCTTTCTCCTGTATCCTGGCTTACCTTACATGGTAGCAATGATAACAAACTGGTATTAATTTCAGATGGCTCCTGAAATTACAATTATAAATATAGCATAAAAATCTCCAAAGTTACTAGTATAAGCTCTGTCTGGAGGCAATTTCAGATATTTCAAACACTGAATCTTATTACATATCATAGAATAAATAGGAGACCTAAAAATAATGGACTTTAGACTTATAGGACAGAGTTTCAATAAATATAATTCAAAATGATACATCTCTCTAGAGAAAGATTTATCCAATTTAAAAGGAAGTAATATTTATACAGATAACAGGACATTTATGCCTCTGACACTTAAATTTAACTAAAAATCTACTGTACAAAAATTTTTTTTTTTTTAAACAACCACATAAAATTGGATTCTCCAGATATATGATGTAACTTGGAGCTTCTGCTCAAGTACTTTTTCCTTTAAAGTCTGGCCATATTCAAGCATTTTATGAAGGCTTCTAATTTTTGAAAAACTATAGCTCTGGCAGTGTGTAGTTGGCATCAGTCCTGTATTTGACTTACAGCCAACGGTTACATCACTAGGTCCCATGCCCTACTAGCACACAGAAGGTGCTCGATAAATATTTGCCGAGAAAATAACTGAGAAGATGGAAATACAACTGCACACTAGTATCGGATGCAAGGAAACAAAATACAAGTAGAACTAGGTGGGATGCCCTTCCACTAGAAACATTAAAAATAGCTATCAGCATGGGATGATGAAAGAGTTTTGCAGATAGATAGTGGTGATAGTTCACGACAATGTCAATGTTTTTAATGTCACTGAATTGTACACTTAAATATTATTAAAATGGTAAATTGTATATGTATATTGTACGTGTGTGCGTGCTTAGTCATGTTCAACTCTTTGCAACCCCCAAGGACTGCAGCCTGCCAGGCTCCTCTGTCCATGGAATTTTCCAGGCAAAAATACTAGAGAGGGTTGCCATTTCTTCTTCCAGGGGATCTCCTCTATGAGGAATGAGGGATGGAACCCGAGTCATGCAGCTCCTGCATTGGAAGGCAGATTCTTTGCCACTGGGTCACCTGGGAATTATGTACATTGTACCAGAGCTTAAAAAAAAACGTAATAGCTACTCAGGCAAGGGTGACTACAGACTTTCAAAGGAAAATACTGAGACTATGGTGAGAAATTCTGGGCATGTAAAATATTATGGTATATGGTACAGTTAAAAAAAAAAACCTTTAAAATAAGAAAAAAGACTCTCACTGTGAGGATACTATTTTACAAAATATCTGTGTTTGTTAAATTCTTGTGACAAAAAGTAACATACTATGGTAATTGTTTAGGTATAAAATACTAAATAACATTCGTTCTATGGGAAGAAAAACTAAGTATACCTCTAGGGAAACGGAATTTGAGTCTTTAGATATAAACCTGCTTGCTTAAAAAACTGAATTAAATTGTTTTAAGTTGTCCATAAGCTCTTCAATTTTATATATTTTTAACTCATGTAGACTAACCACATAAATGATTTTATAATATTAATATGAAATACTTATTTGCAGATCTTATTGTTTAGTGGCTATGTGGTATCCAATTCTTTTGAGACCCCATAGACTACAGCCCACCAGGCTCCTCTGTCCATGGGATTACCTAGACAAGAGTACTGGAGTGAGTTGCCATTTCCTTCTCCAGGGAATGATCTTCCCCACCCAGGAACTGAGCCTGCATCTCGTGCTTGGCAGGTGGATTCTTTTCCATTGAGCCACCAGGGAAGCACGCAGATCTTATTACGCAAACCCAAAAGAGGGGCAAGTCACTTTAAGGAAAGAAAACTGATAAACCAAATGCCCAGTGGCTAAAAGATAATGTGAAATCTCAACTAGTGATCTGGGGACTATCCGTTGACCCAGAGGTCTATCTGAACATTCTTCCAACACTCTTCCAATAAAACTCAGGAACAGGCCTTGCAGAAACAAATCTGCCCTGTAGCTCAAAGAAATCTGGTATAAATGAGATGTTTTTAAGAAAAAGAGGGGGGCTGTGATTTCTGAACTACCACCAGCCTTGCAGTTTCATTTCACTTTCTGTTTCAAAGTTGTGATCAGTCAGCCAGCCAAAAATTCTAGTATCTTCTCCTCCTCACCAACCCTTCTAGATTTAAGGAACTAGTTGGCAAAACGAAATCAGTCCACTGATCAAGTCTGCACTTGGTCTTTCACTAAGTAGGAACATCATGTTAATGCTAACGTTAACCATACAAAAATAAAGACAAACAAAACAACAACAGAAAAAAAAAAAAAAGTGCTTCTTTAGATTTACGATGGGAAGAATAAAGTCATAAGATAGTCATTACATAATACAAAGAAAAATTTATATAGAAATAGTTTCTATATTAAGGATGGGCTTATTAATAAAAGAAATTGGGCTAAAACAAATTTCGAATGCGCTTCCCTGGTGGTTCAGTGGTAAAGAATTCTCCTGCCAATGCAGGAGACGCAGGTTCAATTCCTGGATCAGTAAGATCCCCTGGAGAAGGAAATGGAAACCCACTCGTTATTCTTGCCTGGAATATCCAATGGACACAGAAGCCTTGGCTACAAGCCATGGGGTCACAAAACAAACGTGACTTGGTGGCTAAACAACAACAATTTTCAAATGACAAAACAAAGAAACAAAAAACACATATATAAGACCGCCAAAGGAGAGATGAGACAAAGGTGAGTTACTGCATTACCGACAAAGACCAAATGACTGGACAGAGCCACAGTTTAATTATACTACAGAACAGCATGTTGGCTTAGTTTCTCAGATTCAGCTTCCATCACGCACCAAGAGAACATCAAGTGTAGGTAAAGCTACTATACAGAACAAGGGTTATTTTCCAGTATATCAGTTGTCTCAGATTCTGTCATGGATATTCCAAATCTTTCATGGTTTCTTCACAGCTACTCTCCCAAAAAGAGCATCCTCCTTTCTAGGTGATAAGATGAAATCAATCTTTTTTAAGTTTCGAATTTGCTTCTAAATTCATAAACCAATATATCATACAACTTATACTGTAAGATTATAGAAGCAGAATTATGACTTATATAGCACCTTAAAAGAACAAGTGAACCAAGAACGTCCAGATGTTCAAGCTGGATTTAGAAAAGGCAGAGGAACCAGAGATCAAATTGCAAACATCCATTGAATCATCAAAAAAGCAAGAGAACTCCAGAAAAACATCTACTTCTGCTTCACTGACTATGCTAAAGCCTTTGACTGTGTGGATCACAACAAACTGTGGGAAATTAAAGATACTGGAATACCAGACCACCTTACCTGCCTCCTGAGATAACTATATCCAGGTCAAAAAGCAACAGTTAGAACCATATATAGAACAACAGACTGGTTCCAAATTGGGAAAAGCTGTATATTGTCACCCTGCTTATTTAACTTTTATGGGGAGTACATCATGCAAAACGCTGGACTGGATGAAGCACAAACTAGAATCAAGATTGCTGGAAGAAATACCAATAACCTCAGATATGCAGATGACACCACCTTAAGGCAGAAAGCAAAGAAGAACTAAAGAGCCTCTTGATGAAAATGAAAGAGGAGAGTGAAAAAGCTGGCTTAAACTCAACATTCAAAAAACGAAGCTCATGGCATCCGGTCCCCATCACTTCATGGCAAATAGATGGGGAAACAACAGAAACAGTGACAGACTTTATTTTCTCTTGGGCTCCAAAATCACCACAGATAGTGACTGCAGCCATGAAATTAACCGACGCTTGCTCCTTGGAAGAAAATCTAGGACAAACCTAGACAGCGAATTAAAAAGCAGAGGCATTACTTTGCTGACAAAGGTCCATATAGTCAGAGCTATGGTTTTTCCAGCTGCAGCCATGAAATTAACAGACGCTTGCTCCTTGGAAGAAAAGCTAGGACAAACCTAGACAGCGAATTAAAAAGCAGAGACATTACTTTGCTGACAAAGGTCCGTATAGTCAGAGCTATGGTTTTTCCAGTAGTCATGTATGAATGTGAGAGTTGGACTATAAATAAGGCCCAGCACCGAAGAACTGATGTTTTTGAACTGTGGTGTAGGAGAAGACTTTTGAGGGCCCCTGGGACAGCAAGGAGATCAAACCAATCAATACTAAAAGAAATCAATCCTGAATAGTCAATGGAAGGACTGATGCTGAAGCTGAAACTCCAATACTTTGACCACCTGGTACAAAGAGCTAACTCATTAGAAAAGACCCTGATGCTGGGAAAGACTGAAGGCAGGAGGAGAAGGGGACGACAGAGGATGAGATGGCTGGATGGCATCACCAACTCAATGGACATGAGTTTGAGCAAGCTCTGGGAGATGGTAAAGGACAGCGAAGCCTGGCGTGCTGCAGTCCATGGGGTCACAAAGAGTCGGAGACAACTGAGCAACTGAACAACAGCATCAAAGGAACAAATACAGAAAAAGAAAAGCTTCCAATGATGAAACAGTGCCTCATACACAGAAGGTACTAAGTATAAATATTTTTGAGTGAATAAAGGAATGCACTGTAGCAAAGTTACCATCTTCCCCTCATAAAGATGTTTATATTAAAGGGAATTAAGAAATGTTTCTCCAGACAGCTAATCTCCAGGCAAGACCATGAAACATAATGTGGTGACCAAGTGGCTCATTCTCACACTCACTCACTCCACCCTCAACACACTCCAGCCATTCAAACACACTCATACATACATATACATCTAATATCAAAGCCAAATATAAAGAATTTGTTTCTTCCGTTTCTCTGACTTCCTGCCTTGAATAAAATCTCCAGTAATATTAGTTTTTTATCCCTTAAAAATCAGCTCAGGAATTGTTCAAATGAGCAAGCAGCCATTCTAACTCTGTCTTTAAGAGAATGACCTTTCCACACCCAGGTTCTCAGGTGCTTTCTATCTGCTCCAATAGGTAAAGTCACTCCCTAAAAATTATTCACAGTCCTGGCATGGCCAACAGATTCTTTATAATTAACGGCTCTTTGTTATTAGGCATACCCATATATGTGGAAGTTGTTGGGCAAGACATATGTATGTCCTATATGAACCCTGTGTCCACATAAACCATTGTGTCCTATATGAATCTTACTAGCTAGAGTTTTTGGAGAAGGCGATGGCACCCCACTCCAGTACTCTTGCCTGGAAAATCCCATGGATGGAGGAGCCTGGTAGGCTGCAGACCATGGGATCGCTAAGAGTCGGACACGACTGAGCGACTTCACTTTCACTTTTCACTTTCATGCACTAGAGAAGGAAATGGCAACCCACTCCAGTGTTCTTGCCTAGAGAATCCCAGGAACGGGGGAGCCTGGTAGGCTGCCGTCTATGGGGTCGCACAGAGTCAGACATGACTGAAGCAACTTAGCCACAGCAGCAGAGTTTTCACTCAGTGACTTCAGTCAGTGAATAGGCAAGCACTCAATGTACACATGAAAATGATGGCTATTAATTTATAAATAAAACAGTGACCAGTGGTGACCAGTAGATTGTGACTATAAGAGTTTCATTTCTTATAAAAGTGTTCATTTCTGAGTATTATTTACTTATTAAAAGGCCTAGAAGTCTAAAAGGTGGCTGAAATGTATAAAAAACATGCTGAAAACCTCTAAGGAAAAATGGTAATGCAATAGAGTATAAATTAAAATGCAAGTCTGAGGAAACCTCTATGACAACAAAGATGGACAGAATACACAGAAAAAAACAGAAACAAGTAGAAACAAGAAGATTAATCAAACAGAAGTCTTAGATACAAATAATCTACAAACCACAGTCAATTTGGAAGCATGACACAGGAAATGTCAACAGTGGTGACCACTGACCACAGGGAACACGGACAATCTTCTCGTGGCACAGATGCCTTTCATTCCATCTGGCACAAAAATACCTTTCACTTTCAAAAGACTATTTCTAGATGTTTATTTTTTTCAGTAAATAGCTATAAATTACAGGGACACTTCTTATGTAATTTGCTTATGCCTACTGAAACCTATAGGGCTTCCCCAGTGGCTCAGCAGTAAATAATCTGCCCGCAATGCAGGAGACACAGGTTCAATCCCTGGGTCGAGAAGATCACCTAGAGGAGGAAATGGCAACCCACTCCAGTTTTCTTGCCTAGGAAATCCCATGGACAGAGTCCGGGGTTGCAAAAGAGTCAGACACAACTTAGCAGTTAATCAACACAACATTGAAACCTATATTCAGTTACGACCGGTTACATGCTTGATTATTAAACTCATTCCCATTGTCAGAGGAGTCTGGGGTTGCAAAAGAGTCAGACACAATTTAGCAGTTAATCAACAACACAACACTGAAACCTATATTCAGTTACGACCGGTTACATGCTTGATTATTAGACTCATTAACTGTTGTATTTGAGGTGGGGGGGTAGTTAATTGTGTATATAATTAAACATATGAATACATGCATTAATATTTTATTAACAACTACTGAAATATGCTGGAACAGTCCACATTATCCCAAACATAACCAGAAACTATTTTACACAACTACTAAGTCTTTGCCTGATTTAAAAACTCTTCTTTCTCAGAACCATGCTCTCATCTCCCCACCGCCAACCAGATTAAAGTATCTGTCCTGACAGATAGTTCATGAAGAGAGATGACCTCACCTAAGAGCAACACATTGGCTGTCCAGGCAAAGGAGCAAATGACTCACAGGACCTGCTGGCTTGGACTCACCCTTGTACTACATCAGCTTTTATGACCTCGCTGCAATCAAAGTCAGAAATCAAGAAAACAAATAACACATAAGATATGCATACAGAAAGGAGTCAGGGGTCAGAAAAAAATGCAGAACTAAAAAATCATAATTCTGAAGTTTGGTCATTTCAGAAATTCTGAGACAACCAATGAATAAGAAGTTTCATTTGGGGAAAATCATTTCTAAAAGTTATTTCAATACATTTCACTGTTATGATTAGCCATGAACTATGGAATCTGCTATTATGAGGTAATAGAAGAAAAAGCTTCACACCAGAAGGGAAGAAATCATGAGAGAGAGCACACTTTTCCAGCTGGCTATAGAACAGTAAGCAAGAGAGCTATTATTAATCAAAATACAACAAGGAGAAAAAAATACTGACAGATTCAAAGCAAAATAACAATAGAAAAAAATTTTTTCCACTTGGTTAACTTCGTATACTAAGCCTAGCCTACTAAGAAGAAAGAGGCTAATAAATAACCACACACTCCTGCCTCCCCTGCCCCACCCCCCACCAAGCTCTACATTGCAAAACGTCAGACTATAGGAGCATAAGAAGTCAGCTTTCTTTAAAATGGAAAATTCTCTTCTATGTCATAAACAGAGCAGCCTGAAGGAACCGCTGCAAGGAAGGCTATTAAGATGCTAAATCTGCCTACAACTGAAATTAACACTTTTTAGCTAGAATTCAAAGAAAACAGGCATATATACAGTCTGACTTTATCACCTTTCTAATTCCCAACACTACAGATTTTTTAAAACCCTACTTGGAAAAAAAAAAAAAACCCTACTTGACACAATAAATTTAACAAGATTCAAACTGTGCTAAGCATAATTTCAAGTGTTATTTTTAAAGTATATAAAACGGAACGGTCTGTCTCAAATCTGAGTATGGCCTTCAATGTATATTCATTCCAGCCTTTTCTTTTACAGCAACAAGTCACTAGTAGTCAAAAAAAATTTAAGGAAAGTTACTCCTAGACACTCCAATTTACAGTTCCAACTTCAGTAATTAAAAAAAACTCCTATGCCTCAACTATGAGCAGCATATCACTGTGGCACGACACTCAAGCCTAAGTATTTACATTAAGAGCACATATTACCTGTCTTCCAATACACATTCCCAAATACTTTCAGCTCTAGCTGAACATAATAATGAGGGGGTATTCTATCAACAGTATAAATTACTGGGGCCTTGAATAAGAGCTGGAGCCTTGAAGAAGGAACGTTTTGACGGGCAGAAACATTCAGAAGGACAATCAACACAGGGAGAGGCCATGAAGAAAGACAGAGCCAGGAGGCATGCCTCAGGAATCGCGCAAAAGTCTAGGCTCCTAAAGGGAGAGAGGACAAAAGATGAACCTGGAAGATCAGACTTGGTTCAAACCATGAAAAGACTTTCAATACCAAAGTTCACAAATTTCAAGCTTTTTTTCTCCAGGAAACAGGCAAAAGAGTTTAAGCAGAAGGGTGACTATTAAAAACTGTGTACCAAATACAGAGCTTCCACAGATAAGAAATTACAAGTTTCATATAACATTTCCTTGCGTTCTGTTATTTATAAGCCTGAGCTACTGAAATATGAAGCTAGGATGTCAACATTCTGGCTATCAGTACTCAACATTTCCTTTTTCAAGACAAATTAAAAATCCACACTTCCTTGCTTAGGATAAACTTTCTAGAAAGGCTTTGTCTTTTTGTCCCATTTTACCTAAAACAAACAGTACAAACCAGAACAAAAGGCAGTCTTTCCTAGTCTGCTCAGTCTGAAAGCTAAATCTGGCACATAGGGTACACGCTACTTTGTTACTACACATGACTGGTGCTATTCCCTACTCCATGAGGCTATTTTTGATTTGTTGTACATACAACTAAAGGAGGGATGAATGAGAAGAATTTCTCAGTGCCCCGGGGTACTTACTTATAAAACTTTACTCCTTTCCTCCCCTCTATCTTCCTCAGAAAAACTTTTTGATTACTGTAATTATAAGCTGTATTCCATTAACAGAGCCAGAAAGCTTTCCAGTGGTTTTATTTATAACAGACTATAACTCTGTCCCCAGTTCTAGCCTAAAGCTTTCTCATTCTTTTAAATTATTACAGGATTTCTCCAGCTGCACTAACTCCCAGAAGCCTACAAGTCCTCACAATTACCAAAGCAGCAAGCAGTAGATTATAGGTACTACTGTACCTACAGATAACCCCATCTATACCACTGCTTATCCCTTCTCCCATGCCAACTTACAAGCAGGAGAACGAGAAGGAATTGTTAGGGATATAATCAACAGCTTGCTGCACCAGTCCAGGGACTGCCCACTTTTAAAATTCAGGTAAAAAGATAAGAACAGAAAAGGGGAAAACACCGACAACCTTCCTCCATGGAATTCACAAAGGGTTGCTTCCCTTATCCTCTCAAGTTTTAAATTATAAAACCTTTTACAATTAGATTATGTGCTGTATGAGGTCTGGGGCCAAGGCTTAGCAATGTGGGTCTTTTACATGGAAGGTACAGAATAAGTTGGGTTTTTCTTAAATAAGTATTTTTCTTGAATAAGTATTTCTTGCACTGAGGTTTCTACTCACCCGTTTTACCACTTTTGTTTCTATCCTGCGCTAACAGAAAGTTCCTACTGTTTCATTAGTGATCAGCCTTCTTTGTTTTCTTACTTCTAAGACAGTTATTCTTTAACATCTCTGAGAATCAAATCATGACTGGAAAGTTGGACTTTTCACTACTGTGGGTAACAACGGAAGAATTCCTGAAGTTTGGAAAAAGCAAGTTATTTTCAAGAAAAATGTCTGTGGCCATTTAGGGTTTAAGCCACAAATCAAACATCCTGTATGCTTCAGTAACAAGACTAAGAAGCTTTACATAACACCACAGTGAATTATAAGCAAATTCTTAAAGAAACTTTTCATAAACATTGAAAGCATAAACCCAGTCTGTGGAAGCACTATGATCAAACGCTGCTGCTGCTAAGTCACTTCAGTCATGTCCAACTCTGTGTGACCCCATAGACGGCAGCCCACCAGGCTCCCCCATCCCTGGGATTCTCCAGGCAAGAATACTGGAGTGGGTTGTCATTTCCTTCTCCAATGCATGAAAGAGAAAAGTGAAAGTGAAGTCGCTCAGTCTGTCCGACTGTTAGCGACCCCATGGACTGCAGCCCACCAGGCTACTCCGTCCATTGGATTTTCCAGGCAAGAGTACTGGGGTGGGGTGCCATTGCCTTCCCCGTGATCAAACGCTAATAGAACTATTTCTTCTATACTATGGTTTCTAACACCAAACAACATGTTGACATCATTCAACAATGTCCAAGATAATCTACCACTTAATTGCTAAATTCTTGGCCTAAAAATCATCAAAAAGGTACTGTTAGGCTAAGGCAAAGGAAGTATGGAATAAATGTCTTTCCTGACAAATGTTACAGATTTGTTAAGTACTTGAGAGAACAGCAGCATTTAAAACATTAAAATCCAAAGCTAAAATTTATTAAGATAATAATGGGGGGGGGTGTAGCTCAGAGTTTTTGTTTACAACTTATTTATTAAGGCAGCTTAGCAACATTTCTCCCAAACATCTCCAGGAGGCAAATACTGGTCATAATCCTTCTCTCCCAACAAGCAAAAAGGGTTGGTCCTTGGTCTCCAGGGGATAAAACAGAATCATCTAAGGGAAAACAAAACACGTCTGGATTACAAGGAAATATTTTCCTAAGAGACTGCAACAATTTTTTCCTCTCGCACTTCCTTTTAGAACTAACATTCTTTACAAGTACAGGGGTACTAGGCAGCAGAGTCAATGGGGGAGAAAATGAATCACAGAAATTAGTCAGAATCTTATTATTTAGTTATCTAATAATCCAGACCTGAGGCTGGAGGTAAATCTGAGCATGCAGAGTGATCTGCCAAAGCCTAACCAACTTTTACTGTCACCATACAGAGAACCACTGAAAGGGACAAAGGCAAGCATTAAGCAAAGCACCCTCCCAAAGGTATAAAAAATCATGTACCTAACCTCCATGTGTACACACGCCTCTCAATACAAGCAAAGAATTTTAAACACTAAAAATGCTTATATTAATTTACTATATTTTTATTTCAAAAATTAAAGTATTAAGTTGTGTTGATTTGCAAAACAGGAACATTTACGAATTTAACTGCTTTTTAAAAAATGGAGTAATGCATATTAATTGTAAAACTAAAATTAAATACACAACATGACAGTCCTCTGCAACTCATCCCCCACAGACAAGAACTACTAAAAGTTTAAAGTACAGGATCTTACAATGTTCTGTAACTACAAAATCTCAAGGTTAAGGATCCACAAAGGTAGTATGTACGATGGAGCACCTTCTTCACTCCTAACTAGAGATACTAAAATATTCTACAATGTCCCTGGCAGTATTCAGTCGGCCTCTGCTTGAACAAATCTTTTGACAAGGACCTGACCACCTCCCAAAGCATTTCGTACTGGCTTTCATTCTAATACTGAGCGACTACTACCTTTCTGTCAGATCATTCTGGCTTCTCCCTTGAATACATTTCTGTTGTTAAAAGTGCATCCATAAAATAAGGCACCCAGAAACGAACACAATACTCTGGAACAATCATACACCCTATTCTGGACTTTGCTTCTATTAACAGAGCTCAAATCACACTATGGACTCACACTGAACATTCTGTCAAATGAAACCCCCTCGGGTATTTTTCATGTTATCTGCTGTTAAACCACATCACATCTAGCTAAAATAACACTTATTTTTGGAATCATATGTGAGTTTTACAGTTCAGTTCAGTTGCTCAGTCATGTCCAACTCTGCGACCCCATGAATCGCAGCACGCCAGGCCTCCCTTTTACACTCACTGATGTTTAATGCATCTTGATCATTCAGTCTATCCTTTCAGTCTAATTATTTTCAATCCCTGTTTTTAAAAACAACACATTTTCTATACAACTTATTGCCAGCTATATGGACTTGCAAAGCAAGTCATCAATAGGTCATCCATGTTATTAAAAATGCTGAAAACTAAAATACTATTCAGCTATAAAAAAGGACTAAAATCCTGATACATGCTACAACATGGATGGACCCTGAGAACATTATGCTTAATGAAATAAGCCAGATACAGAAAGAAAAACATTGTATGTTACATTTATATGAGGTACCTAGAATGGGCAAATTCATATAGACAAAAAGAAAAGCAGACATTACTAGGGACCTAGGGGAAGGGAACGGAGAAGGCAATGGCACCCCACTCCAGTACTCTTGCCTGGAAAATCCCATGGACGAACGAGCCTGGAAGGCTGCAGTCTATGCAGTCGCTAAGAGTCGGACATGACCGAGCGACTTCACTTTCACTTTTCACTTTCATGCATTGGAGAAGGAAATGGCAACCCACTCCAGTGTTCTTGCCTGGAGAATCCCAGGGACGGGGGAGCCTGGTGAGCTGCCGTCTCTGGGGTCGCACAGAGTCGGACACATCTGAAGCGACTTAGCAGCAGCAGCAGCAGCAGCAGGGGAAGAGAAAATTATCATTTAATTGGTAGAGTATTTGGAGGGATGATGAAAAAGTTTTAGGTGTAAGTGATAATGTATTTAATGTTTCTGAATTGTACACTTAGTGATTAAAGTAAATACTATCTTACATATATTTTACCAGATAAAGAAAAAAAGGAATGAACTACTGATAAGCGCTGAGTGGGGAAAAAAAAAAAAAAATTTCAAAAGGTTACATACTGCATGAGTCCACTTATATAACATTCCTGAAATGACCAACCTAGAGTAAAGGATTACAGAATAGTTGTTGCCAGGTGTTAAGGAATAGGGAGAGAAAGATGGGTAGGATTTTAGAAGGAGAGAAAGTTTCCTTATGGTGATGGAATTGTTTTGTATCTTGCATTTTTTTATCTTGTATCTTTGTATCTATGCATTAAACACGTAATAAAATTCCATAGAACTAACACACACACACACACACACACAGATGAGTAAAACCAAAACAGAAAATCTAATAAAATCTTAGGACTGTATTGATGTTACCATCCTGGTTGGGACACCGTACTACGTGAACGTGAACGTGAAGTCGCTCAGTCGTGTCCGACTCTTTGCGACCCCATGGACTGTAGCCCACCATACCACAGTTTTTGCAAATGTTATCATTGGGGGGAACTGGCTAAACAGCCAAGCTGGCTCTCACTGCAATATTTTTTACAATTGCATGTGAACCTATAATTACCTCAAAATTAAAAGTTTAATTTGAAAAAATAAGTAAATTTTAAAATGCTGAAGAGAAGATGACAAGGCATAGTGTCTGCCTCTACAACCATGTTCCCGCTATCTGCTGTTATCATGGTCAGTACCACTAGACCATCCCACCATTAGAGATAAGCATTTATAATTTGTAAAATTCATTTTTAAATGATCTATTCTAGAATCCTGCCTGTGTCACTAACTTATCTTTGGTCTGCAAATCTACTTTCTTCTCTTTTTCAGAAGACCCATCTTCAATTTTCCAGTATCTCTCTCATTTTCTAAGATTTCTGAAAGACCACAGATAATTTCATGCATAAGTTCTGACTACCATGTAGCTATTCCCCACCCACCTCCCCGGGGATAACTCTATGCTCTCCTTATACGATCTTCACTATTCCCAGACTTGGGTTCTCCTTTATTAGTGTCATTTTCATCCTTCAAGTCAAAAGAGGTTCTTTATCTGAAATGTAAATAAGAGATAAGAAACTGTGCTTTCACTGTCATTTGTTTAACACTATTAAATATAAATAGCAATTCTATTCTTACTTTTTCCTATTATTCCACAGTTTAAAAAACGTTTTTGTTGTTTTCATTTCTTTAGAAGTATCATCTTATTTGAGCTCATTCTGTAATACTCTAAAGTCACTCTTGATTGTATATCCCCCCCACTGGTCTTTTGTAAAGGTCTGTTTTAATCTGAGTCAAGCAAGAAATTTTTCTCTTGTAGTATGCATGAATCTTTAAAGAACCCTCTTCTAGTTCTACTTATAATTTCCAGTTACTTTTTCGAGATTTTTCTTTCCTTCTACCAGATTCACAGTTTTAAGCCTCTGTTCAGATCCCTATTTTTGAGTTTTGTAAATGTAACTTTCAAAATGATTTTCCAAGTTTTCTTCAACAAGCATATTTTACCATTAAAAAGTTAACTTTAAAAATTAATTAATTACTTTTAATTGGTGGTTACTTTATAATATTGTGGCTGTTTTTGCCATAAACTGACATGAATCCGCCACAGGTGTACCTGTGTCCCCCATTCCGAACCCCCTCCCACCTCCCTCCCGATCCCACCCCTCTGGGTTGTCCCAGCGCACCAGCTCTGAGTGCCCTGTTTCACCCATCAAACTTGGACTGGTCATCCATTTCACATATGGTAATAATATACATGTTTCAATGCTATTCTCTCATATCCTACCCTTGCCTTCTCCCACAGAGTCCAAAAGTCTGTTCTTTATGTCTGTGTCTCTTTTGCTATCTCGCATATAGTGTCGTCATTACCATCTTTCTAAATTCCATGTATATGCGTTAGTATACTGTTTTGGTGTTTTTCTTTCTGACTTAACTTCACTCTGTATAATCGGCTCCAGTTTCATCCACCTCATTAGAACTGATTCAAATGTATTCTTTTTAATGGCTGAGTAATACTCCATTGTGTACATGTACCACAGCTGTCTTATCCATTCATCTGCTGACGGACATCTAGGTTGCTTCCATGTCCCAGCTATTATAAACAGTGCAGCAGTGAACACTGGAGTACATGTGTCTCTTTCAATTCTGGTTTCCTCAGTGTGCACGCCCACAAGTGGGATTGCTGGGTCATAAGGCAGTTCTATTGCCAGTTTTTTAAGGAATCTCCACACTGCTCTCCATAGTGGCTGTACTAGTTTGCATCCCACCAACAGTGTAAGAGGGTTCCCTTTTCTCCACACCCTCTCCAGCATTTATTGTTTGTAGACTTTCGGATAGTAGCCATTCTGACTGGCGTGAAATGGTACCTTATTGTGGTTTTGACTTGCATTTCTCTGATAATGAGTGATGGTGAACATCCAAAAAGTTAATTTTTAAAAAATAAAAGTACATCCAGATTTGCTTTGTCTACCTTCTGTGAAATCAAATCATCAGAAAGTCTTATCAAGACTGAGCTAAATAGGACTAAGACTATCTAAATCAAAACATAAAATACAGCAAGTACCATCAATTGAGCACTAGCTTATACACTTGCACATTTGTTGCCTCACTTTATCTTCCAACAATCTCACCAGGTAGACTTTATCCATCATATTTTATAGATGAGAAGATCAGTGTTTAGAGAGATTAACGTGGCTTGTCCAAAGTCAACCAAGGAGAAAATGGTAGATTTTTGAAACCTAGTCTGGCACCAAAGCCTATGTGAGCTCTCTCCACCTTTCTCTCAGCAGTCCTTACAAATATTCTATTTATTTTTTCTCTTTTAATATTAATCAGGTATAAGAACTCTTACTGAAAGATTACACTCATTAAACCCACTAAATGCAGAGGAAAAAAAAAATCAAAAGGGCCGTTTTGTTCTCATGGATGCTCTCTCCTGTAATTTAAATCAAGCAAAGAATATACTTAATAAGCCTCCACTTGCCATTACAAAAGATGACACATATGATAGCTATGTAAATCATTCTCATGGTCCAGTTAAACCAGTTATGAATTCTTTGAATATCCAAATTCTTTTGGGGGGAGAGTTAAAAAAACTAAATATAAAATCTAAATGTTACATACAGAACCTTTCAATATCAGGTACAAGTGTTTCTTATATTCTTGATGAGTGAATGTGCTGGAGGAATATGCCAGAAACCCAACATCATTTGTTTGACACATGTAGCAGTCATGACTGCCTTGCTCAATGAGATTCCCAAAGGAATTAATCACATTTAATTCAGTTCCCCAGATCCTATCACATTTGATCAAAATTAATAGTGCTTTTATAAATTCTTCCATTCATCTATCTGTACATCAACAATCTCCATTTCACTTTTTTAAAAACATGACTTACTCTCTTTATGACTAACACTTTAAAAAACTGAAAGACACTGAAAAGGATACATGACTGCCTTCTCTGAAAAAAGATTTTGAGTTGTCAGTTTGAAAAATGAATGGATGATAGATTCATATGAAGTAAAGTTTTAAAAATGCATTACTACTCTAAAACTAAACAAAAGAAAGACAAATAACCCAATGTAAAACTGTGCTAAGGACTGAATAGGCATTTCTTCAAAGAAGATATACAAATGGTTAAGCACATGAAAGTATATTCATCATTAGTTATTAGGGAAATGCAGATCAAAACCACAAAGAGATACCACTTCACACCCACTAGCACAGTTAAAATAAAAAAGACAATAACGAGTATCTGTCAAGATGCAGAGAAACTGGAGCATTCATAAACTGCTGATGGGATTGTATAATGGTGCAGCCTCTTTAGAAAACAGTTTGGCAGTTTCTCAAAAAGTTAAACATAAAATTATTCTGTGACCCTGCAATTTTACCACTAGATATATACTGAAGGGAAATGAAAACATACATCCACAAAAAACCTGTATGAGAATGGTCATAGCAGCATTATTCATACTAGTAAAAAATGGAAACAACCCAAATATCATTCAACTGATGAATGGATAAATAAAATATGTATTTATACATAAATATACCCATACAATGAAACATTATGAATTATAATATGCAATAAAAAGTACTGAAGTATGCTTTAACATGGATGAATTTAAAAAACATTGTGTTGGGGTAGTTCAGTGGTAAGGAATTCACCTGCTAATGCAGGAGACACTGGTTTGATCCCTAGCCTGGGAAGATCCCATATGCCCTGGAGCAAGTAAGCCCGTGAGCCCCAACTACTGAGCCTGTGCTCCAGAGCAGGAGCTGCAACTACTGAGCCCACATGCCACGACTACTGAAGCTGGAGCGCCCTCGAGCCCATGCCCAACCGGAGAAGCCCCCACAAATAGAAGCTCCTGAACTGCAACTAGAGTAGGCCCTGCTTGCTGTAACTAGAGAAAAGCCTGTATTGCAATGAAGACTCAGCATAGCCAACAATTAATTTTTTAAAAACGGTGTTAAGTGAAAGAAATCAGTTACAAAAGCCCATGTGCTGTAGGACTTCGTTTAAGGGAAATGTTCAAATTAGGAAAATCCATAGAAATAATAAAGTAAATTAGTGATTACCAGGGGATGGACACAGAAGGGAATGGTGAGTGACTGTGAATGAGTACAGGATTTCTTTCTGTGGTGATGAACATGTTCTGGATTGGATGGTGCAGAACTCTGAATATGCTTAAAACTGTGGAGCTGTATACTTTAAAAGGGTGAATGCTATGGTATGTAAGTTGTATCTCAATAAAGCTGTTTTTTTAAAAACAGAGAGATTCCTATCATTTGACACTGAAGTTGAAGACAGCCATGGCCTTCCAACATCCATTCCATTGGTGCTCACTGACAAGATTACCTAGAATAAAAGACTCGAAGTCTGAATGAGGTAGTAATTTTTATTTTCTCACAGGTTTGTTCTCTGCAAATCTTTAATTATTAACATTTTGGGCCATTTAAAAATGACTTCTTTTCCTCTTTGAAAAATGCTGAGGAAAAATAAGTATAACCAAACATACAGGAAGAGAAAATCAGAGCTGTTTTTTGAGCTCAGAAAAAATGTCTTTAGACATTGCCAAATAGCACCCCTAGTTGAAAACCACTGTTCTAACTATACCTTTTTCACTTAAAAAAAAAACAAAAACGCATTCTTCTAATGGTCATTTCTAAAAATATCTGCTGGTCATATCCTGTAGGTGCTTTCCAGAGAATGCATATGTTTCTGAATATGATCTCCTTATCTTAAACATGCAGAAGGTTTTAACACAGTTTCAATATGAGATGACGGAATCTTTTTTCCTTGTATGTATCCCTTGGATTTTTCCAATATTATTTTTGTGAGATCATACAAGATAATGCATGTTAAAGTGCACTGTGGGCAATGATAACTGATGTAATGGCAGATGTCTCAATTGGGGGCTTCCTAGGTGGCTCACTGGTAAAGAATCCACCTGCCAATGTAGGAGACGTGGGTTCCACCCCTGGGTTGGGAAGATCCCTTGGAGAAGGAAATGGCAACCCACTGCAGTAATCTTGCCTGGGAAATCCCATGGACACAAAAGTCTGGCAGACTACAGTCCATGGGGTCACAAAGAGTCAAACACAACTGAGCTACTGAGCATGCACACATGCTAAATACTAAATATTTCACCTTTCCCCCACTGTGCAGTAGTAAACAGTTTCTGAATTTGACCCTTGTCTCACTTCTGAGCTTTGATTAGCTTAAGCTAGTAGTTTTGAAACTTCCAGACATGACCTACCAAACTGTCATAAAGTCAGTTTAGTAGAGGGACAACAAACTTACACACGTGTAATACAAAAGAAACAGTGCATTGTGTGTAGTAAGGATAAGTATTATTTCACAGAATGATTGTTAACTTGTCTGTGTATATGTGTGTGTACTGAATCTTGATATAAAATACATTTCTTATTGTGGCTTGTAGTTGATTTCTCTTTGAAAAGGAGTCGAAAAAGCAATTTTCTCTCACTTCATTATATAATGCAATTCTTTAACAGGAAAGATCTATCAGTGTTATCTGGGGCTGGGGACTTCCGCTATTCTGAAGCAGTTACTAGAGCTAGCGCATTATCAGTATAACTGTAGCCACAAAGCACCATTTCCGTGCATCAACATAAGAGGGATAAAGAAGCAATTTTTTCAAGGTCCACTAGGCTGTGGCACTGGAATGAAAACAGGTTTAATCCCAATACTCACTGGCACATAGTCTTTCTAGTATTTCTCTTTGCTAGAAACATCATGCTGTTCTTCTCCTAAACAGTATATAAATAATTTTAGTCACTCTATGATATCTAACAGCTCATGGGGTTTAATAACACAGAAATATCTTTCTTTTCTCTACATCAATAATTACATCCCTCCTCTCAACGGGACATCTGAGAGGAAGAAAGGGGAAGTAAGATAAGCATCTTCAAACTTCCATTAAAACAAAACCAAACAAGACCATCTTTTGTAATTTCACACTATACTCCCTCTCACTCAACACACTCCAGCAATATCAGCCATCCTGGTTCCTCTAGTTGGCTAAGCGCATCCACCATCTTGTGCCCAACCCCTCATCCTGATCCCAAACCACTGCCTTTTCACTGTTCCCTATTTTTCACCTTATCATTACATGGATTTCTTCTTGTCATTAGATCTCAGCTTAAGTACCTTGACCCTAGAAAGGCCTTCACTTTCAAATCTAAATTAACCCTGCAGCCACTCTCCACCATGTCAGAGTCTCCATGGTTTTTAACTACCCAACACCTTTAAACAGCCTTCAATGTTTAGAGAATTCCTCTTAAGTCCTGCCTATCCATGTCAGAAGTCAGAAATTTACTTTCTCAGCCTTTCCTGCAAATATGAAGCAGGTTTGTGACCTATCTAGTATTTAGAATAGTGTTGCAGATACAAAAGTTATTCAATTAAAAAGAAAAAAAAAAAA
>SJYX01013441.1:5249-36801 GCA_006410675.1 Oreotragus oreotragus
CATAAGGCAGTTCTATTTCCAGTTTTTTAAGGAATCTCCACACTGTTCTCCATAGTGGCTGTACTAGTTTGCATTCCCAACAACAGTGTAAGAGGGTTCCCTTTTCTCTACACCCACTCCAGCGTTTATTGCTTGTAGACTTTTGGATCGCAGCCATTCTGACTGGCGTGAAATTGTGGTTTTGATTTGCATTTCTCTGATAATGAGTGATGTTGAGCCTCTTTTCATGTGTATATTAGCCATGAATAGAGGCTTAACAGTATTCATTTTTAATGACAGTTTCTCTCTCTGTTTTCGATTTCAAGTTCTAGAGCAAGAAGAGCTAATTGTCCAAACTGAGATAACATGTGCACTGAATGTTTTCTGTTTTCTTTTCCAGACCCATTCTCTATTCTTCTCCATCGTCTCCTGCGCCCCAGGGAGGTCAACCTGTGTGGACTGAGTCAAGGGTCTCTCGTCCTCTTACTTGCAGTTGGGTTTGGCTGCTGGAAAGCACTGTGGGAGACTGGAGGGAGGTAGAAGGGAGGAGAGTAACTGGGGGTATTTGGTACCTCTCCCCACTCAAAGTCACAGCTCCTGGCAGAGCTCTTTTCTTTTATGTCTGGAGCCAAGGTGTTGCTTATGCTTTCTCAGGTTCCTTATACCCTGCCCACTCTATCTAGAGTGTATGCATGTGCTAAGCTGCTTTAGTCATGTCCAACTCTCTGTGACCCTATGGACTATAGCCCATCAGGTTCCTCTGTCCATGGGATTCTCCAGGCAAGAATACTGGAGTGGGCTGCTATGCCCTCCTCCAGGAGATCTGCCCAACCCAAGGACTGAGTTCTTCTGCACAGGCAGGCAGCTTCTTTACAACTAGTGCCACCTGGGAAGCCCAGCTAGCATCTATAGTCCCAATATTAAACTCTTCCTGATTTACCCAATTTAGTGTCTCTTCTATTGACTGCTGGGATCTGATAGATACCAGAAATCAACCACAGAATATACCCAGCAATTATTTAACCTCTCTGGGCTATAGTCTCCTCAGCTGAAAGATTGGATCAGTACCTCACAGGGTTATGGTGAGCCTTCAATGGGTTAATAATATATGTAAAGCTTGGGCTACAAAGACTCTCAATAAGACTAGGCTATTATTTTTATTTTGTATTTGTGGTTTGGTTATTTTAAATATACAAACGTAAATATTGTTTAAAAAAATCTTCTCTTTATGAGAATTTTCACACACTTTTCAAAATGAAAAAAAAAAAATGTATCAGTGTGCCCACTTGGGGCAGGAGAGGGTGGGACCACGATGGCTGTGGAGCCCTGGCCAGCGTAGGTAAGTATCAGGTTCTCAGTGGTGATGCACTGATATTCAGATCTCAGAGATGTACTGTGAGCAGTTCATCCACCCACTAATCACCCTCCACTGCTGAGCGCCAAGAGAGTGGGTCTTCTGAAGGGCACCACCAGCAGACGTTGCCCCTTCTTCTCCACGGAGCAACACTACTGCTCCTATAGAAAAAATACTCCTGTAAGGAAAATAGTTCTCTTCCCAGGGAAAGCTATGGACCCAGGAACACTGCCTGAGTGGCTTGCTTACTCTCCGTAGCCCAAAGCCGTAATGTCTGCTGTTAACTTGTGTGCTCCAGATCTGTGTTGTCCTAGAAAGGAGGAGACAAGCTGAGAAAGCACCACCCCTGGGACATGGTTCCATTCGTTCAGCAAGGATTTTTTTTCCCCCTAGGAGAAGAAGTTACAGCAGTCCTAATGTTGAGGAGAGTCACTCCAGAGAGGCAAGATGGCTCAGCTGACAAAGGGTGAGCCACAAAGACAGGCAGACCCGAGTTCAAATCCTAATTCAGTCAATTAAAGTGAAAGTGAAAATCGCTCAGTTGTGTCCGACTCTTTGTGCCCATGGAATTCTCCAGGCCAGAATACCAGAGTGGCTAGTCTTTTCCTTCTCCAGGAGGTCTTCCTAACCCAGGGATCGAACCCAGGGCTCCCTCATTGCAGGCAGATTCTTTACCAGCTGAGCCACAAGGGAAGCCCTTCGGTCAATTACTAGCTGGGTAATCTTGGGAAAGTCACTCACCATCTCTGGGGCAAAGGATCCTTATCAGCACTATGGGGAATACTTCCTACTTTTGCAGGATTCTTGTGAGGATTAAGCGAGAAAAATGGAAAGCGCCTAACATGGTGCCTGACACTATGGGCTGGAATCAACAGTCATTTTCATTGGAATGATCATCATTTTCTGCTTATTGATTGTTAATGTCCTTGCCTTTATGCGGTGAACTCAAAGCAACTCATAGACCCTTAGACTCTGAGTTGGATGGGCCAAAACATACAACTGCTTTAACATCCCCACCATCCTAACCCTGTGTCAGAGAGAACCCCAGAAAGCCAGTTGAGCAGAAAGTAGGGATTCATCTGAGACATCCAGTTGGCTTAAATCTAGACACATAATAGTAGCTTGCATCATGGATCCTCATACATTAGTCACTCTGTTCTAAGCACTGCACTAAGACCTTCATAAATGGGAAGTGAATTCTAAATTAACCCTCAAAACAATCTATGCTGTAATTTCTATCATTACCCCTCCCATATTGTACAGATTATGTAACTAAGGTTCAAAAGTGTTAAATGATTTTCCCAAAGCCACATAAGCCCATAAGTAGACTCGGAATCTGACCCAGGCAGCCTGATCTCAGAGCCCCCACTCCTAACCCTTTTGTTGAGCGGCCTCAGTATTGGGCTGTAAGACACAGCAAGGCAGATCCACATTCCAGGATGTCTACTTGGGTTGAACTGATGAGTTAATTAGCAAAGCAAGTGATCTGATTGATTTAGGCATATTGCATCCACCAGAGATGTTAAGTATCTATAGACCAGAGCTTCTCAACCCCTGGAGGGTGTTATAATCAACCCCTGGAGAGTGTTATAATCACTTAGAAAACTTTTCAAAAAAATACCAATTCCTGGGCCCTACTGAAAGATTTTTATTTAATTGCTCTAGGGTGGAGTCTGGGTGTAGAAAAATTTTAAAGCTCCCCAGGTTGTTCTAATGCACAGCCAGTGTTGAGAACCACTGATGTAGGGTTTTTAATGGACACTTGATGTTGCCACTAAGTCTTGGAGTCCCTTCGGGATTGAGTCTGTTTATCTTGACATTTAGTTCTGAATTAATTAGCTGATCCTCATACATTAGGCAATAATACATTGTGTAAATTCTGACTTAGGGTACTGCTTTGCATAGAAATATGAGACTTTCTAAGGAGACTTATTTTTCTCTATTACCAAGTGTAGTCAAGTTTCCTTTGGAAAATGGCAACATCCAAATCCTTTCCTACTAATCATGTATTACAAACAAAAAAATTGCTTTGAAACATTGCAAAGCAGCCAACACCATTCAGTAAATTACACCACGTAACTGGCTTAGGCCTCATTAGGCTTGCCCTCTCTGGCTTTATCAAGGGAACAGCCACTTCTCTTTGCAATCCCTATGGGAATGGATTTCTTCACTTTTCTCTGAAAGGTCAGTACATCCCCCTTTCCTGTATTCCTCATCAACTAGTGGCAGCTCAGCCTTTTGTTATCTTCTGGTGCAGCTCCCTTGGAGATGCCGTTTACTTCCAAATAAGAGATGTCTGCAATTTTAGACAATCTATGGTTATTTTGAATAAGGATCATTCTAGTGAATTCTGTTAGCTATCTAGCCAGCATTTCCCTTACTCTTTCCCAGCAGGTCATGGTTTTTGTTGAGTGATCATTATCCTCCCCTCCATGGTCTGAGTGTGCTCAGTATTCCTTTGTGCTCCCTCTTCCATTTGCTCCTCCAAATCCGTCTTTATCCTTCTCCATTCTGACCTGGGCATGCATTGGTGGGATTAATGGCTCTCTGGCCCTGTGAATTTCAGCAACAAGAAGAAGAGTAAGGTTGGAGTATTTACTCTGTTGGCTTTCTCCATGGCTAAGTAATTGCAGGCTGACAGCATCCCTTTACAAATGGACAAAGATCCTCTTGGGTCGCCCTTGCCATCCAATGCCCTGTGCGTGTGTTCTAATAAGAGCTCTGCACTGCTCAGGCTGAGGGGCAATGGTGGCTGTCTGTTGTTGTCAACCCCTGACACTGAACCAGCCGTTGCTGAGTTTCTTCAGCTTTACCCACAACCTCATAAATGACCACTTGATTAAATTTTCCTCATCTAACCAGTTCTAATATGCCACCTACTTCCTGCTGGGATCCTAAGAAATCACATTACTCACATCTCCAGTTTTAAGGGCTGGATCCTGACTAGTTTAATCTAGTCACAGCATCCCATTTGCAGCACACCCCAGATAAGGCACTCAGTGCATGGTACTTCCTTAACAAATGTTTCTGATCCAGAGATGGACACCTAATTTACATAGGCAGGCTAATTAAATGGAAAGTGTTTCCTATTCCATCCAGGCTGCCATAAGAAAACGCCACAGACTGGGGAGCTTATAAACAACAGAGGAACTTCCCTGGTGATCCAGTGGTTAAAACTTTGGTTTCCAATGCAGGGGCTGTGGGTTTGATCCCTGGTTGGGGAGCTGAGATTCCACATACCTCAAAGTCAAAAAACCAAAACAGAAACAGTATTGTAACAAATTCAACAAAGATTTTAAAAAATAGTCCATATCAAAAAAAAAATCTGTAAAATAAGTAACAGAAGTATATTTCTAACAGTTCTGGAGGCTGGGGAGCCCAAGACCAAGGCGCCGGAGTTCTGGTGAGAGGGCTCCAGTGAAAGTCCACTCTCTGACTCTTAGCTGGCGTTTTCTAGCTGTCTCCCTTTCCCTGTCATGGAAGGGGAGCGAGATCTCTGTGAGGTCTCTTTGAAAAAGTGAAAGTGTTAGTTACTCAGTCATGTCTAACTCTTTGTGACCCCACTGTCTGTAGCCCACAAGGATCCTCTGCCCATGGAATTCTCCAGGCAAGAATACAAGTGGATAGGCATGTCCTCCTCCAGGGGATCTTCCCGACCCAGGGATTTCACCTGGGTCTCCTGCCTTGCAGGCAATTTCTTTACTGTCTGAGCCACTGAAGGTCTCTGTGAGGTCTCTTTAAGGAATGCTGATCCCATTCATGAGGGCTCCATCCTCATGACCCAAGCAGCTCCCAAGGGTCCCACCTTCTAAATATATCATCTTTGGGGATGAGGGTTTCATCTTATGAATTTAGGGAAAGTAAAAGTGAAAGTCACTCAGTTGTGTCCAGCTCTTTGTAACCCCATGTCACAAGTCCATGGAATTCTCCAGACCAGCATACTGGAGTGGGTAGCCATTTCTTTCTCCTGGGGATCTTCCCAACCCAGGGATCGAACCCAGGTCTCCTACATTGCAGGTGGATTCTTTTCCAGCTGAGCCACCAGGGAAGCCCAAGAACCCTGGAATGGGTAGCCTACCCCTTCTGCAGTGGCTCTTCCCGACCCAGAATTTGAACTGGGGTCTCCTGCATTGCAGGCAGATTCTTTACCAGCTGAGCCACCAGGGAAGACCTCATGAACTTGGAAAGTGAAAGTGAGGTCGCTCAGTTGTGTCCCACTCTTTGCGACCCTGTGGACTATAGCCCACCAAGCTCCTCTGTCCATGGGATTCTCCAGGCAAGAATACTGGAATGGGTTGCCATTTCCTTTTCCAGAGGATCCTCCCGACCCAGGGATCGAACCCAGGTCTCCCGCATTGCAGGCAGATGCTTTAACCGCTGAGCCACCAGGGAAGCAACATTCAGACCATTGCAGACGGGAAGAACAAGGCTTCAGCTTCTGCCAGTGACCATCCTGTGTGAGCATAAGGGATATCAATGTATAAGACCAAGCAACTCATGGACAGAGCTGGAGTAGTAGCACCAGAATCCCAACTGTCATATCTGTGGGGTTAGTGTTACGGGAAATCAGAAATCCTCTCACAGGTGACTTAGTGTTATGGGAAATCAGAAATCCTCTCACAGGTTAAGCCAGTTTCCACAGGTTTTGCTTTGTAATCGCTGCTGAAAGCACCACAGCCAATACAGATTTATCACTACTTCTTATCTTTGTAGCAGCCACAGGACTCAAAGCACTTCCTGTGCGTTGGCCCATTTGATTTTCTCAATAAACGTGAATGATTATCATGATAGTAATAACTAAGATAATACGTAACAATAATAGCTTTGTGCCAGAGTTATTCAAAACACTTTATAATTATTAATTTGGTTAATTATCATGGCAGCTCTACTCAGTAGGCACTATTATTGATCCTATTCCATTTTTTATTAGATGACACAAGGCACAGAGGTATAAAAAACATGCATCAAGTCACCCAGCTGGTAAGCGGCAAAGCTGGATCTGAACCTAGGCAGTCAGATCCAGGGGTCTGTGTTCTTCATCGCTATGTTCTAGCATGCTGTGGGTTAGGAGCAGCAGGTTTTATGTCCATATTTCAAATGGGGAAACAATGGATCAGAGAGCCTAAGAGCTAGTTACAAGCAGACTCGACTTATGTTAGATCCAGCGCTATTTCTACTATGCAGCATTTCCCTCCCAGTGAACTTTCCATCCAGGGCATTTTTAATAATTTATGGAACAACCAGTGCAAATGAGTGTTCTCCATCCTTCCAAACTGTCCTGAGTGCAACTGGGAAGAGACTCCCTCTAGGGGCCATGGAATATAATGCAGCCTATGGATTACAGACAGTCTTTATTCAAACTTTTATCTCACACACTCCCTACAAAAATTTCATAAAACCATATACCCCTTATATGGGGCTTCTCTGGTGGCTCAAACTGTGGGAGACCCAAGTTCGATCCCTGAGTTGGGATGATCCGCTGGAGAAAGGAATGGCAACCCACTCCAGTATTCTTGCCTGGAGAATTCCATGGACAGAGGGGCCTGATGAGCAACAGTCCATGGGGTTGCAAAGAGTCAGACATGATTGAGTGACTAACACACACACCCCTTATATATTTTGAAGTTATTATTTTATCATGTGTTGCCAAGAATATAATTCCTAGTGTATTAAAATATTAACATTTAAAATAAAACTAAGAAAATAAAAAACAATAAAATAAAACCATAGACAACACTTCTATAGGTATCCAATGAAATCTGAATTCCATTCCAATTTGTTACTCACCATAATCAACTCAAAATATGTGAATAAACACTTTGCTTATAGTTAGAAAATTTGTATCTTCCTGTTTAAGAAAGTCATATTTTCATTCCATATTGCATACATAATTTTATCCCAATGATATACATGGTTCATTTCTTAAAGCATTTTGTTGATCTTTGCAATAAAAATATGAACATAAGTTAAAGGTGAGTTTTTAAAAATTTTCTTGTTACTGTAAGATCCTAAGCATTAAAATATTTCTTTTGGATTGAGTAAAATGTACAAATATTATTAGTACAAAATTTATAAATCACTAAAAAACTACAAAAGTTCACTTCAATTGGAAATGTATTTATTTAATTAGGTAAATGAAGATTTTTCCAACCTCCATTAGTTCATACAGAACTAATTTACTTATTGTTAGAATGAGTCGGGAACCAGTATTGATTCTATCTGTGTGTTTAAATTTTTTTTTAATTTTAGGTATTTATTGATATAAGTAAGCAAATGAGAATATAAGGTTTATTATAGTAATGCCCTTGATTTATTTGAACACCTTCAGATTATTTTCCAAAAGTATATAGTGATCTATCATCAGAAATTATATTCATGAACAATCAGATGTTTATTGTCTTTATAGCCCTTGTCACACAAAATGATTACATTCCTTACTGCATGTCTCCCCTCCTGCATCTTTATATGTCAGGATGCAGGCGCCACAAAAGCAGGAAGCTTTCTCATATTCTTTGGAATTGTGTCTGACACATGGTAGGTAATTAACAAATATTTGTTGAACAAATGAATGAGGCAACCTGTTCCCTAAGAGAAGGCAATCCTAGTGATTCTGTTAGGACAGGGATGCGGGAAGCGTGGATGTATAGGTAATTGGGTTCTCCATGAGCCCAACTACCGAAGCTTCCTTCTCCATACATAATCTCTTAAGCACACTGTTGCTTCAGTACAGCAGAGGTTCTCCTCCCATCCTCAGTGTGCAGCAGGGGCAGCGCTCCGATTCTCCCGTGCCTCTGGCCCCACGGACCCTGGCAGTCACCCCCTATCCTCTCCTCAATAGGTTTTCTTAATAGACTTCCCCATAGACTAAATGGTCATCTGTGGTGTCCTTGGGTAATTTGAGGTTGTCTGGTGTGTCCACCAAACTTTGTTCATTTTCCAGCTTGTGTACCACTTAAGGGAAAGCTTCTAGAAAGCTCTAGTGGTACCTTAACTTTCATTTCCACGCCATTTGAAGGTCTACAAGTTACATTGTCATATTTGATTTTTATTCTTATCCCAACTTTGTGAAGTGGACAGGACAGGTTTTTTCATCCTAAATTTAAAGATGAGAAAACTGAAGCCCAGAGAGATAGAGAAACATGTGTAATACCACAACATTAGCAGATGGCTGAGTACAGTTTGAATGGCTAGTCTAGAAGTAGTATAGATTTGAATTTAAATCCACTTTGCTTTAACAATTTAGTAATGTGACTATTAAGGAAGTAGCTTAGCTTCTCTGAACTTCCTTGCCATGAGGAGGTATTACTATTATCCCCATTTTAAAGATGAAAAAACTGACGTATATCATAGCAGAAGAGAATAGCCTCCAAGAGTGTGGACTTTGGAGCCAAGCCACCTGAGCTCAGGTCCTATCTCTATCACTGAAGAGCTAAGTTACCTTGGGCAAGTTACTTAACGCCTGCCTGGTACAAAGTAAAAATCAATGTATGTCAACTAATATTATTAGGCAACTTGTCCAAGGCTACAAACAAACAGTGGCAGTGCTAGGATTCAGAGCTAGCCAATCTGATTCCAGAGACTATGCTTTGAACCATGACACTGTGTTATCTTTAGAGCCAGAAAGTCAGAAATAGATAGAAAGGTAAATACAGAAGAGAGAAAGACAAGCTTCATAGGTTGTCTGTTTGAGAAACATTAACTACAGGAGAAAGAAAGGAGAGAAATTGTGGAGTATCAGGATGTTTTGCTATAAGGAAAGAAACAGAATTACCTTTAGGTGCACTTTCCAAAGATTCCAGTAAGGAATTAAATTATTCAACCGTGCCCCTTTGCCACAAGAATGGTGTTTCCTTAGAAAGCAATACTGTGGCATGTCCCTGGTGGCTCAGTGGTAAAGAATCCACTGCCAGTGCAGGAGACATGTGTTTGATCCCTGGTCCAGGAAGATCCCACAGGTCGTGGAGCAACTAAGCCCCTGAACAACCACTGAGCCTGTGCTCTAGAGCCTGGGAGCTACAACAACTTACTGAAGCCCAAGCTCTGCAACAAAAAATCCGCTGCAATAAGAAGCCATGCACTGCACCCAGAAAGTGGCCCCATTCACCATAACTAGAAAAACACCGGTGCAGCAATGAAGACCCAGCACCACTAAAAAGTTAAATTAAATGAAAATAAAGCAGTAGTGTGATTAGATAGGATGTAAGAGTTCACTCTGAATAGGGTCTCCAATATGGGGCTTTGGAGAGAAGGGACAGAAATTTCTAGGGTAAACCTGTGTTCCACCAGCAGCAATGGGACCCGCATATATGGATGCTCATTGTATCCTGGGAACTGGTCACCTAGCCAATCAAGGTATTTACCCTGTGAGTGCGCCTAGGAGGCAGAAACCAGGCTCCTTCTCTGTCTCAATGTAATTCCAGCTCAGTGCCACACTAATGAAACCCACCCCTGCCTCTGGCAAACTGTACCCAGGAAGCCCTGCCTTCCTTTCCAAGGTAATCAGGACCCTGCACATACTCGGCCTGGAGAAGAGAGATGGCCTCCTTTCTCAGTTGGTGTTAGATGTTACCTGTGGCCACCTGTGAGTTACACTGGTGGCTCAGTAGTAAAGCATCTGCCTGCATGGAGGAGACAAGGTTTCAATCCCTGGCTCGGGAAGATCCGCTGGAGAAGGAAACGGCAACTCACTCCAGTATTCCTGCCTGGGAAATCCCATAAATAGAGGAGCCTGGTAAGGCTACAGTCCATGGTGTCCCAAAAGAGTCAGACATGACTTAGCAACTGAACAACAAATGGCCACCTGCTGGGTGACAGTGAATAGGCTCTGTACTGATGTGCAGTCTTATGTCTTTCAACAACTAGCTCCACCATTTGCCTGTAGTTTCAACAGCAACACCAACAATCATATCTAACATGTGCTGAACAATGACTACATTTGTTTGTTGAAGCCAATTGTATAGACTGTAAAATGTTACTTCCCCTTACCTCAGTTAGAGGATTGCTGTGCTGTAGGATGTCAACAATCTTCCAGTGTCCAGATGGTATAAATTCACTGTATACTATATGGTACTCTATGATTCCTCTACAAGATGTTGTTGTTGTTATTATTATTAGTTAAAATGAGGACTGACATTCTTAGACATATGCCATTGTGTTAAGTACTTAATATGTACTTGTTGTTTAGTTACTAAGTCATGTCTGACTCTTTTGCGGCTCCTCTGCCTTTGGGATTTACCCTGCAAGAATACTGGAATGGGTTGTCATTTCCTCCTTCAGGGAATGTTCCTGACTCAGGGATCAAAGCCACATGTCCTGCACTGGTGGGTGGATTTCTTTACCACTGAGCCACTGGGGAAGTCTTTAATATGTATTAGCATATTTAATTGCTAAAAAACCTTGTGAGGTATGTATATATGTATTATTATCCTGAATTTGCAAATGAGGAGAATCAGAGTTTAGAAAGATAAACTTCTCAAGGTTGCATAGCTAGTTGTGAAAGAGCTGGGATAAAACCCTAACCTATGTGACTTCTGGCTACCAGCTCTACTGTGTGCAATTGTTCCTTATAAGATACTCATGAACAAAAGAGTCCAATTTCCCTTTGTCTATATGCCTGGGGTCAGAGATTGTGTGGTACCTACACACTGGTCTAAATTCAGGTTCATATTTCCAGCCATATTATTAGGAAAGATCAGGGTCTGACTGTCAGATTCCTGCCTGACGGTGATTGTATCCTCAGTGCAGCTGAGAAGCCTGTCTGGAGTCTCATTTTAGAACCTTGGAGAGTACACACTGTAAGCTATGAAACAAATTACATACAAACAAAGTGATAATGGTCCAAATTATCTCCATGCTTGATCACCAGGTAGTGGCAATTGTCAAGAGCTTATATATTTCCTTGAAATCAAAGCAAATTTAAGAAAGAGAAATGAAGACATCTGAGCAAAAAGAGAGAGCAATTATGTGATAGAATAAGGCTTAAGAATGGCCATCATAGAAGAAAATAATGTAGAAGCTTGTAGGAGAAACACGTCACCACTATAATCATTACTGAAACACTATGTGCCTCTGTCTTACTTTGGGTTCTTCCAGAAGATGAACCCGAGAAAGGGATTCCAGTACAAATAGTTTATTTAGGAACTGAAGATGGAAAAATTAGGAAAAAGGCACAGGGAAGGAAAAGCAATGATTAAAGGGAGTGTGATCAACAGCTCTTACTGTGGGCAGCTGAGCTTCATCTCACTGAGGAAACTCTGGGAGCCAGTGTCTATATACATTTTAAAAAATTCACTACCAACTCTTATTGGCCATTGGTAGAAAGCTGATGGTAAGTTATTAATTTCCAGGCACTCTTTTTTACCATAGAGTAGGCAAAGTGCCTTAGAATCCAGATAAAACTTTCAGGAAGAGAAATGCAGGAGCTGGTAGCTGGGAGTCAAGCTTTTCTGCACTGAAGTGGAGAGGATAGAGGGATACGAGTGGGTAACTGAGTGTCTAAGCAATTTTGCCTTTAGAGGACAAGAGACACGTAGAAGCCACCACTTACTGAATGCTTAGATTCACTTACTGATCACACCCACTATACAAAGTGGGCACTATTATTGTTGTTATTTTGTAATTAACCAAAAGTACTGAGAGGTAACATAATTGTTCACATGCAAATAGCTGATAAATGCTAAAGCCAGGAATTGAATCCAGGGCATCTGACTCTAAAAATCATTATTTTTCCCCATCTATGTAGGTTCCTTAATCAATTCTCATTTCTCTAGCTCCATTCTTCATGGTTATGCTGGATATTTTTATCCAGAAAAAAAAAAAATCCAAGTTGCTTCTAACTGATTTCCATTGCCCCTTGGTTAGCATTTTGTAGGTAGGGTTGTTGATAATTAAAGCTGACACTTAGCACTCTCCTAAACTCTTTAAAGGGTTTATCTTAACAAATCTATGAGGCATTTACTATTATATTCCCAACTTATTGATGAGGGAACAGAAACACAAGTGGCAATAATTTGTTAGAGGCCATATAGTCAGTGAATGGGAAAACCCAAGGTTCATTCTGACTTCAGTGCCCTTGCTTAATCACTATGTTCTGCTGTCTTCCTAGTCAGCAAATTTACAAGAACAAAGTTTTGGGTAGATGTTAGCACTCGGCAATTCTAGGAACTACCTTTAAAAGGAGACAAAGTCAGCGAGCATAGCCAATCCAGGGAAATGGCATCTCCACTCAGTTTTGATTCAGAAAGTATGAATAGAACAATTTAATGATAAGCCTCTGGGTGAACATGCATATTTTTGAGCTCTTGTTTTAAGTCATCAATAGACAGGCTGACACTGAACTTAGATATTCCTGTAAATTCCCAGCTGGGACAAAGCTCCCTTAGCCTTGGGAGTAAATTTTGATTCTAGACAGAGGATTTTTGTTTCCAAGGACTAAAAGGGAGAGATGTATCAGTAATTGACATCTTTGTGTGCTTGTTTCTTTCTCATTTCAGTGGTATTTGTTTATTACAGAAAATACTGAAATGATGAGAATAAAAACAACAGGAAAAATGGAAATTGTCTTTAATCACATCATTTTTTTTCTTTATTTAAAACCACTATATAAGGTAAAGAACGAGAGCAGTCTCTGACCCCTATCCCAGTCTGGCAACTGGGTGCTCTGGCAACATTCTGGTGCTCGAAAGTCTTTCTTTTCCCTCTGTGAGTATAAAAAATATACCTGTAGACTAAATACATGCATACACACCACTGACAGCTTTTTATTTTAATTAAAACATGATCATGCTTTTATTTTTTTTCACTTAACCACACCTCCTAGGATTCCCTGATAGTTTTTACAGATGCACCTCATTTTCTTTTGAGGTGCCCCCCCCAACAATCTTCCTTAAGGAGAATATTCTTCTCCTTTTTTATGATTACAAGAAGAAAAAAAAAAAAGACTTGTGAGCACAAGAATGTCACCAGTGGTTAGGGTTACTACTGAGGCAGGATAGAGCTCAGAGACTGTTTTCGTTCTTTAGCTTAGATACTGGTTTTAAGAAAAGAAACAAACAAACAAACAGAATGTGATTAACTTTATTAACCCACTCCAGTATTCTTGCCTGGAAAATTCCGTGGACAGAGAAACCTGGTGGGGTACAGTCCATAGGGTCACAAGGGTCCGACTTGGAGTGACTAAACCACCACCCCCACCAATACAATATTCCAGTTTATAGGTTATGATTTGTCTAAGCAATCTCTTATTGTTGGACATTTGGCTTACTTCAAAATATTAGTTAATACAAAAAGTGCTATAGAAATCATGTTGGTATACTTTTCTACATTGCCCAATTCATCTTTTTAGTGCATTTAGCGGGGAAGGCAATGGCACCCCACCCCAGTACTCTTGCCTGGAAAATCCAATGGACGGAGTAGCCTGGTGGGCTGCAGTCCATGGGGTCGCTAAGAGTCGGACAGACTGAGCGACTTCACTTTCACTTTTCTCTTCCATGCATTGGAGAAGGAAATGGCAACCCACGCCAGTATTCTTGCCTGGAGAATCCCAGGGATGGGGTAGCCTGGTGGGCTGCCGTCTATGGGGTCGCACAGAGTCGGACACGACTGAAGTGACTTAGCAGCAGCAGCAGCAGCAGCAGTGCATTTAGCACTTGCCTGAAGGTGTCAGGTGGTTGGAATTCCCTCCAACCCCCAACCACCCAGATAAAACGTAACTGAATATTTACTTTTCAGAGTCCCAGACCCCCTTCCACAAATAATTCCTGCTTCTGATTCTAGTTGAGATACCCACAACTAATAGTAGCAATAATTTAAACTATAAATTCCCAAAGGCAATATTGTGTGTCTGCATTCCCATTCTGATACCAGGGGGCATCTTCCCTCCCCACTCCTCCATCGTTTCTCCCCGCCCCCTCAACCTTGTCATAGGTCCAGCCTTTAACCTGGGCTTGTCTTCTGGGTCAGCCCTGGGCCCTTTGGGGATTCACAGAGACCAAAACCTTAGAAGATGCTGCTCAGTTGGATTGAAATATGCCTCTTGGGCTTTCTGCCACACACTCACCAACCACACACACATACAAAGCAAGCTCTGGCTCCTAAACAAAGAAAGCATCTGTGGAAAGCTTCCTCAGTCTTGGATGGAGAAGAAGACTTTCCTCCTTGAGCTCTGCCTCTACACTTAGAATGGAAGGCAGCAGAGAAGGCCAGTCTGAAGAAGAAGGAGCTCAAATCCCCTCCCTGCCTCCCTACAAAAGGCAAGGACCTCCAGACACCAACCCACAGCCGGGCCCTGGTAACCCGACCTTCCTCTCAGCTCTTTCTACAGGACCTGGGGATGGTGAGATCTGGAAAGAGAGCAGGGAGGGAATGTGGAGACCACCCAGTGATTGGTGAAATGGGAACACTGAGATGCAAGACTAATACGGAGAGAATTCCACATCTAGCCACCCCTCCCCCAAAAGAGCCACGTTTCCAGGGGCTAGAGACTGGAAGTGGAGGGTGAAATGGGGAGATTGAACTTACCGTCCTGGGAAATCTCAGCTCCACTGTGCAGAGACGCTTCTAACACATCTCTCTCCCTTCCCTACCCCGGAAGCCCCTGGAGGGTTTGGGCTGTCTTTGACAAACCAGCCGCCCTCCTTTGCGTCCGCCCTGACGTCTCCTGGGTCCCGTGGCTGCCTTCTCCTCCTCTGTCATCTCCCTGGGTGCTGCCTCGGGTGCGGAAGGGGAACTCCCAACGCCGCAGACTTGGGTACTCGGGGCTGGGGGGAGGGGTGCCTTTCTTGGCCCTCTGGCTCGGACCTTTCATAGGGCTCATAGCTCAAGGCCTGACTCCAGGCTCCCAGAAGTCGCGGGGGCGGGTGGGGAGGGAGCAGAGCAAGAGGAAGTTGATTCCGACAGCCACACTCCCAGTCCTCCCGGGTGGAACTGGAGACTGCCCAGGGCTGGGAGGACAGAAGGACCTAGGGATGGCAGCTATCCATGGTCCTGGCCGACATCAACGCGTGGATGTTTAAGGCCAACAGCAGCCCGCCCATATTACAGTAAAACGGGTAAAGCAGTAAAACGGAGCTATGGTACTGGAATTGGCTTCAATTAACTCACTTACAGGCGGGCTAATTAAAGTCTGAGTGCTGCGTTTCCTCACCTTCCCAACCATGTGTCAATTGTCAAGGTGAATCTGAAAGTCTTTCCACTTCCTGCTAGTACTATCTCCCCTTGTGAATTAAAAAGATGTTGATGCCTCCCACCCTCTTAGCCTGCCTCCTCCGATTCCTCCTCCAGCACCATTCCCAGTTCAGGCAGAAAAGCCACATGGCCCTTTCCTGCTTTACTCACAATCCCCAAGCCCCTGAAACTGGTCCTGAAAGTTTCAGGGTGGAAGGAATTTGGGATTGGCTTAAAATTCACTGCCCTTGCCTGTAAGTTCAGGGGATGAAGCTTTACTATTGTAAAATTAAAACTGGATCTTTGGGTCAGTGAGGTTTGAACCCCTTAAAATGACATATATACACTACTAAGTATAAAATAGATAGCCAGTGGGAAGCTGCTATGTAGCAATGAGAGCTCAGTTGGATGCTCTGTGATGACCTAGAGGGGTGGGAGGGGAGGCTCAAGAGGGAGGGGATATATGTATACATACAGCTGATTCGTGTTGTTATACTGCAGAAACTAATGCAAAGCAATTGTAAAGCAATTATACTCCAATTAAAAAAGTAAAAGTGGAGCCTGTGTTTTGGTTCCATCTGAACAGAGTCTGAGCTAGGACTGAAGCATGGAAAGTGATATCTTTCAGTTCACTGAGCTCCTGAAAGGGAAGAGAAAAGGAGGTCAGGAAATGGGATGGTACAGAGGTGGAAACATACCAGCTAAACCAACATTCCAGTGGAGGGCCCACGGAGGCAGGCACTGCTGAACTGCCCTCCTAGTAATCATTTTAATGAGCTTGGTCCAGGGCTGAGCAGGAAGTAGACAGCCAAAGAAATATTTGTTGAATTAAACCCAGAAAGTGCAATAAATTTTCTGTTTTTAAGCTTTGTGTACTGGTATACTGGTTGGATCTCTCTCCCCTCTATCAAAGTATATAGCTGATGACAAATTTTGGAGGCATTTATTCTATAATGCTTTTATAAGGATACCTTCTTATAACATCCACATATTCTGCAAGAATGGTTATTTCCATCTGATCTTCTACATTGGCTGTTCCTTGGGTTGACTTTGGAGCAAAATGTTCAGAGGGGGAAATGGCTTGTTCGTAGTACCAGCTACTTTTATTTTATTTTTTTAATGATCTCTAATTACTGCCTCTGGAAAGATAAAAAGCCTGCCCAAGGTGACATTAAAACTGGGCAGCAGAGTTAAGCTAAGTTCTCTTGTGTTGGTTCCTCAGTAAAACAACATATCTAGAGAATGAAGATTTCAATTCAATTTTGTTTATGTTAACGATTTTGTAGAATGAGCACAACATGATGTTCCTAGCAGAAGGAAGTGTCATTAGTAGAAGAGTGAATGCTGGCTTTTGGAGGTTATGGTTTTAAACAGTGCTGGTAATGCCAGAGCTCCAGAAGGAAAAAGAAAACAGGCAATGATGTGGGAATTGCAGAAATGGGATTAAAGGAGTGAAAGTCTATTGCTTTGAATTTCAAATGGGAAACTTCCATTTTGATCTCCAAAGTTATCTTTTACAAGACAGAGCTTTAGCTTTGAGTTGATGTATATTTCATTATTTTATAGCTCACAACTTTTATGTATATGTGTACATAGATTTGGACTGTGTTGAAAGGTTTGTATTCTGATTTAGTCAAACTCCTTTCTCAAGTGTAAACCAAATAGTCTTCATGTAGGGCCCTTCCACAATTATCCATCTCTTTGGAAAAAATGGGTCAATTGGGATCTTGTTATTTGACCAAACAACCACAATAATAAAAATAACCAAATTTCATGGGAGTTCATTTGTGCTTTATGTCAGCATAATAATCTGGGGGAAATTGAGGGCAAACAGAGAAAGGGGTGGAAGAGGATGAGATGATTAGCTAGCATCATTGACTCAATGGATGTGAATCTGAGCAAACTCCAGGAGATAGTGAAGGAGACGGGAGCCTGGAGTTCTGCAGTCCATGGAGTCACAAAGAGTCGACTTAGAGACTGAACAATAGCAATAAATAAACATTTAAAATTGTTAGAATGTTACTAAAAATGATTGAGAGGTGCTTATACACACATAATATGTTATTTGATTTATGGCAATCTTATAAGGTGAGCATACCTCTTCCCCATTTTACAGAGGAGGGAACTGTAACTCAGGGAGATGGAGAGTCTGTCAAAGTAGGTTCAATCTGATGGGAAAACTGGCATTTGAATCGGGGTCACCAGAGCAGTGCTACTGAAAGATGCTGTGTCTTCTGATCTCAGATGTGGGTGTGTACCGTTAACCAAAAATGATACCTAACTTTCACCTGAATAAAGCGTTGTCACCAGGGGGACCATGACCCACCATCCTGCCTTGCTTTCACCCCGTCAAAATTTATTCAGCCTACAGTGAGCAAGACAGTTTGCCGCTTCAGCTGTGTACTTACTCCTCAACTTTTCCCCCTTCTGCTTACTTTTGCTCAGTGAAGTGATAGCCTTCAGGTTTTCCATCCTCTTCAGGCCAGTGATTACCCATGCTGGGATTGAGTGCTGTCCGCGGTGCTGAAACACTCCGCTTCGGGAGGCTTGGATAAGCAGGGCCCTTTCCCTTCACTTACATTACACCTTTTCCCCAGGTGGCGCTAGTGGTAAAGAACCTGCCTGCCAATGCGGAAGACATAAGAGACTCGAGCTTAATCCCTGGGTCAGGAAGATCCCCTGGAGGCGGAAATGGCAACCCGCTCCAGCATTCTTGCCTGGAAAATTCCAAGGACAGAGGAGCCTGGTGGGCTGCAGTCCATAGGATTGCAAAGTCAGAGACAACTGAGTGACTTAGCATGCATTCCTCCACCCCAGCCTCAGGCACACTTTCTCTTATCTGGCACTTCATGTTCATAAAACCACTGTTCTGTAATCTGCTGTTTTGTTATCCCAGACTTCCTTGTGCACTGGGGAATTATTTTCTCCCCCAAATGACACTCTTACAGGAGCCTCTTGTCTCCCTCTTTTTCCCAAGGACATTCTGAGGATGGGAAGTTTGGGAAAGGTTCAGCTTCCTCATTTCTCATTTGGAAATTTGATTTTTTGTTAGGCCAAAGAAATGGAATTTAGCAGGCTCCACGGCTTTAGTGCTGGTGGATGGGAGGAATATTTGGATGTTAGAGACAATTGAAAGCCTTACTAGGCCAACAGTTACCCTTTGCAAGTACTGCTGTTGTTCCAAGCTGATTCTCTCCTTCTGGGTGGTGTCAATAGCTGGAGGCTCTCAAAGAAATGCCTTAAAACATGCTCCCCCTCCCCCCAAATGTGTCTTATGTGCCTGAGTTAAGAGACCTTAACTCAGCCCCCAACTCATCTTTTGTAAAGTCTCTTAAGAGGTCAAAGGAATGGTGTGTGTGTGTGTATGATAGGATGAGATTCTTTTCAAACAAACCCAAGGGCCACATTTTTGAAAAGAAAGCCATAAGGGAAAAACTGAAAACAAAGGAATGTACATTCCTTATCGTTTCTTTCTAAGTCTAAACTCCACTCTCCCCTGACAACTCACAAGGAACAAAGACAGTAAACCTTTTGCCAACACTCTCTCCATTTGAAAGGTGATTGCAGAAAAAGACAGGATGCAGCTGACATTTTTTAGAAACCTGTAGGAATAAAGAAGCCTCAGAGAAGACTTGCTTACTTCTTCTTTAATAGATAGTCTTTAATTTGCTTCTGGGAAGAATAAACTATAGACATCCAAAGCATGTACTAATTTTAGTAACCTCAATGAAAGAAACCGACTCTGGGGCATCACCTCCCTCCTAAGAATGATCTGAGAAAAAATACACACTGCAGTTCACGTGAATCACCATTCACGTTTTACCCATTTAGACAGACATGAAAACAAGCAGGTATTACTCTTCTTGCAGTATCATTTCCTTTTGGGTCCATGTCTCAGTGAGGTACATTTTGTCTCTTTATTTTTCATAGGTGTTCTATTATTCAGAGATTGTTGTCACAAAGAAACAGTGTGCAAGAGACATACAAAACAAGTATTGTTAAAGAGGAACCCTGAACAATGATAAATAATGTTATAGAGGAGCTGTATAGACCCTGGAGAGCTAGAATCAATTTTCTCTACAATTGCTTCTCATTCTGAACTTATTCTTTTAAAAATAATTGTGCTTACTACAGGTGAAAAGGTAAACTGTGCCTTGAAGCTAGCAAAGTTAAGAGTATAAATGAGATAAAAATTCAAGGCACAGAAAAGACTAGTTTCATTTCTAACATGTATCAAATCTACTATGGCTTATAGTTTTTGAAACTGAATGGAAAGCTATTAAAAGGCAGTGATCATGTGTGTGTGTGTGTGTGTGTGTGTGTGTGTGCAGACTCCACTGAGAAGCGAAAGCTTTGATCACATTTTTTCCTTCTTATTTTGAAAAGTCCATATTTTACTAAGCTTTCTTATGTTGTCTCCTGTGATTTTTTGCAATCTTTAGACAAGTCATTTATTGCTTTCTGACCATTTCAGCCCCACTGTGGATAACTCTGAAGTTTCATCAATGCATTTTTGTCCCCTTTATTAATTGACATTTATTAAGCACTTCCAAGGTCTTCCCTGGTGGCGCAAACAGTAAAGGATCCATCTGCTAAGCAGGAGACGCAGGTTCAGTCGTTGGGTGGGGAAGATCCCTTGGAGAACAAAATGGCAAACCACTCTGGTATTCTTGCCTGGGAAATCTCACGGACAAAGGAGCCTGGCAGGCTACTGTCCAGGGGGTTGCAAAAGAGCTGGATGTGATTTAGCAACTAAGTAACAACAAGCAATTCTAAATGTCAGTTGTTGAAGCAGTGTAAGATACAAACTACCTAGCCATAACCTACCTTAAACAGGAGATAATATTTTTCTTTTAAAAAGTCATAGCTTAGAATAATATTTTTCAATAGATTTTAAAAGGGGAAATCACAAGTTTAGTTGTTCTCAAATTTTTCTTGCAAAATAGTTTATTTATGAGAGACAATCTCACTACACTCCTTGTGATTAAACTCAGAAAAAGTTTTAAAGATTAAAGAGTATTGAGCATCTACCATGTATAACATGCCAAGGCTTTCCAGTGGTGAAAAAGATAATAAAGGTTCTTGACTTCATGAAGATTATATTTTAGTGGTAGATTCTCTGAAGCACAACTAAATGATATAACTTAGAAATTTAGAATTAAAATTTAGTTTCCTCCTTTCAGAAACTTACTGAACACTAATACTACAGTTTTAATATTCTTCCATATACTTCTTTTGTTTGGACATAGCAAGATTAGCTGTCAGTAAAACATTACTATTGTTTCCTTAAAAACTGTTTACTGTGTATTGAACAAATAATAATACTAACACATGGAAATATACTGAATCCAATTGCTGTACCTTTTATAGCCAGATGAAAAAAGCTAAAAGTACTGAGTAACACATGAAAATTTCAGAAACTAGCTTCCATCCATTACATAATTTCTTCCTGCCTAAGCTTTCACTTAGAACACACTAAATTATCTTCTGACTAAAAATCATAAAATATTCAGTATAAAATACTTTATAATATTTCAGTACCAAAATCAAGAAATGTTCTAACTTACATTTAATGTGAAGTAAAGAAACAGTTTGGAGAAGGAAAAGGCAACCCACTCCAGTATTCTTGCCTGGAAAATCCCATGAACAGAGGAACCTGGTGGGCTGCAGTCCTTGGGGTTGCAAAGAGTTGGACACAACTTAGCAACTCAGCAGAACAAAAATATAGTTATCAAATAGTTCCTTTGCAGGGTATTTGAATCCTAGATGAACACCAGAGAAAAATCCACTTCCAGTTTTAGAATCAGAGCTTGTCAATGAGTTCTTCAAAGGCATAAGGAAATAGAGAAAAGAAAATCCCCCTTTCAAAGCAAGGAAAACTCAGACACATTCAGACCACATTGTTCTTTCCACCCATCTGGCATACTTGGGCGGGTATTATTACACCCTTTAGTAGATTAGTGACAGCTGTTTAAACATACGTGTTAGCGCTTGAATTATATTTCAAGGCTGGAAGGGATCTTGATTCATCCAGTTTAACTCCTCATTGTCACAGTAAAACCAAGGTCCAAAGAGGAGAAGTGACTTATGCAAGATGACATCATTAACAAGTGGCAGAACTGACCACCAGAAATCAGGGCTTCTCACGCTTGAGGTACCCTGTAGATTTGCTGGGCATAAGAGAATAAACTGGCGTGCTTAAAAACACAGGTCTCTGTGTCCCACCCCAGATATTTTATTTGGGTAAAGATCCTAACGCTGGGGAAAAGTGAGGGAAGGAGAAGAAGGAGGGGCAGAGGATGAGATGGTTGAGTGGTATCACCGACTCTCAACGGACATGAGTTTGAGCAAACTCAGGGAGGCTGTGAAGGAGAGGGGAGCCTGGCATGCTTCAGTCCATGGGGTTGCAGAGTCGGATGTGACTGAACAACAACAAGGCTCAGATCGTGCCTTGGATTTACTGTTGATGATGATACAACTGGTCTGAGAATCACACTTGCAGCAGTATTACAAAAATCATTGATGATTTAACTATTTCCATGATAAAATGATAAAGTGGTGTGAGAATTTCAAAGCAAAGCTTTTAAGACACTGCTTTTTTCCCCACCATTTCTTATATTTGTATAGTCACACAAAATGCACAACCAACGAAAGTCAAAATCTGTCAACTGCCCAGACTTGACTTAGATTATCACAATGATCCCCTGCAATGGGTGGGAAATCTGAAACTCTGATCATTCTTTCATGTTACAAGTTTATCCAGCTAATATATTTCTAAGGCAATGAGAGGATTATTTCATTCTAAGAACCTACAAAATTGAGAAACCGCTAAGGTTTTTCTTAATATATTTAAAATTCTCACATTTGTTGAAGATTTGCTGTTTAATAATGTATTCATTCAATGAATATTTACTGAAAATCTACCAGCTGGGATTTTAATTAACATCTATTGCATCTTAAAGGGGCTTCTCGTGTGGTGCTAGTGGTAAAGAACCCACCTGCCAATGGAGGAAACTTAAGAGACTTGGATTCTATCCTTGGGTTAGGAAGATCCCCTGGAGGAAGAAATGGCAACCCATTCCAGTATTCTTGCCTGAAGAAACCCATGAACAGAGGAACCTGGTGGGCTACAGTCCATGGGGTTGCAAAAAGTCAGACATGACTGAAGTGACTTAGCTTGTATGCACTGCTTCTTAAATGTCTTCAAAATGTCTCCCAAAACACTCGACAATTGATTGGAAAATGATACTGCAAGTTGAATCAGATGGAAAGTTCTACCACCTTCCATACCAGTGTTTCTGATGATAATAAAACATACAGAAATATTTTGATATTACGTTATGAACTTTAATATTTGTATTGATTTTAATAGGCTTCTGAATTAAAGACAATACACATAGGCAAAATAACAAAGCAGTAAGTAAAATCATAGTTCCTTGAAACAGAAAATGACTTTTATAGGTTAAAATTTATATTAAATCCAGAAATTCAATTCTGATAGGCTTGTGTTTCACAGTGAGGGATATATATCTCTTTAGGAATTCTCTACAGCAAATAATGAAAGTATTTAGGAAGGTTGAATAAAACAGGTCCCAAATTTTCATTAACTTTGATGAAATGTGACAGGTTATTGATTTTTAATTCAATTCAGAGTATGAGATTATCATCTCTAAATCATAGATGACCCCAAAAGATCTACCATTATGCTTTGGGGTATTATTAATATGCTATCATTTCATATGATTTTATTTGTTGACCAGCCATCTTGCTCTCGAAAGGATTTAAGTCTGTCATTTTGAATTAAGGCTTGTTTTTTACACTTTTAAAGACGAAATAAAAGAAGTAGGTGGGTTTCCATTGAGAGATTCTCAGTTTAGGTTCTGTCCTTGACTTCACTTTAATTTCTGGAGGGCACTGCAAAGGATTTCAACTTCACCTACAAAGAAAAACAAAGGAGTCACTCATACTGTGAACAAACACCCTTCAAGTGTCTGCAGTGTGTAAAACGCTAGGGAATCAGTGGGGTGTGTGGATACACTAGGTACTACCCCTAACTTCAAGGAGCTGACAGCTTAGTTAGGGTGATAAAATCTGAGCCATTATAGATGATTCCAAGTTGTAGGAAGTGCTAAAGAGCTATTAATGTAATTAAGCTTCCTCTTTCCATAGTCTATTTCTCAGGGAAGGAGTTAATAGTTTTCTCCCCAGGGAAATCACTAGCTTTTCTATTTCCTTTTCACATGACCATCCACAGATGCTTGCAAGGGGCTAAGCCACAGAACCTAAAAGTAGGGTTCACATAGCCCCCTATCCCCACTCCATGTCAGAATTCACTGGGGCTTCATTACAAATACAAATCCCTGACTCATATCACATATTCAGGGAATTTAGTCTGGGAGTAAAACTCAGGACTATCCATTTCTAACTAGCTCTCCAAGTGATTTTGAGACACACGAGGTTTGAGAACGCACGGTCTAAGCAGATGACTCAGCCTAGACTGCCAGACCACCAGACTAAGTAAGGTATGATGGACTCACTTTCATTCATGCAGGTTCTCACATGCCATGGGGCCACAAGGACACAGACTCTTCATGGAAGTGGAAGGGGACTTGGAGACAGGCCAGCCTTATTCCTGCCTAGGTCCTGATAACACTATAGAGATGGTGGGGCCTTATATCAGGTCACAAAACTCTAAGGACCCTCTAGTTCCTAAATCTGTCATTCAGTGATTTTTAGAAACCTCTTATAAATAATAGACTTTGAAATTATTTTCGCTTTCTCAGGGGAAATGAAAAAGAGAGAGAAAAAACAGCTATGGCCTAACCCTTCTCTCTCACACCTCAGCCTCCAGAGCCCTTGGCTGGCCTCTTCGGTGAACATATTCCAGCTGAGTGTTCAAGATGGCATCTACGGGAGGGAATCAGCTTTGGACTTTATCAAAATGGCTCATCATGGGAGGGAGGCCATACCTGATGGGAAAGAGTATAATGGGCTAGTGCTACATATTAGCAGTGGTCTCAGGCAACATCACAGGGGCAGAGAGGGATACGCCAACTCCACCAGCCCTCCTGGCCTTTGTTAGCACATTTTTACAGATAGAATCTCCTCACCTCTCGGACTAGAACTTCTCCCTTTAAGCTTGATCCTTTGGTGGTTTTGTTCATTCATTCAATAGCTCTTGAGTACCTAATATGATTTTTAGGAATATGGAAAGCTGCTGGGGATTTGACAGCAAACCTGACATGGCCCTCTGCTCAAGTCTAGTTGGGGAGACAGACAAGCAAACAATTATAAAATAAAATAAAAAACCTATAAGTGCTCTGAGAGAAGGATCTACGGGAAGGCCAAAACCTAGGAGGGACACCCAAACCAGGCTTACCCTAAGAAGAGACATGTATGAATGATTAAAAGATGGACTGGGATGGGGTCCCTAAATGGGAGTGGTAAAGAGAGTATTTTAAACAAAAAGGCCAGGGGAAAGCATGGGAACTAAGAGCTGGTCAATGTTCCTTGAGGGGAATTTGAAGGTTAGAAAGAATCGGGAGATGAACACAATAGCACAATGACTTTTTAAGAACAACTATTATAATATTCTTATTGTCCAGAAAAAATAAAAGGTCAATGGATGAACTACTCTGTGGTTGATAAAGTAGATAAAATCTATCCTTAGGAGCTGGTATTCCAGGCAAAGTAAGGTCCAGTGAACACTTAGAGGGAAAGGGGTGAAAATGCAAAGGAGAAAGAGGAACGTGGCAGTAACAAGCCGGGGTGGAAAGGCAGTGGGTCATAGGAGGTGGCGTGGGGTACAGGAAGGTCAAAGCAGAAAGGACATTCAAGGCAATTCTGGCTTTTTATTGGTAAGTTTTTCTCTCTCAAAAAGTCAGTGGCTTCCCTGGAAATGCTTTTCTTAAATATTTAATACATTTCTTACTGTTCCTCTGATGAAGGTAAGAAAACACAATCCCCTATGAGAGAATGGCCTCGAAGGGTATATGTTACTTACTACTGATGGAGTCAGCCAAAATCTTAAGTTGCTGGGTGTTGTCCAAGACCTCAATCCGTTGAGTGTATGGGTCATAATGAACTGAGAAGGGCCGTGGGATTGTGGCAGCAAAGTTCCTGAAACCAAAATCATAGGTCTGAGTGAAGGCTACCATTTGGGGAAAAATAATTTTAAAAGATTTTTCAGTGGCATTCACTTGGTTATTAGTAGCATTGAAACCTCACCAGGGGCTTTAGTACTGGGCTGAGAAGTGAAATGGAGTTTTAGGTCCTCTTTGGGAAGCCTTTGTATGTGGTAGGTGTGTCTGTGTATATACAAACACACTTATGCACATGCCTCCAAAATGTCAGAAGTCGCTTACAATAAAAGCACAGTATACAATAAGGCCAAATTCTTATCATTAAATAAAATAAAAGGACTAAGTAAAATCTAGCCAAAGAATGTTATAGAAGAAAAAAGAGCTCTGAGATGCTTGACCATCAGTGCAAAGAAAGAAACATGGTTCCCAATGTTGAAGACAACACTATGAATGAAACTCAGCATGGGTTGAGGGCCTCCTATGTTTGAGAACCATAGCAAGTTTCAACTGTTTTATACTCTTAACAACTATTATCACTAAATTAGTCTTCATAAAAACCTCAAGAGGAAGGTACCATTTTACTATTCCCATTTTACGATGAGGAAACTGAGGCTTGAGGAAGCTAAATAACTACTAAGGCCATGCTGGCAATAATATAAAGAAGGGAAAGGACACAGGTAGTCTGAGTCTGGCCTGGACCCCTCACTTCCCTGCCTCCCTGGTGCATCACTACTGGGCCTGGGAGGAATTTTTTATTAGTGACTGCAGATGCATGAAGAATAAATGGTTAAGTATCCTTCCCCATCTCTTCTTTGGAAAAAGCTTTCTCAGTCCAGCTGGTGACATGAACCAAGGAGTAGACGCCTGTGGCTCTGCCTGCTCTTCCCCTCTTCCCTCTTATTCCCGGGTGCACCTTGTTTTTTCTTTGGGGAATTAACCTCCCCCACTGGAGGTATATGAGTTGGGCCGTCAATCTGAGGCCCACTCAGCCCTCCTCAGGTCAAGCAGCAGGTGTGTGAACAAACTCAGCTCCGTCTCTGCTAGAACTTGAATACTGAAATTGAAAATGGTTGGCATTGGTTTCGTTTAGTTGGGATGCTCTGAGGATATCCCAGAGATGCTCAGATCCCTTCCTTTTTTGAACTGTGTTCTTTAGAATTCTCTTTCATTCTGTGAGCCAGCTCTCAGCAGATGAGAGCTTTTGTGTCTTCTCTGGGCTCTAAACACGAGCAGTGAGTGAGTGCGTACTCCATCATGTCTGACTCTCTGCCACCCCATGGACTATACAGTCCACCAGGCTCCTCTGTCCATGGGATTTTCCAGGCAAGAATACTGGAGTGGGTTGCCACTTCCTCCTCCAGGGGATCTTCCTGACCCAGGGAATGGACCCGTGTCTCCTGCATTGCAGGCAGGTTCTTTACCACCGAGTCACCAGGGGCAGAGGGCACTAGCAGAGCTGGTGGGATTTCAAAGAGAGGCCCATGTCCTGGCAAGGTCTTCCCTGTTGGCCTGGGGCTGATCACTTCCTGAAGGGCCTGTCCATATGGGAATCTCAGTGCGACTCGGCAGTTAAGAGTACTGGCTCTGAGACCCACTGCCTGAGTCCAAACCCTGGGCCAGCCACTTACTAGCTGTATGACTGAGTGAGTTACTTACCCCTTCAATGTTTCTGTACCCCTATCCGCAATTTGTGGTCTTATTTAATGACTAAATGAGTTAATATCTGAAAAGCACTGAGAACGGTGTTTGGAAATAGCTTCCAGGCATCTTGAAAAGTGAAAGTGTTAGTCGCTCACATGTGTCCAACTCTTTGTGACACCAGGGCATGTAGCCCACCAGGCTCCTTGGTCCATGGGACTCTCCTGGCAAGAATACTGGAGTGGGTAGCCATTCCCTTCTCCAGGGGAATCTTCCCAACCTCAGGGGTCGAACCCATGTCTCGTTCATTGCAGGTGGATTCTTTATTGTCTGAGCCACCTTACCTGTAACTATAATTACCTTGGTGGAATAATGCATGCACTCATGAAAATCCATAACCCTAAAGGAGCCCCAGGAATAGCAGAGTGGAACCTTTAGGGCTACAGGAAGACTAGGTTCCCAGTAAGGGTGAAAATTTAGGAGAAAAATGGGAAGGAATGGCAGGAAGGACCTAAGGGCCCTGGAGAAAAGAGTAAAGGGAGCCATTTGGGGTCAAAGAAAGTACATTTGTGGGCTACCATTTTACTGTTGGTTACCTAAGCCTGGTGCATTCAAAGCTGACATGCCCAGCTTCATGGGATCCCAGAAGCCTGTAAGACTCACATTTATCATGCATCACTGCTAAGATATAACAAAAGAAGTGGTGAAAATGGTATCATGGTTGCCCTGTCTAAGTAGACCCTCTGCCCAGCCTATGTCCCACTGGGAGCAGTGTGGCTCTAGCAGGCTGATGGCAGGGCAATCTTCTTGGAGGGCTGAGAGTCTCAGAGTCCACTCCACCAGTCTGGTGCTGAATTGCCTCTGAGATTGGCACATTTGCCAGTTACTCACTGATTCAGAGGATGAGATGGTTGGATGGCATCACAACCCAATAGACATGAGTTTGAGCAAACTCCAGGAGACAGTGAAGGACAAGCAAGTCTGGTGTGCTGCAGTCTGTGGGGTCGCAGAGCCTGACATGACTTAGCAACTGAACAATAGCAATACTGAGTGCTTGCTGTGTGTCTGGCACAGTTCTTGAAGTGGAGGGAAAGAACAGAAAGGACAAAACTCCCTATCCTCATGGACCTTAAATCATACAAGATTTTAGACATTAATAAGTGCTAAGGAGAAAAGTAAATCACAGAGCAGGTAAGGAGTACTGGGGGGACAGGGCTGGGTAGTGATTTTAAGTAAGTTGGTTAGAGAAAGACACACAAGAAAGGTTAAACATGGGTGAAGGCTGAAGAGAGGAGAGGGGTGAGTTATGCAAGTCTGTGGGAGGTTAAAGTGACAAGGGACTTCCTTGGGTGACAAGACACCTAGGGCTGTTTGATGGGGGTACCTCTGTGGCCGCTCTGAACATAGGAGAGTTCAGGGGTGGACCTGGTGGCCGCACTGAGCAAGGATAGGGTGGTAGGCCTGTCTGCAGGGGTCATCATGTTTGGCTAGCAAGCTATGAAATGGGGTCCTGCAAAGGAAGGCACTTCTCTCAACAGGGAGTGAAAGGGATCGGGTGGGGAGAGAATGCTGTCTGATGCACGCCGCTGCTATAGGCACTGGAGCCCATTCTCCTGCCCAGCCTCCCACAGACCAGCGGCACCAGGTCGAGTCAGGAGGTCCCAAGGTGCTGCTGGCCCAGCAGGGTTACCATCTCACCTCACTTTCTCCTTGGCATCATTAAAACTCTCAGCCACATAATACAGAGGCTGGAACTCTGTGATCGTATACTCCTGGACAGCGGTCTTCTCCAGTTCGAGAGGAAGGAGCTTCGGCTGGCCTGATAGGCAATACTGTGGGTCCCAGATGGAAAGTCGTCATGGTTAAGTCAGGGCTGCTGGTCCATGCCACAACCCCTAGGCTATTTGTGCACCCCCTCCCACCTTATCCTGATTCCTTCCATACCCTAGTCCCAATGCAGGTGAACCAAATTATTCTGCACATACTAGACAGCAATCAGGATCAAAAGGAATATTTTACCCCAACCACTTTCAGGTAAGGTGATCAACAGATGGTGTGGGAGCAGCCACATTTTCTGGCATGTGTTTGCCTATGTCCCAATGCACAGTTCAACCCTAGATTCAGGAGGCCCCTCTGGTCTGGAAACCTGTGTATCTGCAGTTCAATTTCAATCTCTAAAACCCACAGTCATGACCAAATCATAGCTGCTAAAAGGTCAATCAATCACTTGGGGAGAAACTCTGAGGTTCAGTTTCAAAGTGGATTTAAGAGGGTTTCAACAGCACAAAGAGAAAATGAATGGTCTGCTGTAGCTACCACTCTCAAATCCATCCATGGTTTCTGTTCGGTTCATACCTGTAATTCACCAAAGGATGACAGGAGCCCAGCACCATATGCCTTTATGGAGTCTCCTTGCTTGCAGAGCCCAAACTCCACAGTAAACCAGTAAATCTGAAATGGAAAGTCAAGTTGAAAGTGTACACAAGGAAGCAGCAGGTGATCCAGGGCCAGAGACAAGGTGCCCAGGTGGGAGTTTGTGCAGGTCTGTTCTTTGAATCAGCCTGACCTGGGGTCATGGTTTTGTATGCTGTCTTATCCTATCCAGTTACCTGTTGAATTAAGACGGCTGAATGCAAGATGCTGAAGCTGAAACTCCAATACTTTGGCCACCTGATATGAAGAACTGACTCCTTGGAAAAGACCCTGATGCTGGGAAAGATTGAAGGCAGGAGGAGAAGGGGATGACAGAGGATGAGATGGCTGGATGGCACCACTGACTCGATGGACATGAGTTTGAGCAGCCTCCAGGAGTTGGTGATGTCAGTGAAACTGTGTGCTGCAGTCCATGGGGTCGCAAAGAGTCAGAAATGACTGAGTGATTGAACTGAACTGAATTGAATGCAAGATATGATGGGAAGTTGTGGGAGAGTATTAAGGAAGCCCCCAAAGGATACCCCCAACAAGCCACTCTCTATGACAGGAACTCCTCCACCCCTCCCGCTTTCTTCTCTATGGCATCAGCTAGAGGGAGTTGCTCCCCCAAGTTGGCTGGAGTTACCAGACAATCCCATCAGGCTCAGTGGGAGGTAGGGAGTTGGGTCATGATAGAATCAGTGAGGGAGTATCCTGTCATCTTTGTGGCTGAACCACACCAGCTCCATTTTGTCAGCTCCATCTAAGCCTAAAGTCCTAACCCCATGCTTTTCTGCATGGTTGAACTTTAGTCTACTCACAAGGAATGCACCAGATAAGTTCCTCATCAACTTTTACCCTCCTTATCTGATATAAAAACTTTGTCTGACATATAAAAACTTTTGCTGAGGCAGATGGGTAATGCCTCACAAGAAATAATTGTCATGAGACCTTCCAGGGGGAGGAAAAAACCCCTAACTCCTGACAGTGTGAACCTGCTTCTCCCTTAGTAATCAGATTCTATCCTTAACTTTGGCCCCTTTAATTAATTAACTAATAAATTTTAATTTGGCTGCACTGGATCTTAGTAGTGTTGGCCCCTTTAACCCCTCATACCCTTTTCGTGGCATAGAGTGTGGTTGCCAAAGCCTCTGGCTACTATCTACCTGCCCTTTCCTGCGTATAAGTTACCCACAATAAACTTCATCACTGCATTTTATTGAGTTATCTGCTTCCTTATTTGGCCTCAAAGTTCTAAGGTTATTATTCAATATCCCCACCATCCAACAATCTGTGTTAAAACCCTGTCAGTCACTGCACTCAGCCTCCCAAATAACCAAGCCTTTTTCTTTCAGTAGCTCCCAGTGCAACATGTCCCAGATAGATGGCTTGGGAAATAAGGTCCTAGAACTGATTTCTGAGTCAGGAACATCTGCTGGAGAAGGGATAGGCTACCCACCCCAGGATTCTCAGGCTTCCCTTGTGGCTCAGCTGGCAAAGAATCCACCTGCAATGTGGGAGACCTAGGTTTGATCCCTGTTGGGAAGATCCCCTGGAGAAGAGAAAGGCTACCCACTCCTGTATTCTGGCCTGGAGAATTCTATGGACTGTATAGTCCATGGGATCGCAAAGAGTCAGACACGACTGAGCGACTTTCATTTTCTTTCCTACTGAATAGGGCAAAGAGAAGGTCAAGGCCCAGGGTTTCTCAGTTCAGTTCAGTTCAGTCACTCAGTCACTCTTTGCGACCTCATGAACCGCATCACGCCAGGCCTTCCTGTCCATCACCAACTCCCGGAGTTCACCCAAACTCATGTGCATTGAGTCAGTGATGCCATCCAGCCATCTCATCCTCTGTCGTCCCTTTCTTCTCCTGCCCCCAATCCCTCCCAGCATCAGGGTCTTTTCCATTGAGTCAACTCTT
>SJYX01013441.1:39412-63130 GCA_006410675.1 Oreotragus oreotragus
GAGCCCCCCAAAATAAAGTCTGACACTGTTTCTACTGTTTCCCCATCTATTTCCTATGAAGTGATGGGACCAGGTGCCATGATCTTAGTTTTCTGAATGTTGAGCTTTAAGCCAACTTTTTCACTCTCCGCCTTCACTTTCATCAAGGGGCTTTTTAGTTCCTCTTCACTTTCTGCCATAAGGTTGGTGTCGTCTCCATATTTGAGGTGATTGATATTTCTCCCGGCAATCTTGATTCCAGCTTGTGCTTCCTCCAGCCCAGGGTTTCTAGGTAAGTCTATTTATTGCACTAGAGAATGTGAAACCTGGGAAGGCTGTCAGAACTGAGTCAGTCTGAGCTCCTCAGATACAAATGAGACGTCTTTAGCCCAGAGAGGTCAAGTTACACACATACAGTGACACAGCATCTCAAGGGTAGAGCAAGGGGCCCAAGACTATTCCCAGATCAGTATATCAATAATAAGATTATTTTTGAGAAGCTAGGTTGGTGGTGAATACTTGTATCACAATTACAGCAGGTAACTTAATGCTCTGTGATTATTTTTTTCTTACAAATGAGAGATTCTATCAAGTCCTTCAGTTTCCTTGAAAGTTGCTTTTTGTATCACCACAGCATCTGGCTTTTAAAAACTTACATCCACACAAATTTAACCCTTTTGATCCTCAAGATCCTCATGATGTACTATTGAGATGGAAATGATATAAACAATTGTATCCATTTTTAGAGGTGAGGGTGCAAAAGCTACTTGCCCAGGGTCTCAGAGCAGCTGGGCAGTGAGAAAGGATCTGGGAGGTTTCAACCTTCTCTTAAATTAAATTCACAAACTTCTAAACTGATGTCTCATGATGACAGGGAAGCCTGGAGTGCTGCAGTCCATGGAGTCGCAGAGTCAGATACAACTGAGCAACTGAGCTGAACTGAATGATATGTGTGCATTAATCTGAAGTCCCTAGTTCCATTATGAAGTTTTATTTCTTATCTTCCACGCTGAGCACATTATTTAAAAATGTGGCTTAAAGGTTAGGGAGGGAATCACTCAAGTTGGAAAGGGGTCTACAGGAAGGAAAGCCCCTTCTGTGCAGAGTTGCTCATCCATGGTGTCTATGGATGACAGTCATCACACCCCTGGGGAAGAGAGTGTTTGGTTAGAAGGGAAAAGCCAGTTCCCACTTCCACCTTGGATCTGAGAAAGGAAAGATCCAACGCTGGCTCCAGTGTCAGGTAGAAAGTAAATATTTTCAAAGTTGCGAATCTAGACTACTTCCCACCCACTCAAGAGGGTTCTCAACGACTATCATTATAGCCTGTTGGTGCTTTTAAGACATACTGTTTAAAGTTACATGTAAACATCTACATGTATTGATTTCAAAATCAAACCACTAAGAAGTCAAAATGTGAAATGTCACTTGTGCAAATGTAAGCAAGGCATTCAGATTTTTTCTTTTTTCAAATGATCTGGCTTTCAGGAAAACAGCAAAGTTTCAAAGACACGAGACATTCCCACCATCCACCAGGGAGAGAGGGTACTTACTGTTGCAAGTTTCTCAACGTACTCATCAGGTGCACCCAGGGAGGCAAGGCCGATCTCCTGTAACGGCAGAGAAACTGGCACTGACATGGCTGGGGTCTGCTGACCTTCAACCTTGACCCTCAGTTCCAACCTCGTATTTGACCATAGGAAGGGGATGGGCAGCTAGATACCTTCAGAAGGGCCCAGGTAGACTCTTAACTGTTCTGTCAAGGCTTCCCTGACCACACTTCACAGAATCACAGATCTCGAGGATGGAGGAAGCCTTTCCATCACTTGGTCCTCTATTCACTTTACAAAAGGGAAAACTGAGGCACAGAGAAAAGAGATGACCTGCTCAAGGTCACACGGTAAGCTGTGTCTAACGTTTCAAGTCCGATTATCCTTCCACAGTTCAAGTGGAATATTCCTGGTGCACCAGATCGGACCTCATCAAGTCCCCTGAAGGTACCACAGGAGACTTGCTGTGAAGTGCTTTACCTCTGTCCAGGTATATGCATAGCTGGGGAGTCGGAGATGTCACTGGCCACCTTGCATCACAGCTCCCAACTCAGAAGCCCCTAGTGGCCTCTGTCTCTTTTCACAGCATTTGCTCCAGACTGATTTGCAGCAGATAGAGCACATATATGTATACAAATATAATATATGTGTGTGTGCATATGTATTATATTTCTTTCCTACTAATATGCATTCATTCATTCCAAAAATATTTATTGAATGCCTTCTATGTGACAGGTAATGTATGAAATTGATAAAGATCCCTGACCTTTACATTTAAGTGGATAGACAGTAAATAATAAGCATGTTAAAGGTGATAACTTCTTCAGAAAGAAGAAACAAAAGGAGAAAGGGACAAGGGGGATCCAGAGTGCCAGAGAAGCAGGGGGTGGGGTCAGGGGTTTTGATTGCCCTATCCTTCATCTTTTTTTTTTTGGCTGTATTGGGTCTTCATTGCCGCTTGCAGGCTCAGTAGGTGCGGCATGCAGGCTCTCTAGTTCAGGCATGTGGGATTAGTTGCTCTGTAGCATATGGCATCTTAGTTCCCTAACCAGGGATAGAATTGAACCTTCAAATGCCTGCATTGGAAGGCAGATTCTTAACCTCAGGACCATCAGAGAAGTCCAGAGGCTGTGATTTTAAATAAGGCTCCAGAAAGATTTTTAAAAATCACTCTGTTGCTGATGTTCAATCTCAAAGTCATGTCTGACTCTTTGCAACCCCATGGACTGAGGCATTCCAGGCTTCCTTGTGCTTCACTCAATTTGCTCAAACTTATGTTCATTGAATCAGTGATGCCATCCACCCATCTCATTCTCTGTCACCTCCTTTTCTTCCTGTCCTCGATCTTTCCAAGCATCAGAGTCTCTTCTAATGAGTCAGCTCATCACATCAGGTGGCCAAAGTACTGGAGCTTCAGCTTTAGCATCAGTCCTTCCAATGAACATTCAGGGTTGATTTCTTTTAGGATCAACTGGTTTAATCTCCCAGTCTTCTCCAGAACCACAATTTAAAAGCATCATTGGAAAGGTGATATTCGAGCAAAGACTTGATGGAAGTGAGGCTGTTATTGGCTCTGCTGATAGCTGAGGAAAGAGCATTGTACAGGCCAAATGCACAGCCTGTGAAAAATCTCTTTAAGGAGAGGCAATGTCCTCCTCCAGGGGATCTTCCCAACTTGGAGGCTGAATCCACGTCTCTTACGTCTCTTGGACTGGCAGGCGGGTTCTTTACCACTAGCACCACCTGGGAAGCCCAAGTCTAACAGAAGTCATCATCAATAAATGCAAGGTTGAAAGGGTTCCCTGTTCTCATAGCCACTATTCTTTGTGAGCCCAGATCTTGCCTAAAACAAGGAACCCAAAGTGCTTCATCCCCACTCCATCCTGCACTCCAGTGGGAAACTATTCCTGCTTTTAGATCAAAAAAGAATATGCTCAGGGAACTCAAAATAATTCCCTGCTTTGAAACTGTCCAGGTCAAAATTGGAACCAGGAACACGGATGAGCCAGAAGCTCCTGTCTGCTGATTCAGGTAACTTCCAACCCCTCTGTGGGGATCCCCAAATTGAAAATGGCTTAAGGAGGATGGCCATTTAGACTCTGACTGGGAAGTAAAACTTTTAGTAATGAGAATAAAAACTTCCAATCCTAGTTTGAAAGCAATCTATGACATCTTGGCAGCAGGAATCATGCTTCTGAAAGTCAGCTACTCCTATAGTGACACTTCCACAGCAAAGGTTCACCTAATTTAACCCCACTTCTAAAAGTCCAACAATCTCTGAAGTTTGCAATTACCCCAAGCCCACATAAAGTGGCTCAGTGGTAAACAATCTGCCTGCCAATGCAGGAGGCACAGGAGACAGGGGTCCAATCCCTCAATTTGTTAGATCCCCTGGAGGAGGAAATGGCAACCCACTCTGGTATTCCTGCCTGGAGAATCCCATGGACAGAGGAGCCTGGTGGGCTACAGTCCATGGNTGCAATTACCCCAAGCCCACATAAAGTGGCTCAGTGGTAAACAATCTGCCTGCCAATGCAGGAGGCACAGGAGACAGGGGTCCAATCCCTCAATTTGTTAGATCCCCTGGAGGAGGAAATGGCAACCCACTCTGGTATTCCTGCCTGGAGAATCCCATGGACAGAGGAGCCTGGTGGGCTACAGTCCATGGGGTCACAGAGTCAGACATGACTGAGCATCTAACACACATAAAAGCAGCTGTTTTCTTTGTTTAGAGAAGCTGTGTCTAACAAGTACCATTTTTCCTTGTTTAGTAAGCAGTTAATTTTGCTCTCTGTTTGTTTCAGCTATCATGTAGCAGCCTCCTCATTCAAGAGTAGAAATAGTTCTTTCTTTCTGGCTAAAGGAAGATGCTTAAGTGATTCACATACAATCCCATTACTGTGAAATTCATCCTTGGCCCAGCATTTGCTCATAGGTCATTCTATTTGATCACTGTTCCTCCTTGTGAGGAAGGAGACTATCAGGAAGGGCTCTTTATGGATCCACTTCTGTGCTGACTGAGATGCAGGGTGGTGTGGCGACTTGCTCCAGGCTACACAGCACTACCATCCCACTCTCTCACCATCCCAGCTGCCCACCATGGTTTGGGCTGCCTCTCAGTGCCAGAAGAGAATTTGTGAAATTCTTTCAGTCATCCAAAAAGCACTTTTGAGACTGCTCACCACTGTAATAGATGAATCAAAGCTCAGCCTGCTGCCTTGATGATGGTGAGAAGGCAATTGGCTCTTTATGTTTTGCCATGAGTCAGGCTGTTGGCACTAGACTCTTGGCAAATGCCATCTTACTTACTTAAAGCATATACAAGAATGATTGCCTGATAAGGTAGAAAGTGGCAAAGACCCAAAATATGAGGGGAAAGATGCCACGAGAACTTGGAAGGAAGCAAGGTTACTTCTGCATGGGTATCTGGGAGGTTTTCACAGATGAAAAGGTTCTTAAACTACATCCAGTAGGACAGGTGAAATTAGCTAAGTCAATAACACACAATTCCTAGGATGATCAAATCACCAGCTCCATGCTGTGGTCGCTGGAACTGGTAATTAGCCAGCCCCATGGGACCACATTCCCACCTGTGATGGGGTCACAGAACTATACCTGGATTCCACCCTCACAGAGGACATGAGGGCCCCTCCATGGGTTCAGTTTATCTGAGCAATCCGGGTCTCACCCTGTAACTAGAAGACTAGAGAAATTAATCGCTCACCTGGGAAAACTGGGCAAAGCTGCGATCCGAAAACAAAGGTACATGTCCCAAGAGCTCATGGCATATGTCCCTGAAAAACAAAAAGCACAGAGCTTGGAGGGGAGGAGGGTTCTAAGCTATGCAGGACTCAGTCTTTCTACACGAGGAATGGGCAGAAAGCAACAAGCAACTCATTCAGTCTTATAACCTCATTCCTACGAATAAGGGGTATGTAAGGCTTGGTATCAGTTGAAACAAGATACAAGAGAAAAAGAAGGGAAAAGAAATGTAAGGGACAGGACAGAACACAGTAGCCAGGGGATTTTGAGCGTATGCCCAGTGGGATGCAGAATAAAAGAGCCAGTATTCCTATGGGCAGCCATACACCTGAATGAACTGTGGATCACAAACACTTCCCATCCCAAGTCTTCTCCTTGGTATTGACATCCCTGGGCAGATACAATATGCTCAGTTATTCTCCATGAGAACTAAATAATAATAATAGTAGAAGTAATAATAACAGTAACAACAACAACCACAATAATATTAGTGACACTCCTGTTTTATCCTGGAGGGGGCTGACACTGGTTACAGAAGAAAATTTACATTTATTTAACACTCTAGGTGCCAGTTTTACTAGGAATAGGTCTTTTCTGATTTCTAGTAATGAATTTTGCAGGCTGGGAAAGATCATTTGGGGTATCCTGCTGACTGCTTACATAAACCACTTCAGTTCCAGCTGTCTAAGGAGATGGCTACATGCAAAAATAAGAAGCATAGTGGCCAGACATTCTGTATCTTCAGCTGAGACCCAGTCTAGGCAGAGAGAGATGAGAATCATCTAGATGTGATCCAGGAATCAGGAAGTGTGGAGACAGCCTGGCTGTCACTTGTTCCTATTCCCATTTGGCATTCCATAGCTCTGACTTTTCTACAATCTCTTTGGAATTTGAATGTGAACTCCATTCTCTCATCTGAACCTCTGATTCAGAAGATGCCTAAATCTCTGATCAGCACAGGCTATTTGGATGGGGGAAATCCTCAGAAGAGATGAAATTCCCTTGTTGCACTATATCAAACAATGCAGGCAATGAGTCCTGTGGACCAGCCCACAGTGAGTCCCAGCCTTGTTCTTGGAGCCGGGCGAGATGGAACTCATTGTGGCTAGAAACTGATAGCAAAAGGACAGTACTCACGGTTCTGGGGTATACATGGGCTTAGACCCATGTCTGATGTACTGAGTGCAGTGGAAGACTCGGAAGGCCAGGCCACCCAAGAAATCCCGAGAAGAAAGCAGGCCAGCCACCGGTCGGAGGCGGAAACCAGTGCAACCTGGGAAGCAAAGGAGAAGGCAAACTCAGAGCCCATCACAGGGAGCCAGAGGGGCCTGATGACCGTCAGGGAGGAAAGCAGTACATTCAACTGTCCAAGAGCGTGGACATTCACGCCAAGCAGAAGTGACTTCAAATCTATGCCTTAGTACTTTCTAGCTGGGTGATCTGGGTCAGGTAACTTCACCTCTCTGAGCCTCAGTTTTATTCTGAGAATCAGAAGAGCTAATAAGTATAAAAGACTTAGAGCCTAGCACATGGAAACTTCCAATAAGTTTAAACTTTCATTATTGTTTGTTAGGGTGGAACACTTACTCCTTACTTCTCATGTTTCCAGAGTAGCAGGGAATTTTCGTTCTGCTTCCCAGGAGGGAAGAATATGAAAGGAGCACTTCTAGCTTTTCTGCAGTGCTTTCCATATAGCACATATACATATACATATACATAATACATATACATATACATAATACATATACATATACATATACCCCATGAGGAACAGTGACTTCTCTGGCTGAAGATTTGAGAAGAAGAAATGAATATTCTCAGCTTCACCCTCTCTGCCCTTTCTCTCTTGACTGTCCACACAGGAACACATTCTAGTCGGCTCTTGGCCAGCCAATGGACTAGATACTGTGCCAGTGAATTAATTGGCAAGTTAGTTTACCTAATCCAGGGGTGAAACGTTAGAAAGTCCATTTTGCCTACACATCTATACCACATTCCTGAAGCAGCTTCTATCGGTAATAAAATACTGATACCATTTTGATCACCCATCCTCTGGCTCTTGTATCTGTCTCTCAATCTCCCTAATTTCAGACTTGGAAGGAGAATGGTAATGACCATGATCATGATAGTAATAGTTAACACTGTATAATACCCACCATGTGCCAGACACAGGTTTAAGCACTTTATATACACGAATTGATCCTCATCGTAACTCTAGGAGGTAGAGCTCCTATTCTCTGCACTTTACAGATGGGGGAGCTGAGAAGGTGCAGCAATTAAAGCTCTGCCCAAGGTCACGGTTACCAGCACTCTGGCTTAGAGTGTGTTTCTATAATCACTGCTCGATGCTTCCCTTCTACGGCTCATGGGGTTCTCCAGGCAAGAATTCTGAAGCGGTTGGCCACTGCCTTCTCCAATGGGCATCTGGTCCCCGCATTTCACGGGCTTTATTTTCTTGGGCTCCAAAATCACTGCAAACAGTGACTGCAGCCATGAAACTAAAAGAAGCTTGCTCCTTGGAATAAAAGCTATGATCAGCATAGACAGCATATTAAAAAGCAGAGACACTACTTTGCCAACAAAGGCCTATCTAGTCAAAGTTATGGTTTTTCCAGTAGTCGTGTATGGATGTGAGAGCTGGACTATAAAGAAGGCTGAGCACTGAAGAATTGATGCTTTTGAACTGTGGTGTGGGAGAAGACTCTTGAGAGTCCCTTGGACTGCAAGGAGATCCAACCAGTCCATCCTAAAGGAAATCAGTGCTGGATATTCATTGGAAGGACTGATGTTGAAACTGAAAGTCCAATACTTTGGCCACCTGATGTGAAGAACTGACTCATTGGAAAAGACCCTGATGCTGGGAAAGATTGAAGGCAGGAGAAGGGGACGACAGAGGATGAGATGGTTGGATGGCATCACTGACTCGATGGACAGGAGTTTGAGCAAGCCCGGGAGTTGGTGATAGACAGGGAAGACTGACATGCTGCAGTCCATGGGGTCGCAAAGAGTCAGACAACTGGGAAACTGAGCTGAACTGGACTTCTTTCCTAGGCACTGGTGCAGTATATAGTCCATTGGCTCCCTGGTTGTTCAGATGGTAAAGAATTCACCTGCAGCACTGAAGACTCAGGTTCGACCCCTAGGTTGGGAAGGTCCCCTGGAGGAGGGCATGGCAACCCACACCAGTATTCTTGCCTGGAGAATCCCCATGGACAGAGAAGCCTAGAGGGCTATAGCCCATGGGGTTGTAAAGACTCAGACACAACTGGAACGACTTAGCACACACTTCTTTCCCACCCCCACCCACCACCCCATCAATTGGTGGTAAAGAATCCAGCTGCCAATGCAGGAGACGTGGGTTCAGTCCCTGAATCAGGAAGATCCCCTGGAGGAGGAAATGGCAACCCACTCCAGTATTCTTGCCTGGAAAATTCCATGGACAGAGGATCCTGATGGGCTGCAGTCTTTGGGGTTGCAAAAGAGTCAGACACGACTGAGCACATGCGCACGCACACACACACACACACACACACACATACACACACACACACACACACAAACTACTAGTATTACTGTTGTATTCTTCTTGTTATTGGCCATAGCAACATGGGTAACTAGCCAAAGAATATCTCTAAGACTTCTTTGTCCCTTGGTTTATGTGTCTTAGACCCTCAGGTTGAAGTTCATTTTGTTTGAACCCTCGTCCTTTCTATCTGAATAGTAAAGACCCTAAATAGAAGGGATTCAAAAGGTCATCCAACTCACTCCCCATGTAGTCCAGCTCCCACTTCCCTCCCTACCAGGTACCTTCCCTGGCTTCTTGCCCTAGAGCTGGCCTCACCGCCTCTGCATAGCTCTGAGGCATAGAAAACTCTTCCTTCTATAACCCTGTGGTCTGTCTCCCTAATTTCCCTCATTTTACCTCACACATAGTAGGTGTTTAACATGTGTTGACTGTTTATCTTGGTTTTGCTGAGTCAACAGCTCCCGGCAAAAAAGAAAACACTTTCATCCCCTGAAATGATGGGCAGGTCAGTGCAATCACCTATTTACCTACTGAATTACTCAGATTGCAATGCATCCCAAATGAGCGCTAGGCTTTCACGTTCAGTATTTGATTTCATTCTCATAATTTCCCTATGAGAAAGACTAAATGGTGGATGGTCTTCATTTGACAAATGACTAAACTAAGGAAGGTTCTCCCAACTAGAGAGGGTCAAAACAAGATTCCAGGGACCAGATTAATTGACTTAGGGCTCAGATCTCTTGGCACGAATAGTGCATGTCTTACACAAATGCACACTGCAGCCAGCTCATAGCAGGAGCTGCGGGGAGAACCCTGACTAGGCACCTTGGGCTTTGAGCATTAAAAAACCTTTCAGGGATATAGACATGGTGAAATCCACACTGGATGCCTTTCTTGGATGACAGTATTCTACTGGTGGGGCCTGGCAGGGAGGCAGAGCCCAGCAGTGAAATACTCATTTTCCTGGGAGAATCAACCTGCCTGCATCAGCACAAACATGCTCACACTTGCCTAAATTTCCTTCTCTTCCCCTTTCCATCCCCAGCCCCCAACCTTTTGACCCAGATGTGCACTTACTCTGTAGAAACTGAGAAACCTCTTCGAGCTGGGGAATGTTATCTTCACGGAAGCCGCAATACTTTTCCAGAAGGGGGAAAATGTGGTTGTGCTCATAGCAAGCATGGGTCTTATACAAGGACTTCAGGGTCCTGAACACCATCCCCCATGTTTTCTTTTCTTCCTCTGTGTATTCCACTCGAGGAATGGGCTGCCCGCTAGGAAACAGACAGGAAATATTTGTCAGCAGCATGGCAGGTACAGAGGAGAGGGTGAAGGAGCTTGGGCAGAGGGACATAGGTCCAGAGTCCATGAGCTGCCACCCCAGACAACAGTGGATTTCCTATTTCATAAGTTATTTGAAAGAGAAAAATTCCACTTCTTGATACAGGAAACATTCATGTGACTTGGTTAAGCAAGGACAGAAGCTTGCAACCTTACCCACTGCACCAAGGATTTCTTCTCATTCATAGGGAACTACTGGGCTTTTCTGCTCTTCTATCTCCTACTCTACCCAGTGTGGAAATGCACTTACCTTCAGAAGTGCATTTAACATTTAGCATTTAATGTGTGAAGTAGCAGGGATAGATAATAGGAGGATGGGGACTGAGACAAGTGAAGAATACATCCTCTTTCTGAACAAAAGCATCCAAGCTCAAGCAAAGCAATAGTGTTTTGTATTGTCAACTAAAGCAACCATACCTGTGGGCTCAAGTGGATTTACTATATGCACCATGAGTTTGAGATCCCTTGTTGAGTGGGCATAAACTTGCTGGATTTGGTATTTCTGCCCCTAGGATGTTATAAGAATATTTAAATGCATGCTAGTATAAGATCTGCTTACCCGGAATCTGTTGCTATGACATAACAAAACTATGGAGAGTTTGCTAAAGTACATATGTTGGACCTACCCCTTATATCCTGAACCTGTGGGGGAGGGGAGAGCCCAGGCTTCTGGATTCCAATACACTCCCAGGTGATACTCTATTATCCAAGTGTCATTAATTCAAAAGGTCCTTTTGAAAACCAGCTAAGAGTGAGCCATGTTCTGAACAGCAAAAAATGAAAACCAAACAAAGCCTGACTTCAAAGACCCATGACTGTTCTCTGGGCTGCAGGCCTGTTTCCTAACAGGGTACACAGTGTCTGGGACAAGGCAAGACTGTTTACCTTAGAATTATGGATCGTCTTCAGGCTCCAAACTAGGTCCCTCTTGCCCTTTCAGAAAGTCACTGTTATGTTCCATGGAGTGATCGGCAGAGGGTAGGGGAAAAAGACCGATTTTTGCTTAAGAATTAAAAGCCAAGAGGGTCTATAATGATATAGAAACTGTGAAAAGAACACCGCGAAAGACCTGCCTACAGAGGCATCATTGTTTCAGGGTTAAGTGCTGACAAAGAGAAAGAACAGGCTTTGGAAAAGGTCAGAGTTAAGTAGACTGCGTTGCTCTGCCATTGGCTGAGTAGCCTCAGGCAATTTGGTAAACCTCTCTGAGCCTATACAGCCAGGACATGGGCTAATAACAAGTAACTCTTTGGAGGGTATGGCGGAGAGGTAAGTGAAACCCTGTGTATAAAGTACCTAACACTGGTGCTGACAAACAATACCACTGGATAGTTGGAAATGATCACCATAACAGATTCTCATTTAGAAAGCAAAGTCTCTGCTATAACAGCAACACATTTTCAAGAGACTATAACATACTAGGCAATGAGATATCCCCTCAGTTGACATTTGCTGTTCCAGAGTTCCATACCCATTCCCATTCTTCCAGTAAAGAATCCTTCTCCCCTCTCAGTCTGCAGGTTCAAGTAAGAGGTGACTCCACCCCTTCTACCTTCAGAGGGGGCATGTGACCAGGCCTGGCCAATTAGAGTGTCTCATTCCCCTGGCCACAGTGATTGGCTGAGAGATGGGCCCATTTCCTGATCAGAGCCAATGAGACTCAGTGAAAGAAATGTTGTTGATTCTGTTGAAAAGAGATAGAACCTCTGGCTAGACTGTGGTGTCAGCCTAGAGGTGCTGGGTCCACTTCTCAGAGAGATGAGGCCAGTGCCTCAGAGCATGGTCACTACAGGGGACATCAGAGTCAGGGGGAAGGAGGAGAATGAGATGCGGAGTCCTAGATTCACCTCAATGATTCCCTTTACACTTTGCACTTATAGGAGCCAATAAAACACCCCTTTTGTTTCAGTTCAGTTGTGTCTAAAAGATAAAGATTCTTATAGTCCATTTAGCATATTCTTTGATAAAATTCTAAAGTCTAACCCCATTCCAGAAACAATCAAACTCTGCAGCAGCTGCCTTCTAAGTGGTTCTAGACACAATCCCTAGCTCCATCTCTGACTTGGTACTTTGAATCTTTACTGTCATAGGGTCTCCTAGGTTTGTGCATTCATTCAACAAATATTTATTGAACACCCATGATGTTCTGGGAATATTTATTGTTGTTTAGTCACTAAATCATGTGACCTTGCTAGGCTCCTCTGTCCATCCATGGTCTACTTAGGAATTAAATTCTGCACATTTGCTTCCATCTTCTCCTTCTACTAAGAGACCTAGGTTACACAGGATCCTCAGTCTTTGAATATATTATCAATTGTTTTACCAAACTATGATCTCATGAAGTAAAATGAACCAAGATATTTGAGGGAAAGTATTAATTTGGCTTGAAATAAAAATTATCAATTTAGCTTGAAATAAGATTTCAGCCAAGGGATCTCCCTTCTAAAAACAAAACAAAAACAAAACCATATTTTAAGGAGAAGATACTGGTTTTGCATTATTCCACCAACCAAAGATGGCATTCAAGATAGTCCAGCACCTATAGTCCAGGAAAGTATCAGCTTCCTCACTCAGTGTTATTTTACACCAAGTCCCCATACATGTAATCATTACCAAGGCAAATAATTTGGTGCCCCTAAACACAAGAGTAATTTGACAGTGCCTCTTCAAACTGATGTTTTAAGACTTTTGCTAAATATTCTTAGGGAGGAACCAGAGCATCACATGGTGGATGGGCCAAGAAGAGGTTGCTAACAGGGTTTAGCTGCTTTCTGACTGCCTCCAGTAATTCAGTTCTGGACCCAAATATGCATCTTACAACAAAAGCCCTGTTTCTACCATACCTGCCCTCCTGCTCACTTTCCTCATTCCCTTGGGCTGATAAACTCCTACTCCATCTTCAGTTCTTAGTCTAAATGTCACTTCCTCTAATCTAATCATCACTTCCTTGGTAATGATTACATGTATGGGGACTTGGTGTAAAATAAGACTGAGTGAGGAAGCTGATACCCTCCAGACAGAATTAAAGTTCCTAATTATCTGGCCTCCTGACGCCCGTGTTTTGACTTTGGTCATACTGATAGCATGTATTGATCTTTTTGTCATTGTCTGTCTTTCTCAATAATCCCCAGAGGACATGGAGCTTGTTGGTCTTGCTCTTGGCATGTGTCTTAGAACAGAGCAAACACATTGGATCAACTGATCCTGTGAGTCTGTGACTCCAGGGGGAGGATTTTGACTTCCATGTGGGACGATGACTGGGAAGGTGCTAGAGGCGAGAATGTGGGGCTGTTGGCATGGAGGCTGGCAGAGCCCAAGGAAGAGGGTCAAAACTAGGTCTTGAAAGGCATGATGATTTTTGGGGTGGGAGGAGGAGGGCAGAGGAGACTGAGATGAAGCCTGAAGGAAGAAGGAGGGAAACCTTTCAGAGAGCAGAACAGAGTTTATTCTCCTTACTGACAGCAGTTCTGCTCCATCAGGACACCATGAACTCTGAGTAAGTGAACACTGAACCGTTGCTCCTACGTGAAATGCAGGACCCAGATCACATTTTCAACTCATAATCCCAACATTGTCTTGCATGTGGCTTTGTTTAAAGACACCTTGCTTAATGTATATGGTTGATTCATTCACACTGAACTCACAGCCAGCAGCACTACAGCCCAGGCCTGAAGGAAGCGTATCGAACACACATTTTCCCCATTAGGCATGTCAGAGCCATCCTGTACTCAAGACCACAGGACAAAATTTCAGCTCTATGCTGGAGGGCCATTTTAAACAACAAAATTACCAACCAAAAGAACAAAAAGTCAACAAGCATGGCTCTAAAGAGACCGCAAAAGAAACACTTGTTTACAGTAGAAAAGCCGAAACAAGAAGGCAGTATTGCCTTGTTTGACCTCAGTTGGGAACTGATGCATCAGGAGACTCACATTTTTCCTTGCTCTGCACATATCTGGGGATGAGTGTGGAAATGCCCTGTGTTTGCCGGGGTCTCAAATCAGTGTAAGCAAGTAACCTTCAAAGAATGAGAGTCAACTGTAACAGATGCTGAGATAAAAGACAAAAGCAAAGAGGGAAGGGATGGAAAACAGCATCAGAAGTTCAAAAGAGATGAGCGGAGATGAGGTCAGAAACAGGCTTTACATTGGAGGACAAGTTCAGTCCCTAATGAGACACATGCCCTTCAGTACATCACTTAACCATTTGGCATTCATCTATATGAGGTGATTCCCTGGTACCTCAGCTGGTAAAGAATCTGCCTGCAGTGTGGGAGACTTGGGTTTGATCCCTGGGTTGGGAAGATCCCCTGGAGAAGGGAATGGCAAACCACTCCAGCATTCTTGCCTTGAGAATTCCATGAACAGAGGAGCCTGGCAGGTTCCTGTGGTCACAAAGAGTTGGATGTGGCCGAGTGACTTTCACTTCACTATTCAGTTCAGTCACTCAGTCATGTCCAACTCTTTGTGACCCCATGGACTGGAGCATGCCAGACTTTCCTGTCCATCACCAACTCCCAGCGTTTGCTCAAATTCCTGTCCATCTAGTCAGTGATGCCATCCAACCATTTCACCCTCTGTCATCCCCTTCTCCTTCTGCCTTCAATCTTTCCTAGCATCAGGGTCTTTTCTAAAGTATTGGAATTTCAGCTTCAGCATCAGTCTTTCCAATGAATATTTAGGACTCATTTCCTTTATTATTGACTAGCTTGATCTCCTTGCTATCCAAGAGACTCTCAAGAGTCTTCTCCAACACTACAGTTCAGAAGCATAAGTTCTTCAGTGCTCAGCTTTCTTTATGGTCCAACTCTCACATCCATACTTGATTAATGGAAAAACCATAGCTTTCACTAGACGGACATTTGTTGGTAAAGTGATGTCTCTACCTTTTAATATGTTGTCTAGGTTTGTCATATATTTTCTTCCAAAGAGCAAGTGTCTTTTAATTTCACTTCACTACATGAGGTGAATTCACTACATGAAGTGAATTTCTCTTCACTAAATCCTAAAAGATGATGCTGTGAAAGTGCTGCACTCAATATGTCAGCAAATTTGGAAAACTTAGCAGTGGCCACAGGACTGGAAAAGGTCAGTTTTCATTTCAGTCCCAAAGAAAGGCAATGCCAAAGAATGCTCAAACTACTGCACAATTGCACTCATCTCCCACNTCACTTCATGGCAAATAGATGGGGAAACAGTAGAAACAGTGGCTGACTTTATTTGGGGGTGGGGGGGCTCCAAAAGCACTACAGATGGTGCTTGTAGCCACGAAATTAAAAGACACTTACTGCTTGGAAGAAAAGTTAGGACCAACCTAGACAGCATATTAAAAAGCAGAGACATTACTTTGCCAACAAAGGTCCGTCTAGTCAAGGCCATGGTTTTTCCAGTGGTCATGTATGGATGTAAGAGTTGGACCATAAAGAAAGCTGAGCGCCGAAGAATTGATGTTTTTGACCTGTGGTGTTGGAGAAGACTCTTGAGAGTCCTTTGGACTGCAAGGAGATCCAACCAGTCCATCCTTAAGGAGATCAGTCCTGGGTGTTCATTGGAAGGACTGATGTTGAAGCTGAAACTCCAATACTTTGGTCACCTAATGTGAAGAGCTGACTCATTTGATAAGACCCTGATGCTGGGAAAGATTGAGGGCAGGAAGAGAAGGGGATGACAAAGGATGGTTGGATGACATCACCGACTCAATGGGCATGGGTTTGGATAGACTCTGGCCATTGGTGATGGACAGGGAGGCCTGGTGTGCTGCGGTTCATGGGGTCACAAAGAGTCGGACACGACTGAGTGACTTAACTGAACTGAACTGAACTGAATATGAGGTGTAAAACTGCCTGAAAATATCTCGTGTGCCTCTGAGTATCAGCCATCTCTGGATGGTTTTCAGGAGCCAATTTAACTCATGACCATCCAGAATCATGAAGCATTCAACCAACTCCACACTTCTTCACCAGGTATAATATTTTTATGTAAAAGAGGTGGTTTGAGTTTCTCCCCCTCAAGTCCCAACAGCCAAGAAGGAGTGAATGCACCCAGTAAGCAGCTCCTGGGACATCTGGAGAAGTGTGGTGTCCTGACTTGGAGAGTCCCCAGACACTCAAGGAAGTGGTTGAGAATGACTTTGTGGTTAAAAAAGCTTGAATTCAAAACCAGGCTCTGCCACCCTCCAGTTCTATGACTTTGGCAAGTTATTTACTGGGCTATTCTAAAGCTTTAGTTTTTCCGTCTGAAAAATGGGGAGTTATTATTAAGACTAAATGAAATGATGTACATTAAGCATTTAGCAAAGCCCCAGACATAGCAAGGAGATTAAAAATGACCTATTATTATTGACTATCTGAAGAAGGACTCTTGTCTGTGCCTGATGTGTCCACCTGACCATGCTGGGGCCATGATGGGGACAGGGGAGAGAGGTCACCACATTCTGTGATTCCCGCTTGCCACAAGCCAAAGTCCAGCTGGGTCTAGACATGACTAAGGTCAGCACTGTGCTGGATCATTCAGATAAAGGAATTTTCTCTGGAAGCCTTTCCCTTGTGAAGGTCGTTTTTATTCTGTATACAAAGCGTTAGCATCTCCTTTATCTCCCCCATATTCTAGCAAAGCTGTTCTAAACCCTGCATGTTTCTTCTTGAGCACGTCTTTTCTCTCACCCTTAACTCAGGAATGGAGCTCAGGGCCCCAAACACTAAGTTTCTCATGGGAGTGTTTCTGTAGTTCCCAAGAACTCAAAATAGCAAAACAATTCTTTTCCCAAGTAACATTTGATATTTGCATTTTCCTCTGGCTAAAATCTGGCGGAATCCCAGAGAGAAAAAAATAAACTCATTCTAAAATTGCCCTTCGCATCTGGGTCAGATCAGATAAAAGTAGAACCCTGAGGCTTGGCTCTCCTGAAACCTCCAATGATTCACTAATTCGGTAAAGCAGCCAACTCCTTCTTGAATGTAAATACTTCTTTCCCCTTTTTCCCGGTTTAATGCAGAAACACCAGAGGCTCTTTTATTCAGGACTGAGGCCTTTTATAATTATGTCAGATGTCACTGGGTAATTACACAACAAAGCTTGGGAGAGAGCTGGGCCCTGGTATAGGGGGTAATATTGTTTTATTTCATGGTGACTTTTTTAATGTGTGTTATTAAAGGGAGGATTTAAACATACACAAACATAACCAGAGGGAAGGATTCTCCAAGCTGGTATTTTCCAACTTCGGGCAAAGGAGAGTATGGTCTTCTCCCCATCCCCCACCAACACGCAGAGCAGACTTACTGTCTATAGTTGTAGGCAATGTCAGCGAATTGCTTCCGTCTTGCTCGGTATACAGGATCTTTAAATCCCTAGGAAGAAAGGAGACACTTGATTTCTTCAGGCTTTGAAACCTGGCCTATCTACACATGCTTTGAATGGGGGCCTTTGACCACTGACCTCGCCTTCCCCTGATTATATTCTGAAAATAAAGTCTCAGTTAATCTGAGCATAAATTGTCCCACAAGATATGAGTGACACATTACTAGCCACACTTTCAATTCAATGTGAGCTCTCCTTGGGATCCCTAAGCGTAAATGCTCTCTGGGTTTTAAAGAAATCTCATCTGTAGCATTTCTAATCTATAAATGTGCTAAATTAGGCAGAGTTCTTAGGATAAATGTCTATGAAGAAGATATACAATAGCCACTCAACTCCTGACAATGGTGTGAGTCCAGCACTGCCTCTTAACTTCTTAATAGACTAACAGGTAAACGCTTACTGGCATTGCAATTTTAAAAAATACTATTTATTCAGTGTCTATTAGGTGCTAGTCTGTGCATGCTAGGAACTTATAACTCTCACAAGAAACATGTAAGGTAAACCAGTGTGATGATCCCTGTCTTTCCAGAATAAACAGTGGTTCAGAGAAGAGCAGTCCAGTAAAATTAGGATTTGAATCACTCAGTTCCATACTCTTTGCACTTCACTTCAGGAAATATCAACCTTTACAACTTGGCAGGGGCCTGACTAACTAAGATTCTGCCCCAGGGCATAAACAGGATGATACTAGTTTCTCCTCTGAGGCTGTCTTGCAGGCAGCCATTCCACAACAATTTGTAAACACTTCTGAGTGAAAAGAGGCCAAGTGTGTCTTTCAGTGTTGAGGGTTGAGGAGGCCACATCCTAGAGTTGGAGATGATCCCAACTGGTTAAAAGGACATTTTCCTTATGTTTTCTTCTTGGAGTTTTATCATTTCAGGTCTTAATTTAATGCAGTTCAAGTTCATTATTTGAGTGGTGTAAGACAGGGGTCTAATTTCATTCTTTTGCATATGAATATCCAGTTTTCCCAACACCATCTACGGAAGAGACTATCCTTTCCCCATTGAGTATTCTTCACTCCCTTATCAAACACTAGTTGACTATATGTGCATGAGTCTATTTCCAGACTCTTAATCTGTCCCATTAGTTCATCTGTCTGTTTTCAGGCCCATACTAAAATGTTTTGATTGCTATAGCTTTGTAATATAGCTTGAAATCAGGGCATGTAATTCCTCTAGCTTTATTCTTTCTCAGGATTGCTCCTTGACCTTGGCCTAGAAAATGAATTTTTGAATATGACACCAAAAGCACAAGCAACCAAAGCAAAAGTAAATAAGTGGGACTACATCAAACAGAAAAGCTTCCGCACAGCAAAAGGAACAATTAACCAAATGAAAAGGCAATCAATAAAATAGGAGAAAACATTTGCAAACTCTTCATCAGCTAAGGAATTAATATCCAAAATATACAAGAAACTCAAACAAGTCAATAGACAAAAATCAAACAGTCTGATTTAAAAATAGGCAGAGGATCAGAACAGGCATTTTTCCAAAGAAGATATACAAATGGCCAACAGGTACATGAAGAGATGCTCAACATCACTAATCATCAGTAAGATGAAACTAAAATCACCATGAACTATCACTTCATATCTGTTAGAATAGCTATCATCAAAAAGATGAGTGTTGGCAAGAATGTGGAGAAAAGGAACCTTTTGTGTACTACTGATGGGAATGTAAACTGGTATAACTACTTTGGAAAACAGTACGGAATTTCTTCAAAAAATTAAAAATAGAACTTCCATATGATCCAGCAACCCTACTTGTACGTATATATCCAGAGGAAATAAACTCACTCTTAGAGAAACTCACCTCTATGTCCACTGTATCCCCATTCAAACAGTCAAGATACAGAAATAAACCAAGTGTTCGCTGACAGATAAATAGATCAAGAAAATGTGGTACATATATACAATGGGATCTTATTCATCCATAAAAGAGAAGGGAAAACCTTCTGACAACATGGGTGGAACTTGAGAGCATTTTACTAAGTGAAATAAGTTAGAGAAAGACCAAGTACTGTATGACATCACTTATATGGAATCTAAAAAGGCCAAATTCATAGGCAGAAAGTAGATTGGTGGTTGCCAGAGGATGGAGAAAGGGAGAAACAGGGAGATGTTGGTTAAAGGGTCAAACTTCAAGTTACAAGATGAACAAGTTCTAGGGATCTAACGTGCAGGATGATGACTATAGTTAAAATACTACTCTTTATACTTGAAAGCTGATAAGACAGTAGATTTTAAATGTTTTCACCACAGGAAAAGAATGGTAATTATGTGAGAAGACAGAGGTATTAACTGACCTTACATACAGTAATCATATTACAATATATATAGTAATCACATATGGCAATCATTTTAAAATATGCACACATATCAAATCAGCATGGTGTAAGTTCAAATTACATGATGCTGTATGTCAATTATATTTCAAAAATGCTAGAAAAAAGACCATTTTCCCAAATAATTTTATTGTAATCTGTATTTTACTTAAACACGATACCAGTGTCATCACTCTAGAACCTTTGTTCCCTCCAAGCATCTACCAATAAACCATACCATCCATCACTTTAGCTTGCAATTTCTGTGTCCCACCATCCCTCTAAACCAAGGCATTAATGAATCAACAACAAAGGTTTATGCCATGGAGAGTAATATTTAAAGACTCTTTTTAAAGGATAAGTATTCCCTGACTTTCAGATATTGTTTTCTGCTTCACTTGATTGGTGGGTAAGTTATTGCGTTCATTTGTTTTATAAAATCCAACTCCACCAGTAATTCCAAAGAGCCAGGGGTCCATGTATATTATGTAGTTTCACCTGAGTATCCATAGCATACAGAGTCTGGTTGGCATATGGAAAGAACCATCAACACTTGTCAAAATAGAGAAGGAAGAAAAGGATAAGGCAGAGGGAGGGATAAATAGAGGGGGAGAGAAAGGAAGGGGAGAAAGGAGCTCCCTAGTTTGTTTCCTAGGATATTTATAGATTTTTTTGAGAAAAAGAAAAATCTAAATGTTTCACACTGAAAAAGTAAAGTAAAATTTCCATATTATTTTTTACTCCAAAACTAAATCTCAAATTAAGCAATTATTCAGCTTAGAAAAGATTCCATAACATAGTTATTACAATATATAACTATAGTGTTTTCCCTCAAGCACCGAATAATTTTAAATCATTAACTACAGGCAGGAAAGCTTAGGAATCTGAAAACTTAAAACTACTGCTGGACCCAGTTCTTCTGGATGAAAGTAAGCTGCTTTGGGACAATACAGTAAGAAAACTGGACGCCACTGGACTTCCCTGGCGGTGCACAGGTTGAGACTCCATACTTTCAGTGCAGGGGCTGTGGGCTCAGTCCCTGGTCAGGGAAAATCCCACATGCCCTGTGGTGTGCCCAAAAATAAATAAGTAAAAGTAAAGAAAATTGGACTCTATCATTTCATTTCCGAGCAGCGCTAACAAACACTTTGAGGAACCTGTCTACTGGGTTAAATGAAGAACACATCTCCAAACTTAAAGACTCAAATTTTAACCTTGACTTTCATCAGTCAGTAATGCTTAACTTACAGTCATCCTCACTACAAGTCCTATTTAACAGTCATGGCTCTTCCCAGTCCCTAAATACAAAGCATAGGATTTGCACTCGTAAATGCCTTGGAGAATATCTATTGTTATATTTTGATGTAGATATACAGAAAGTGAAGCCCACAGAGCCATTTGCCAAGGGGCCCTTAACTGCAGAAACAGCACCTCCACTTAGGTTTTCTTGTCCTAGCCAGGTGGTGAGTTGTGATTTGAAGTCTGGGATAGTAACCCAGGGAGAGGAGTGAAGAATTCAGATTCGCTTAACCAGTGGATTTCCACTTTATTATGATGTCTCCAGAAGGGGATGCCCATGACAATTTCTCTAACCATTTGGCTCATTTTTCTTTTACCTTCAATGTATTTTGTCTAGGTACTTTAAAGATTATTCCACCAATTAAAAAAAAAAAGCTTAATATAAAATTGTATCTCCAGTAGGTAGCAACTATGTCAGAGGGATTATTTAAATAGAATAAAAACAATGATAAAATAAATACACCCAAATTCAATCAATGGTATGAAATGGGAACTCTTAATTATTCTGTGCCATTTAGGCTTCTAAATGTATTTTCAATGTGTAAAAATACACAGTAATTTTTTTTTTTTTTTTTACCGTGAATGTGGGTTTCTTTTTCCATCCTTTTTTTTTTTTTTTGCAGTTGGGTTTATTGTTTCATTTTTATTTATTTGAAAGATAATTGATTTGCAATATCATGTTAATTTCAGGTATATGGCACAGTGTTTCAGTTATCCATTTATATATGTATAACTGAATACATATACATATATCTTTTTCAGATTTTCCGCTTATAGATTATTACAAAATATTAAGTATAGCTCCCTGTGCTACATAGTAGGTCCTTGTTAGTTATCTATTTTATATATAGCAGTGTGTATATGTCAATCTCTGGTGGCTCAGTGGTAAAGAATCTGCCTGCCAATGCAGGAGGCACAGGTTCAATCCCTGGATTGGGAAGCTCCCATAGAAAAGGAAATGGCAACCCACTCCAGTTGCCTGGAAAATCCCATGGACAGAGGAGACTGGCGGGCTACTGTCACAAAAGAGAGAGGTCATCACAAAAGAGTTGGACACAAGGTAGTGATTAAACAACAGCATATGTTAATCCCAACTTGAAAATTTATCTTGGCTCAGTCATTTCAGCTGTGTCCAACTCTTTGCAACCATATGGGCCACAGCCTACCAGGCTCCTCTGTCTGCAGGATTCACGAGGCAAGAATACTGGAGTGGGTTGCCATGCCCTCCTCCAAGGCATCTTCCTGACCTAGGGATTGAACCAGCGTCTCCTACACTACAGGCAAATTCTTTACTGCTCAGCCACTGGGGAAGCCCAATTTATCTCTACCCCTTTTATAATTAGAAAAAAAGTAAAATAATATTAAAAACCCATCTCAAATCATTATGGAAATGGACAGAAGATTGATACAGTGAGCTATATCAACACATCCAAATATAATATTATATTTTATACTGCATAATATTTTATATACCATTATATATTATTTATATAATTATGTATAGTATTATTTTATCAAAATTTTCTGTATGGCAACTTTTCTAACTGTGGTCTTTTCCAACTTCAAGTTTCTAAGAAGTTCATTCTCAATGTACAAAGGAACCCTGCCAACTAGGCAGCACAGACTTTTGTTCTGTTACCAGCAATAGAGATCTGCAGCCTTGGAGCCCACCTCTCAGGCATTTGGCCTTGCATCCCCTGGGCTGCCAGGTGGCCACAGGGCTCTGTGACCACGCGGAAGACACTCTGAATTAAGCTACAGTTGGTGATGACTAATCATCCCATCTCAATTTGGACTAATAGCAGCAATTTCTATAGGACTGCATATAATTTATTTATAATCACCCTGTCTCAATTAAGCTAATAGCAGCAATTTTCATTGCACTGCATGTAACCAAGTATGTTTTGACAGGAAAATATATTGTTGGTGAAGGAGTGGTGGGGGGAGTCACAAGAGAGGCATAGTGGATGGGAAGATGGTGAGAGAAGTCCACAGGAGCAAAGTTGTAACATCATCCGCAGTCCACCTGGAATCTCTCGCCTTAATCTCAGCAATTTTTTTACTTGGGGTGTTGAATAGTATGATTTTGCTTCAGTAGGGTTGACTTATAGAAAGAATGCATGCGTGCTAAGTCACTTCAGTCATGTCTGACTGTTTGCGACCCTGTGGAATGTAGCCTGCCAGGTTCCTTTCCTCCATGGGATTCCCCAGTCAAGAATATTGGAGGAGGTTGCCATGCCCTCCTCCAGGGGATCTTCCCTACTCAGGGATCAAACCTGTGTCTCTGGAATTGCAGGCAGACTATTTACCGCTGAGCCACCGGGGAAGCCCTTACAGAAGATTTCAGTTCAGTTCAGTCGCTCAGTCGTGTCTGACTCTTGACCCCATGAATCGCAGCACGCCAGGCCTCCCTGTCCATCACCAACTACCAGAGTTCACTCAGACTCACATCCATCGAGTCCGTGATGCCATCCAGCCATCTCATCTTCTGTCGTCCCCTTCTCCTTCTGCCCCCATTCTCTCCCAGCATCAGTCTTTTCCAGTGAGTCAACTCTTCGCATGAGGTGGCCAAAGTACTGGA